>CM075858.1:39098857-39698857 GCA_037975125.1 Latrodectus hesperus
AACCACAAGTCTACATTTAGCTTTACAAGTGGACTTCTCAAATATAAGGAGAAATATTCACCTATGGCAAAGGAGAATAACCCAAAAATTTCAGAACATTCACCCAAAATAAAACGCACAATATTCATTTACTATTGTTCATCAGTAACTGACATATATTCTAGGATAAAATTCCAAAAAATTTGGGATTTTTTAAAAATTCACCTTTTAAGGAAGTTTAAAATTTATTTCAAAAAGAATTATTAAATTAATCAAACAAACAATAAAAAGTAGATTAAACACAGTTATTTAATTAATTGTGTTTTAAAAAGAATAGAGTAATAATCATGTACATTAAAAATTAATATGATATTTTTATTTAATCGTAAAACTAATAACCTTATTGAAATAACATTTTTTTAAGATTATTTAATTGTTTCTAAATATGAAAGATTTTAAAAGAATCTGCATTAACATAAAAAGTTGTAACATTAAAAGAGTTTAATCGGATAGATATCAGAATTCTTACAAGCTTGCTTTTAAGTTTATAACTATGTATTTAAAAAGTCCATATAAACTAAATACATTGTTTGGCTTAAAATAACTATAAATCACAGAAAATTTTTTATCCTATAAAATATTACGAACATATTTTAAGTTTATTAAATTTTTGAAAAAAAAAATGTGAAATTATTTATTGAGGATATTTTTCAATTTTTCACTCACAAATACAAATACAAATCCAGTTGCAAGAAAGAAACACGCATTTCTTTTCTTTACTCAGGCATTTTTAATAAATAAAAGAAAACTTTTTTAGTTGCGGGTAATATATAAAACCATTTAATGAATTACTTTGCAACTATTTGCACAGGAAAATGAGCATGTATTTAAGAAAATGGAAGTAAATAGAAGAACTTGCGATTATATTGATGACATTAATGTTAATTATTTTAATTTTAAAATAGCTTTAAAAATATCTCCATTTACTCCTGTAAAGGTCACTATGGAAAGAATATTATTTCTTCGTCACTGATTCTGATGATGAATAATTTGTTTTTTATTATTATAAAAGATATATATAAAATTTTTATACGAAACATTGCAGAAATATGCAAATCCCTTTTAAATAAGTATGTTAAATTGTAAAACACAATGAAATAGCCGTTATAAAAAAGCATTTGTTATGCAGTAAATTTTAAATAGGGAATAAAATATTGTAAAAACAAAGACTGCGAGTATTTTATTCTAGAATTTGACCTTTTTGACCTTCAAAGCATGTTTTCTAAATAGTCAATTCATTTTAGCTTGGATTATTTGTCACTGTACTTTTACTTTCCGCAATTATAAGGACTAGTTTGAGCAGGATGACGAGTTTAAAATAGTTTCCAAATCAGTACGAATATTCACGCGACTGAAGTGTGAAAAGAAATTTTGTCACTCCATTATGAATATATGAATTCCAAGTAACTCTGTTAGGATCCTTTAAGCAACTGTTACGTATCTGCTTTTCTAAAGAACTTTTCATATGTGAGAAGCAATGGAGGAAACCCCGAAATCCACCGGGTTATTCAGAAAGTTGAAGTGACTCAACTGTCTCTCACAGGGTTCAACATAGTTAAGTGATAAGATAGGATTCTTCAGAATAAAAGATCTCAATTTTGATCCTAGCAACTGTTGGGGTTCAGGAAAGGATTGCTTAGCCTTGACCTTCTGCTGAACATCTATCCGAGTGAGTGCTTGAGAGTTTTCCAGATTGTTTCTCTTTTCAAATAAAAAGCATGCCCTATTATCTACACTCACTTCCAAAAGTTAAGTACGGAGAGGAAAATGCTAATTTCCGGAAGCCAATCAGAACTGAGGAGGATGCAAATCGCTGCAGAGGTAGACGGAAGTATGCAAATATATTTGGTAACAGCCAAATATTCAAGCTTTCATGACAAGAAATATGCAAAAAGGGCAGTCTTATAAGATACCAGCTTTATGAAAGGTTACAGATGTTAATTGTAAGTGCAGATAGAAGGTGTATAAAATTTTCGTACAATTTGTTTTCAAGACATACGAATTTATATGACTTTAAGAAGACGAATGGAAGATTCTGAGCGCTGGCGTGGTGTGGGATGCTTTGAAGCAGGACAGTCGATCTCAGATGTTGCTCTTTTCTTTGGCGTTCATCATTCTGTAATTTCACGTTTATGGAAACAATTCCAAACCACACAGCCAGTTGTCTGAAGGCCCGTAACCGGTCGCCCAAGGGTTACAAACTCACCGGAAGATCGATATATTGCGATTTTACACAAGAGGAATCGCAGAGCGGCTTCCACACGTGTGACATCTATGGTTACAGTATCCATTGGTAAGGTGATATCTGCAGCTACTGTACGCCGAAGATTACATATGAGGGGACTGTACACCCGGGTAAGTTTGTGTTTGTCTACCCATCCAGTTAAGAGGGGCATGATTAGTGCCGGGAACATGTCAATTGGACTGTGTCTGACTGGGGCAATGCCATGTTTACTGATGAGTCAAGATTTGCTCTGGAGCAAGATGACAAGCGCATAAGGATATGGCGTGAACAAGGAACACGCAATCAGCCCCAAAACATCACTGAACATCACGCATTCCGAGGCGGAAGCATTATGGTGTGGGCAGGGATTTCATTAGGATACCGCACCGACTGTACATCTTTAAACGGGGTTCTGTGAAGGCTGTCCGGTATCGAGATGAAGTCCTACAACCCATTGTGAGATTGTACGCTGCAGCAGTTGGCCCTACTTTTGTTTTAATGGACGATGAAGCGTGTCCCCATAGAGCTGACATCGGCGATGACTATCTGGAGAGTGAAGGGATTGCGCGTATGGCATGGCCAGCCGCCCGATATTAATCCTAATGAAAATCTTTGGGATGCTCTCGGCCATGCTGTATCTTCACGTTTCCCACCTCCAGCCATTCTTATGGAGCTGGAAACTGCTCTACAAGAAGAATGGCTATTGTTTAATTCTGTGGTGGTTGACCACCTAATTGAAAGCATGGTCACAATGTGTAAACTTTGTGTACAGATGAGGGGGATCACATACCCTATTAATGTCCTTTTTTCATTTTATGCTGTTTATTTTCACTTTATACATAATTCTGTTTAAATTTAACGTATGTCATTATCTGATAACTTACAAAAGTTTAATATTATTTTCATTTCTGTACATAATTATTGATTTTATTTTATGCATAAATATACATGCTACTTTCCTGCCGAATTTTGTGTCAATCAAAGAACTATTTGTTGATTTTTTTGCATTTTACACCTTTGTGCTTAACTTTTGGAAGTGAGTGCATGAAAAGTCATTTCAGAGAACAATAAACAATAAATATTAAGATGTCTTACAAGAGCCTTGGGCCATTAGGAAGGTTATTACGTGGTGATAAAACATCCATCAACCATTTTCAAGTGTTGCTGGTATAAAACCTGCGATTTTTCACTCCTAACATCACTGCCCTGTCACTGGACTCCATGAACTATTAAAAAGAAAAGCGGTCCTAACCATTTAGTTACCAGTTCGGTGTCTTTTACTACATATATCAGAAGCAACGTTGAACGAATGAATATGTTATTTTATCATTGCAACTAATGCACAAATTTTTGACTTCCGCAATAAATTGGTAATATTTATTAATTAATTGACGAATAACTCTAGGCAAAAAAAACTATTAGCGTTATAGTAAAATACTATTAGTTCAAATAAGTTGATATTTAAAAACAACTGATAAATCAATTAATATACATAGTAGAAGAAGTATAAAAATCATTCATTTGTTATGAGGTTCATTATTTGTGATATAAACTTATATATGTGCGCTAATTTTTGAAACTTTTAAGTTATTGTTTCTGTGGTATATTGAATAAGAAACCTCTGTTTTTTTTTGATCTTTCAGTCAATGACAATGCGTGAACTACCTCAACCACATTACATATGTCATTGACTGCTAAACATTGATATGATGAATGAAATATATAAAAATTTGTTTAATTCTTTTGCCTTTAATCTCTGCTAAATAAATATTCTAATTTTGATTTTACATAGTTAAATTTTCTTCAATTAAATAATTTTCTACCTCACTGCTTCGTTAATATGCATCGTTAATTTTCCTTTTCAAAACGAACATAAAACAAAGGCACTTATATTGGAAACGATAGCAAACATTTTTATATTCACTTTTTGTTGACTAAAATTACTCTTCTGAAAACATTTAACGAAACACTTCTCCCAATCAGAATTATGCATGGCTAGATTTATATTTGCATGCGTGATGTTAAATACCATTAATGTTTTTCTTAAAACAAATACCAATAATCTTGAAAAGCGAGTAAAGCTCTCATAAAAAAAACGCCTCTTCAAATTCTCTTATTACACGTGTCGCGTTACTGAATACCGAAATGAAAGCGGAAATCGAAAAGCATTTCAGAGCAGAGGCATTCCATGAAGATTATTGACGCGTAATGAATTACTCCCTTCCTTTCTGCGAGTAACAAAATAACCCAAAGAATCTCCGAAAAGCATTTCCACTGAAAGCATTCAACTAAAACTTTACACTGTGCATTCGCCTCCCACGCCCGACTCCTGTCCTTTTGTCAATGAAAAATAGGAAGAGCCCAACGCGCATGTCCGCTTGTCATCACTTCGAGTTTTAAATTTCATAGATTTCGGAGAGGAATCCGATTGCCTCCCCCCACCAGCCACTACACCCCCTTTCCTGATGGGTGAAATGAAATAAAATGTAAGTCGGAAATGTCAGGTGGTCTTCATATTTATCGACAGCTCTCGTCGACACTGGATGCCGGGAATACTTCTGCAAATTTTGGATTTTGTTCTTATCCAGCTGAAGTATGTTCTCTGGCGTGTGCAGCACTCTTTCGGAATATTCCCTGTCTCATGTCCCATATTTATGTCACTCTCATGAATTCGGAACTATTTCAATTCGTGCACATATGCGTCAAATATTTGTCGACTTCACAAGTGTCCCCTTTTAACTGAAAGCGGACAGATTGTGGTTTTTTTTTTAAATAATCCTTTTTTTTAAAAAGATGTCAAGTAAAATTCTGTCTCATCCCCTTAAATTGAAACTATAGTCACAAATGGTAAAAAAGAAGAATAAATCTAGGCATAGGAATGTTTCGAATTTCGTCGCAGTACCTCTAGCTAAAAAATTTGGAATCAGTGCTTTTTTTTCTCAAGAACTATACGAGACCCATGAAGATTATTAAATACAAGACTCCACACACACACACAAAGCCTCAGTAATTTAATAAAAAAAAATTGATATTTTGATTGTTGTCACAATGGCCTAGTGGTAGAATAGCATTTTTAAGAATGAAAATTTCATATTCCATACAAGACATAGTAAATAATAGGATATGCATGTTGCATTTTTGCCTTTTGCATATGTATTTATTGAGTTGAATTTATAAAATATTTACGGGTTTCCTCCTTTTCATACACGGGCGGGAATATGTCTATTGTAACGCATACTATATTACGAAGTATATTGTGTGCATATATATATATATCGATGTGAATATGGCCTACTGTGCTTATGTAAAGTCCTTCTGGAAGACAATTATGCTGAGAATACCAAAATGATTTACAAAGCCTTAAGCTGTTCACTATGCCAAAAAGTCAAAAACCTTTCCCCCAGAGGGCGAAACGAACGTGTACAACGTGCTTTGTTTTATATACAAGTTCTAATGCTGTTATATCACATTGAGCATTAGTTATGGAGAAGTTTATCAGTTATGTTTATTAGTTATTCAGTTATGGAGAAAACCATAACTGAAATATGAATTACATCTGCAAAAAGATAGATTGAGTATTATTAATAAATATATCTAAGTGACAACTAATTACTTCTCCTTATATGATTCATATGGTGCAACTGGCTTGAGAGTGGTGCACTAATCTGTTTATGCCTTCTTTTCCTTACATTTTTAAGCGCATTGTTTGGCATTAAAACATTATTTTCTGCAACTTTACAACTGACATTAATTTACCGATATCTGTCAGTTTAACTTTAGAAATAATTCCATCACTTTTCGGTTATTTTTTCTATCAACGACACAAATCATCTCTTAGCTCATAGCCACTATTCTCTACTCTGTTCTTATGACCTTATGGTCATAATCGTCAGTATTTCAAAGTTAAGGGAGAGAGACAGAATTTTTTATTCAACACACACACATTCCATATTAAATTTTAAATAATACTCTAACATGATAGTTTAGTAATGCATTAGTGAGTAGTGAATAGCCTACAAATCCAAGATGATCGTTGCAATAGTATTAAGAAGAATTTTTTTTCCTGAGAAGATATCTGTTCTGTAAAGAATACTTAAATTATAAATATTTTTAAAACCAAGAAATATATCCATTATCTCAATCTAGGAAGTAAATATATGTACTCTAGCAAAATTAGAAAATGAAATGTTTTAAGCATGTTTGGATTCTTGCACATATTAAAAATGTTTTATACACTTAACATGATATTGAATGTGCTGTATTCAAGTATAAATTTGGAATTTCAATTAAATAGACGATAGGGCATAAATAAGATGAACAATTTAATAGTCTCTTCTTAGTAAAATGCTATTTTATTAAATTATGTAAAAGAAGTCATACATTTTATTTATGATACTGTCCTTTCCACGGGAAAAATAATATGTGTGTACACAGTAATTACATTTGCTAATATCCTTCTCAATTTTTAGCAGTATGTTGAAAATATCTCTCAAGTCATCAATCGAAAATGGCGTTGGAAAGGACGATATAGTAGTTTTTTAAGGTGATAATATTTTCTCAGTAAACTTAAAAAAATTATTTAAAATACACAAATGTAAGCACATATAATGCTCATTATCCTTATTTTAACCTACAGAGGTCAACCAATTGGAAAGAAAGTGCACTTAAGCAACCATCATAAAATGATAGAAGAACTTTTCACAGATTGTTTGTCTTATTCTCATGTCACAGAAGAGGAAAATGGAGAAAATTCTATGTAACAATATCAATGGATGTACAATCAGAAACATAAGCACAGAATCGATCTTCCTTTGCTCAATATTGACTGAAACTGATACCTCCCACTCCAAATAAGGCTGTGCAGGCTATGGTAAACCAAATTTATTCAATTGATAATTTGGTTCAAACAGAGAAGAGAGCGATAAAAATCCGAAGAATGTAAGCAATAAAAACATCTACTGAAAACACCAAAGTTGAGACTATTAATAAGATTCATCAACGCTGATACAATTTGATAATACTTTTTATTTTTAGTTATTAGAAATTGAAAACAAGCTTTCGCAAACTACTGGATTATAAGCTTGTTGACTTCAATGATTCTTCTGTTCAAATTTCCCCTGAGGAATCAATTTTAAACTGTAGGAATCAGTTCCATAAACTTAGTATGTAAATACGATTGTCAAGCGAAAAATAGATTAAACGAACCAAATCAATGTACTTTATCAAAAGTTTTGCAAGCTAAAGTTTAAGGTATATTAATATTTATTTTATGATTTAATTATATAGTTGATATGTTCTTTATTTTCAGATTATTCACTAATTTTGTTTCCTTCTTTTATAATTTCCAAATTAAACTTAGATATCCTTATTTTGAGAAAAATGTTCATTTGACATGTGGTAAAAAATGAATTTATAAAGGATTCCTTTTTTAGTTTAATATTTAAATTGATTAGGCATTGTTAATAACATTGATATTTTTAATAAAATTCAGCATTTTAATTAAGCGTGAAAATTGGTAAACGCTGGAATCTATCTTGATTTGTTCAATTGCTTTTATTTATGTGAATTGGCTCAGTATCCACCATCCAGTATCCACTTTAGCTAAACATACTGGAAAAAATATTGGATTGCATATGCAAAGAAACTGCTACACACAATAAATGGAGGGATTTGTATTTATGTTTAAAATTTTGCTTACGCATTACAACTTTAATAAAAACTCAATATTGGAAAGTATTCATATAAAATAAAGTGTAATAAAATAGTAATAAAATTCACATAAATTTCTATTTTAGAGTAGGCTATTTTATCACTATACCTTTACAAATCAAATTTAAGCGCATTTATGGTAACAAAAACATTTAAGAGGATTTACAAAATTAATCGTAAGCGTAAATGTCACCATTTCTTAATATTTTACAGTACAATGTTTCCAAATGCATTCAAATCAATATAGTTAATTTAATTTTCAAAAACATATAGAGAATTACCAACTCTTTACTCTTTGCAAAATTCAATGATATTAATAAGGAAAATAATCTTGTTTATTGTCTTGAACGCGTTTTAATCCACGTGAATTTTCTCAAAGATAGTTGTATTTAAATAAGTTAAACACAAAATATTCACCTAAGAATTACCTTTTTGATGACAGATAAGTCTATCTTTGAAAGTTTAGACTTTTATTTTCATGAAGGAATTCAATTTTCATGAAATCCATCAATTTCCTAGAATGCATGTATGTTTTAGTATTTTCGTGTGTGTATTTAATTTATATTATTTTCTCTTTAGGAATATAATTAAAGTGTGAGAGTATTTGTGAAATTTATATAAAATAAATTTCCAATTTAGAATTAAGTTGAATTGATTAGGGGAATAGAGATACTCTGTAATGAGGTATAGTTTTAAATATCCTATTACTTAACAAACTTTAGTTTTGAGCAAATTTTCAAATGAAATTTCCAGAAATGGTGGTTTATAATAGGATTAACTATTAAATTTTCTTAATTTAATTCTAGAAAAATTTTGTGATAAACTTAAAGTAAGCAGCTAGATTGTAGCTCCTAATGGAAAACGTCTTTCTTTTATTTATAGACTAATTTTGTAGATAAAATTAATTGAAAATGCTTAACTAATGAAAAATCTAAAATATATAATAGGCTACTAAATTACTTTTATACTTTACATTATTGAGCATTCTTATTTTATTTCTTTAGGAAAATTTTAACATAAATTTAATCAAAATGACTTGATTACGATAACATGTATATTCGATAAAATGCTTTTTGTAATAAAATAATTTTATTAAATTCAATAAGAAATAACTAGATGTTGATAGAGCTAGAATCAGTATATATTACTTTTTGAATGTTAAGAAAATTTTATTCGGAATTTTAATAAAAGGTATGTGGTAAAAGTAATGAGGGAAAAGGGAAATTGAGATTTATAGAAAAATATAAATATATTAATAAATCAAATAGCATATTGAATATGGTAACTGCCTTTTTTTATTAAAAGCTTAATTTTTGCAATGAGTGATATTTTTTTAAAATTAACTTTCTGAATATCAACAATGATTTTAAATGAATTATTTTGTAAAAAAACTATTTTGAGACTGATTCATTAAAACTTAAATGAATTAAATTTGTTTCTAACCAAAGTCTTCTTTCATGTTTCCTAAATTGATATGAACACTTAGTACCTTAAGGTGTGCTTCAAATAAGAAGTAACTTGTATTTCTGATTATAAAAGAAAAATAAATATGCTTACTTGACATTTACCATTTAGCAATAATACGTCCCTCAGCATTCCTTTGCCAAACATAATAATTTTAGTATTATTATACTATAATAAAACGAAAAAACAAAACAAAACATTCAAGCTTAGTTTCATCCAAGCAGAAATGACCACCAATGATTTATGAAATATGTCAGTCGCATTTCTTACATAGCGAATCTTGGTTTTCTCTTCCATCAATATCTGAACTATACAAATACCATGTGTTATCTTTGAAAATATATCATTAAATGACAACAATATAACTAATAATTCTGATTTGTATTTTTATCTATAACAATATACAAATTTTGTATTTTTATTTATGAAACTATCTGCATTCTATTCGCCTACTCAATTTTTATCCAGGATGGAATTGGGATTAGTTACATTGATTGGACTGAAATTCATATCACAATGTTAGTTTTTGACTAACTTAAAAAAAATCGTATGATTTTTTTTAAATTTTATTTTGTGATAAATCAGCATTAATAATTCACTTAAACCGCAATGAACATTGTTGATAATTAATTTAAACGTTATTGTTAAGTTGGTTGTGTTCATTTTCTCAAAACTTCTGTTTCTCCAAGAAAAAAAAAGTTTATTCATTCCTGTCTTTTAAATGTGTTACCTATTCGCTATCATAGGAGAAAGAACGATAAGAGATTTTCCTTTTTAATATATTCTGTTGTAATCTTTAGTGATAAATGTACTTATGTAAATAATTAAATGTAAATAAATAGTAATTATTTAAATCTTTAGTGTTAAATTTAAAATTGATCCATGCTATATTTTATCTATCAAAAATATATTGCTTTTGTTTATGTCTTCATTGTTTCATATTTCATTTGATTTTCTCTTTGCTCATTTATGAGTAAACCTCATTTCGTGTTACAAAACAATTTTTAGATGATGATAAATAAATAAAAAAAATGAATATTAAAAAATGTATCACAAATATCGATATTTCTCCAAACTACAAGTTTTTCATGAAAGCTTTAGAGTCCTTTACATGGAAGTCATATCATGTGAAACCCAGTGAATTAAATAGAAAATGTAATTTTCACGTTTAATTTCAAGAATATTATTATTATATTATTCTTAAATATGTGTATAGTTATTTTCTTAATTCAATAGTTTTTTAAATCTAGCTTTATACTATTATAAAAATAATAATTAATGATACATGCATCAAAATAAAGATTATATGATATAATTTTCTTTTTATATATTATTTTAATTTATAATCGTTTTTAGTTGTAAAATATTTTGTCTCAACTTTAAAATAGCTTACAACTTTTGTAGTTGTAACTTATGGCACTTGGACAACCAATTTCGTCATGCCATAGACTATGCGAATTTAAGTCAGTAGCGTACGCGTATTTCGTTTAACCTGAGTACCGCAAAGCTGAAATCACGACTTTGCTCTAAACGCCTCCGGTAGATGGCATGACCAGAGGATCCACTCCATCAATTTTGACTCTGATCTGGAGGGGTAAGAATTTTTCTCCAGACCATTACACTCATGGTAACTACTCAACGACCGCCCACAGGACTTCCGGATTCCACAGATTTAATAAGCATGTATATTGGATGTACTCTGTGGGTCTTTGGCGGCATTCAGAATCGAACCCCATCGTTCCAGATGGAAGGCCGATGCCCTAACCCCTAGGCTATCACGGTCAACTTTTCATTTATTGGTTTACAAGAATTCTCAGCTATTAAGTCAATTAGTAAAAATATAAATAAAAATATTTAGTTTGATCATAAGTTGAACAAAAATGTTCTAAAAAGTCTACTAACATATTAGAAAAAAAAAAAAAAAACCGGAATATTGGATAACTAATGATGTTCTTCGTATTCTAATGTACGATTTCCATTTCTTTGTATTCAATGTATACGAATTCTAATTCTTGTATTCCAAATAAAGAAATATAAAGGGCTAAATTGTGTAAAGCTGAGAAAATGCAATTAACAGACTGAATAAGAATAAAATCTAAAATATACGATGATAATGAGTATTTTTCGTTTTCTACTGTTTACAAGTGTCAATTCTTAATAATCAAATGTATATGAATACTAATTTTCTATTATTAAATTGTATACGTATTCCGGTTCTTCGTATTCCAATATAAGTAAATTTTAAATTTTCGAATTTTAATGAATATAAAATCTGATTTTTAATGTGCATGAATTCTAGTTCTTAGCATTCCAATGTACACGAATTCTAGTTCTCAATTTTCCAATATATACAAAATTGAGTTCTTATTATTGAAACAGTTGTAAGAGTTTCCACAATACGATGAAACATTGGATAATTATGAAAAGACTGATAAACAAAATTAAAATATTCCAACATTCAACAAAGTATAGGGAAAATGTTCGCATTTCATTGAAAGTATTACATTTAAAACACTGTTTTTGATAAATTTTGAAACATTTCTGAGAAAATTTCGCTCTATAGCATTAACTATGGAAATTATTTTTGAAAACGCGTGCTACCGAATACGCGCGGTTATGAGACACTTGATTTATTTGAAGAGACAATCCGATTTATTAGAAGCAATTTCATCTTTCAGACGAATAACGAACTAAAAAGAATCTTTTCTTTTATTTCGAAAATGTATTCCCAAATGGAATCTGTAAAATGCTGAATTGGCAAATGAACTGTGATCCCTGACTACCAGGAAATGTCGTCTTGAAATAGAATTAACATTTACTGTCGAATGCAATACTAGCAAAATAAACTTCTGAATAGAGAGAATAGTTTTGATAAATTTTAAGTTGATATATCCTATAAAAAATACTTCTACTAACCTAATTCATGTAATATAGTAGTAAAGTAAATAGTTTCTAGAGAAGATATTTTTTAACGAAGTGATTTTTAAGTAAACACTTATTTTATGCGTATTACTTTTAATAAATGAATTTCTTATATTCTATTCCAAAACTAGGTTTGCTGATTTCTTATATTAAAAAAAGAACAAAAATAGGCATTTATTTATTAATATAATAATATAAAAATAGGTAAATAATAAAAAATAGGTAAATAATAAAAATAATATAAAAATAGGTATTTTAAAACAAAAATAGGTTATTTATTTATTGTTTTAAAAATATTTAAATATGTTTCCTATCTAGTCACCAATATTATTACATAAAATGAAAATCATCTCAGAAATTATGCAATGTTTTATGATAATGATTATCTAATGTTTTATGATAATTATGATTATAATGTTTTATGATAAGATTTTATGTTCTCATAACGTCATATAACTGTACATGAAAATCAATCAGAATAAAAAACCACGAAAACTAATATTGTTTCAAAATGACTAAAGGAACCTTCTGATAAGCTTTGTTTTTTCTAAAGTTTATTCGAAAGTTCTGGTTGGTCGGTGAGCAGTTACTATGGGTATAATGGTCTGGAGAAAATTTCTTCCCTCTCCGGATCAATATCAAAATTGAGGAAGTGGATCCTCTGGTGATGCCAGCTATCGGAGGAGTTTAGAGCAAAGTCGTACTTTCGCCTTCGTGGTGCTCTGGTTAAACTAAAGACGGACCCTACTGACTTAAATTCACATAGCCAATGGCATAGCGAGCTTGGCTTGTCCAAGTGTCATAACTAATAACAACAACAACAAAAGTTTATATGAAATGAAAAGAATTATACATGGTGACATTAAGTTTTATGGAATTTCTAGAGCAAAGCAAAAAAGGCATTTTTTGGCAGAGTTTGTGGGAAATTTTCAATTTGGTGAAAGTGAGTAGAGAGAGAAAGAGAGAGGGACAAAATTAGCAACATAATATAGACGCTTCGAAAACCTTTTCCAATACGTCCTTCAGCATAATATTCTCCAGACAGTTGTCCGTTACTATTGTAATTTAAAAGCTAATTGCAAAATCGTCTATTCATTCTACTTATATGCTGAAAACAAAAGTGCACTTGGAGTTTCTTCGTGTATTTTTAAATTACTATGTTATAAAGTATATTTGTCTGCATATTAGGAATGTTAAATTCTCCTATATTTTGTGAACATGATAAAATGTTCCAATACATTATGTTCCTATTGTTCTTTCAAGCCATAATTTTTAATTTTATAAAGACATAATATCAAAATGTATAAAGTTATTTTTTCAGCTTTTGTATTTCTTCATGAAATTTTACTTTTAATTTCGATTTATATGATAGAAGCATTTCTAAGACAATTGTTTAAAAAAATTATACCTTTTTATTCAATACCTTTCAAAATATAAAAATATTTCGTTTCTCTGGTTCATTTATTATTTATGATATCTTTATACATTCATTATTAAATATTCGTTTGCAAGTATTAAATTCTTTTAGAAATGTTTTAAAATATAGGTGCTTCGAAAAGTTCAGAAAATTGTAGATTTTCATGTTAAATTTTCCTACTTTAAAATATTTTTCAGTAAAAAATTTTAAAAATACAATTTCTTTTATAATATATTTTGTCACAAATTAATGTAGGCCGTTAGATGATATGAATTTTACTCTCTATAGTTCTTTACCTTAAACAATGTTTTTAAAGTTAACATTTTATTACATTTAAATAGAACTTTTTTCATTTTTAACTGAAAAGGAACGTATAGTTACATTTTAAAGAATTAATTTTAGCATATAATTATTTAGAAATTAAAAAAAATTTTTTTAATTATTCTCTTTAAACTTTAAAGAGGAAATATTTTAATAATTTTACTCACGGAAACAAGGATAAAAACTGCGTATGCATCAAAACAAAATAAACAAGTAAATGAATAAAAATTGGGGAAAAATTGCAATTAAACGCCTAACTTTAAAATTAAAAAAAAATTACTTTGAGAATGAAGCTCTATAAAATTTTATCGCACACTTCTTGAGTTTCCTTTGAGCTTAAAAACTTTTGTCTCACCTTAAATTTTTAGAAACGTAATTATTAAAAATGGGACGAATCTTAACTCAGAACTAAATCTTAAATATGTGAGTTTGAATTTGGAAAAATATTTTTAAATTCTATGATTATCTTGAATCTTGTACAATAATTACCAAAAAATAAAAAGAAAAACATACTGAGTCCTATTCACATAAATAAAGTTAAAAGTAAATAATTTTCAAATGAAATGTTAATCAAATAACAAACATAACGATGAATTATTGAAAACCAATATACATGATTGAATAAAATTTATCGATGGATTATTAACTAATCTCAAAAATATAAATAAAATTATTTATTATTTTAACGAATTCTTTTTTAGGAGAATTGTTATAATAAGGAATAAACACGTACCCCCAACTATTTTAATTAATTAATCGAAATGAAAAATCAATTATGACATTATTTAAGTCTCATTTATTTCATTTAAATAAAAATATTAAAATTAGTACACGTATAATCATTTTAACAAATCAATTGGAATTTTATATTAGTTTACGTCACAAATTTAGAAAAAGCAGTTAAAGCTAAACTCAGTGGCAATACAGCCCATATGAGGGCTAAGGCCTACAGTGTTTCATGACAGAGGGCCCTGGGGTACGAAGTATACATCAAGGTTAAGTAATCAACCTAAAGCGAAACCCTTTTTGTTTAGTTTCCAAGCATGTTTTTAGTACTTAGTTTTTTTTATCAACCCACTGAAGGGATGAAATGCTGAGTTAACCTTGCTCAACACGAGGATCGAAAATAGTATTTGTTCCATGGCAGCGCAAAGCACTATCACACCATCTGGTTTAAAGTTGAAGCTAATTAGTAAGAAATTTTAAGAAATTCATGAAACATTTATAATTTATGCAAAATTGATAATTTAAATTACGGAAATGTAATGTTGATTTTAATTACTAAATTGTAATTCCTTAAAAAAGTTTGGGAAATCAAGTGAATTTATTTCCTTTTTAATCTATGTAAATATATATATCTGAAAAATTTATTACTTTTTCGATATAATCTTCTTCGGCTTTTAAAATAGTTTCTATTCATCAAAATCTCTTCTTTTGGATTACATTTATTAAATACACTTTATTTAATTCCTCAAAAATTTCATTTCATTTAACAATTATTTCTTGATTAAGACATAAATGCAAAAGATGGTAGAATTTCTGTCGTAACTACCGGAGCACATCAAATAATTATTTCTCCTTTATTAATTCATTCGGTACTTTTCGGTTATCGAGACCAGAGCAATTGATTTGCTAAAACTGTCAATAAATTCACATGAACTTCCCATTTTTCTATATAAGTGAGGATTTGGAAAGTTAATTTCACGGGAAATCATTTCTTGGATATGAAGAATTGGACTTTCTTAATGATGAAACATTACCCATAGAATATCTGCAAGAAAGGAGAATCACTTACTCGGAAAAAGTGTTAGAAATGAAATTCAACTAGAACTAAAAGAAAGCATTGAAGTGGAAATATTAATATGACCTGTGTGTTGGGGAAAAAATAAAGATGAGGGAGAGAAGAAAATTACGTTAGGGATATGCGTTATTTAACACAGAATGTGTATGTTATCTGCTGAAATCTTTTTTCCCAATGCTAATTAACTAGGTTATTCTCTTTACAGCACATCAAAGAGCGGAAGTGAAAACACATTTTTATATGGTGGAGCTCCCAGTGGGAAGGCCATCATGACCCCGAAAATGGGTTTTCGTAATTTAAAAGTAAGGATCAAACAGACAATCATTTTACATGAAGTACATTTTATGACCACAACATATTTTAAATTCACCAACCACCATCAGTAAACATGAGATGGTTGGGTCGAAACTCATTGGCTTCTGATAACGATGTTCTAACCAACCAGGCTGCTATGACTAATCTCATCGTAGTAAGCACTTTCACTCAAAATTCAAGAAAAGAGATAAATTTTTACGACATTTGCTTGCAGAATACACAAGAAACTTAAATACAGAAATATACAGGCTGATTACAGTTACAGTTTAAAATGTTAACAATCATTGATTGGAATGACATTAAATTTGAGCAGGATATCATTGAAGGAAAAGCATTTCTCATAAAACAAATAGCCCAAATTTTAGCAATAGCAGGCATTGGAACCACAATAGTTTAAAAGGATTTGCCTAGAAATGAGACAAATGAATTGTAAAACAAAGACCAAGGTATAAATTGTATGTTAAATCAACTGTACCCTTCAGTATGTTTGATTCAACAGATGTGATACATTAAGTACAGAAGCCTATCTACCACGGAAAGGTTATTTTACTTCCGATGGGAAAAGTCGAATTTTAATTTCCCTGGACCAAAAATCGCGTAAGAACATCTAAGAAATCCTTTTAAACTTTCATGAGGCTGGTGCAAAACATGTATTCTGTCCGCAATGGTCAACAAAAAATTCAAATTGAGAAACAGCATGTTATAATTGATCGTAGTATGTCAAGGGTTGAATTCAGAATATGTTATGCAACGTGTGCTTTCAGTTTAGAAGTTTGCAGTTGGAGCACTGAACACAGCAGTTTTCTAATAGTCCCACAATTAGAAGTCACAAGAATTAAGATCAGGTGATCAAGATAGTCAGATTATTTCTAACTCTGATGGCTAATAATTTAACTATATTTGAAATGTTTTTTCAATATATGTTTCATGGATTGGCAATGTGTGTAATACCATTATCTTGTATAAAAATGGTCTGGGGCGCTCCGTGGCTGAGTGGTCAAAGCATCACTCCGCTAATCGCTTGAGAGCGTAGGAGTGTGGGTTCGATTCCCACCGTGGCCCTGGGTGTTTTCTTCGTTATTCTTCTGTGGTTGTACATCTGTCATTGTGCTATTTGTCCTATTATCGACGAAGACTTATAAGCGGATCTCAAGAATCAAGCATACAAGTCTGAATATATGTAATGTAATAAATAAAAAAAATGGTCTCATTCATACATTCACATTGTTAAAAAGCTGGAATGATGTCGTTGAGCAAAAGACACTAAATAATGAAAACATTATTGACCAGGGCAATTAATTATTGAATGTAGAATGGCAAGCAAAGTTATATTTTTTCACTGATTTATGCTCTCACTTATAAATGAATTAAGTATAAAACTACAAGGTGTTAATAAAACGATCATTATAATGTTTCATTTAATCAAAGCGTTCGAAGTCAAATTACAGACTTTTAATCGTGATATTCTTTCAAATTCATATAAATATTTTTCGAATACAAAGAAAGAAAAAGTTCTAAAACTGAATGTCACGAAAAGCCAAATAAAGAGTTATTAACGAAAGAATTTTCAATGTTAATTCAATCCCTGACTCAGGAATTTTCTGCAAGATTAACGCAGTTTAAAGAATTTGAAGACATTAAAATATTTATTTTATATCCTGATACAATACCATTTGAAAAATAAAATTTAAAAGTCCTTGAGTGGTTAAATTTTATTGAATTAGAAATGGAATTAATTGAATTTCAGTCAAGTACCATATGGAACCCAAAATTTGTTGATTTAAGAAATGATTTAGAAATTATTGAAAGTAATCAATTATTGTATAAAATAAGTAAAATTGCAAAAGTATAAATTCTAACTACATGAAATTCAATTCCTGACACGTTTAATTGTTTAAAAATATTAGCAAAGGCAATTTTATTAATATTTTCATCGACATGGACATGTGAATCTCTATTTTCAGAATTAAATTTTATAAAAAATAAATGTAGAAATAGAATGACGGATGAGTCAAGCTCTGCATGCGTACACTGTAGATATTAACTAAATATGAACCAGATATTAAATCTTTATCATCTTGTGTACTGCAACAAAAATCACATTAAAAACAATAGTTTTTAACGTGAATTTTGTTTCTTGCATATTGCCTTTTGTAAAACATTGATTAATAAAAAATTGTTTAAAGAAGAATCGCTTTTATTTGTTTATTTAATTATATTTACATATATTTTCACCACGCTAACATTTCGAATGAAATTTTATTGTGGCACGTAACCTATTTAAAAAATAATTTTTATGACTTTGTGGCATGGACATCACAAAAGGTTCGCCATCCCTGATATAGACCACATCACAAGATGACCTTTGCAAAATGAAGTGGTTGCACCTGTTCATATGCGAGTGGGTTTTATTCTATTCATATCTAGCAATGCCATGTATTAACATATGCTTTCAAGCGGAAATGAAATCCATTTGTCAACAAATGTGCCACGGCTGTTCCTTGGCCCTTTCTATGCGAGTAAGAAATTTTATAGCAAAAGTCTGCTGGCAACAGAAAGTAATTCCTTAATATTAATAATTTTGTATGTATATAACAATGATGAATATTTTGTTGAATTTAATGCACCCTGCTCATAATGTGATAAAATGTTTTGGTAACTTCTTCACACACTGTCATCCTTGTTCAGATCTTCAGTCTTTAGACAAATGCCATTTTTATATCCTTGGATGTCAGAAACATCGACAGAATTAATAGCTCAATCATCGTTCTAGTAAAAAAGCCTTATAAATAGAGCATGATATTTCTTGAAACAGTAGTAACGAACTTTTTAGATGGGTAATAAGGAAACCTTTGCACACTTTTTATACTAACAACAATGAGTTGTGCGCATAATAGGTATTTTATTTACATATTTTGGCGCTTTCAGCGTCATCTGTTGCTAATATTTGGTGCTATTTTTTTCTATTACGCCAGCGTTTTTAAAATTTTTCAGTAATATTCACTCCAAACTTGATGTCATTCTGATTAATAATTCATTTTTTATAACACTTTTTTAATATTAAAATTATTTTTTGTTTGAATCAAAAATAAATTTTATCACAAACCATATATTTGTCACAAATTGATAATAGTTTTTGAGTAGTGAATAAGGGAAATTCTTAACTACTTCCCTGTTTATCATGAATTATCTCATACTTAATATCTTTCAGAGGAGTTTTATACGTATTAGTATTTGCCAGAACCACTTTATCTATTGAGTTCCTATTTGACATGAAATTCAAAATGAAAATACTTTTCAATTTCCAATCTGAGAATGTTTCAAATTTTATAGATAAATATCTTAATATTAAGTGATTGACATCATTACAAATATATTTAATTTACAGAGCGAAGATGATAAGCTAAATGTTTTTACTTTTGTAAAAGATGGAAAAAAACTTAACTTAAAACTTTTTGTTTTAGTTTCTTGTTTTTGTGAGAAGATAATACATTCTTTTGCAATTAAAAATTTGAAAAAAGAAATGCTTACTATTCTTCATATTACAAATAATATATTGTAAATGATTAAACCAAGTGTTATAGATATTCCCATTTTCATATTGAAAATTAATAAATTAATTAACTTTTACTTTTAAAACTCTTTAAGAGGGGAAACTAAAACTTTAGAAGTTTTATATTGTAAAATAGTGAAGTAGTTTTAAGCTTAATTCCTTGTAGACTTAGATCATTTAAAGCGACAGAATCGTTGTATTGATAATTTAATGAACAAAATAGTGACTGTATTTATTCCCTTTAGGATGGAGAGGAAACTCTAAGAAAACAGAATTATTTTTAAACATGATCTTACATCACCATAAGCAATTACAATTTTGGACTTTAAAACTCCCTTGGCGCCAATAAGTTTTTCTTAAATGAAAATCATCGCCAAATTACATTCGCATCCAATGGTTTTCACTGGTAAAGTATCGATTCACAAAATCCGATATCTGCAGAAAGTCACCGACGAAACATTAAAATTGCTTTCTCGGGGTAAAAATTCTGACAAATCACTATAAAGCAAAGAACAAACCGCTGCAGCAAACAAAGCACATAATGCCACGTTAACAGTTTCAAGCTCTTCCCCCACTTGTGCAGATCCTACCTCAAGAACAAAGCAATATTGCAGCAGGATGAGGCCAGCGGACAAAGGAAGTGATCGAAGCCACTAACGAGGAGATGGGGAACCCTTTTCCGGAAATTCGGAAGTATTAAAGAGTCGCATTTTCAAGGACCGTCGAGTACGAGTGAGATGGTGATTTTATCCATTAACGGATTTGAAGTAGGAATCGAAAGAATCCCCCCGAGCTAAGTTTCCAGCGAGAGCCAATGGAAAATTGGCAAAGCCCAAGTTGACTTTTGAAGATTATCGAGAATTGTCATTCGGAAAATGCGGTCCGAAATAATGAATTTAGCAAACTTATGGAGGTTTGTTTTGTGATTGATAGACGCACTGCCTTAGAGAAATGGACGGCTTTCGACTATTTAAACTGTTTTCACTCTTAACAAGATTTGAGAAGCTTGGGAATGAATAGCTGTCCTCAAAAGTTTGAAATAAAAGGCATTTATATTAAATCGTCAATTCAAGTGCTCAATAATTAATTAAGAAACTCTTAAGTAGTGGATAGGTTATGACAAATAATATATTATATCCTATTTTTGAACATATCAAGAATTATAAGATCTATTTAAAAATAGAAGTCTATTGTCACTGACGAACAACATGAAATTTACATTAAGATAGCAGATGAATGGTTTGCTTTTGGCATATATTCAATGGTTTGTAGGTTTTTCTTATTTTATATATGCGTGTTTGTGTAAAGGTTCGAAATCTTTAAAATTGTAGGTTTCGTTGCAATGAGCCATCGTGTGTAGATCAATCTGAAACGTGTGTAGATCAAAATATCTGAAATATTTTAACCAATCTTGATTCAGTTAATATTTCAAAATCTTTGTAGTTTGATCTCTTTATTTAAATTTAAAGAACAATACAACTAATTCAAGAAAAGTTGAAAAACTCAAAAGTTTCTCAATTTTTACTCTCTCTCTCTCTCTCTCTCTATATATATATATATATATATATATATATATATATATATATATATATATATATATATATATATATATATATATATATATATATATATATATATATATATATATATATGTATATGTATGTATATAGTAGTGTAAAAACTGAATATTCCAGAAAGAGCTTCTTTATTCTAAATAAGTAAAACTATGATAGCAGGATGAAATGATTTTTAAGTACTAATTTTTAAAATAATTTGATCAAAAAAAGATAAATTTTCCAAAGAATACCATTTCAAACATAGTATTTTTAATAATGTATAAAAACATGCGAAAAAATTACAAGTTTTATCGAATTATTAGGATATCCATCATTAAAAACAGCTTTCATTTCTAAAAAATCTATTTAGTGATATTTTATTAATAATTTCCAAGTGTGATTACTGTGAAATAATACTTAAAATATCAAAAAATTAAACCACAAAAATTCAAACAATTATCTTTCTAATTATTAAATCCCTATTCATTCAACAGCATATGTAAACCACATATTTTTGACAAAATCTGTGCGACACTATTCTATTACACAAATGAAAATATTAACATGAATATTTCTGTAAAACTATGATCATTTCCAGTTAAAAAAAATAAGTCATATCTTTCAGTTGAAGGGGGGGGGGGCATTTGAACTTCTAATGCATTTTCTTTTCGAAAAGACTTTAATTAATATTCTAATAAAAATTTAACTAAATAAAAATTTTACTGTAAGGATAAATTTTTATAACGTAATATATCACATAAACATGACGAAATGTTTGTCCACTATGAGAAACTTTTAAAATATTAGGCTTAATGCGAATATTTAGATTACATATCTGACCAAACTTTAAACTCTAAAGATTTTAACAATCAAAAAACACTTCTAAGCAGAAAATATATATTCAAGATTAGTAATTATCGAAGCCACCTTTTTATAATTTATTTCTAAAAAAAATGTAAGAATGATCTCTGTTTTCGAATGAAACTATTATCTATCAACAAGCAACTGATTATATTTTAAGAGATCTAAGATTTCAATTATTATTTACTGAACGTATATTAACGTGTACTAGATATTTTGCTCAATTGAGCAGTTGCCATGGGTACAATGATCTGGAGATAATTTCCTCCCCTTCAGATCAATGTCAAAATTGAGGGAGTGAATCCTTTGGTGGTGCCATCTATCGGAGGATATAAAGAGCAAAGACGTACTTTCACCTTCGTGGTGCTCTGATTAAAACGAAAGATGCTATTGACTTAAATTCGCATAGCCAAGTCATAGCGAGCTTGGCTTACCTAAGTATCATAAGTAATAACAACATATATTTTGCAGTTTATATAATTAGAGATGCACACATGTATAAATTTTTTGTTTCGAAAAAATATCCGTGTGTTCAGTTTCACCGTTTGATAGATAACGTATTAATAAGTTTATGTGAGACTTTCTATGATATCCGCTGTGTGTTTGCTTCTCGTCGAATCTTGTAATAGAAAATAGACCGTTTTCTCAATAACAAGAGAGAGAGAACAAAAAAATGAAATTATATCCCCAAAATAACAGTTGAGAATAGAGAACGTACTGAAGTAACAAGTATTTCCAGTTATTTTATAGTAACCAGGACCAAATCCAGTAACTTCATTTCTAAAAAATTTGGTCTACTTATAAAGCCAACGCGCACTATTTGTAGTAATTCAAAATTAAATTTAAATTTTAGTTCTTTGTTATTGTTACTTATCCCTTTTGGTTTAGATAAACTAAACCAAATCCAAGAGATGCCACCATGTCACACAACTAGATAAACAAAATGTGTCAAATTCTTTAATGTGTCAAATGAAACCTTTGATTAACCAACCAACTCCTATTGTTTCGCGCGTGTTTAAAGTTAACTTTATTTGAATACTTGAGACTAGTGTGGTTAAAAAATTTAATTTTCGTTCCCTTAGTTTTTACTATTGGATAATTAAAACACACATTTATTTCCAATAGTTCAATATCCAGTTCTAAATTATGCATTTTCATTCATTTTTCTTCCATAACTCTTACATAAGATTTCATTTAGGTGTGTGTGTAAAAATATTTACAACCACATCGAATGTGAAATTTACTTATTAAGTGAAATGAGAATTTTGATGCAAATTCACTTAAAATTATTTGCAGTCATTTGATTCATAACTAAAATATTCACTTCATTCCGTATGTGTAAACAATTGAAACGCAGCAATAAAAATATTATTAAAATTTAAACGTAAATTTCGTTTATTTGATGCAAGGTCATGCATATATCAAATATGCATGATTCTCACAAATACACGTTTTATAGATATATGTCCTAAAATATATGTATTCATGTATACATGATAAGCAGCGGCCAGATTTCATGAAACGAGATTGGAAAATGTCTATTCAGTTTTCGGGGAAAATTGCGATTTGAAAAAAATTTTGTAATGATTTTACTTTAAAAGATATTTACTTCTTTCGTAGCTTTGCTCAAAACGTTGTAGCACGAAACGCCATCTTACATAGGGCAGCTAAAAACAAATGGATTAACAAAAATTCTTGAAAATTCATATTACTAACGTAATTATTAAGTATTGAAATCGAAACTCTTTCATCCATGTCTCAAATCATCTCTGATTGGTGACATATTGGTAAAATCGTAAACAAGTCCTTAGAAAACAAAAATTCTAATTTTTTAATAAAAAATAATTGTAAAATTAATTTCTTATGAAAGTTATAAAAATGGAATATATAGAGAAAGGGGTTCTAATCACTAACATATTTTTCCTGTACTCTGGAACGCAAAACAGTTTTAAACAGCGATAAAATCCACACTACTCTGTTTTTGAAGCGTGTAGAGCTCCGAAAAGGCATGCATTGCAGCTTGTGCAACTTTATAATTAGTACAAATCTGTGCTAATTACTGTTTAAATTAATGAAAAATTCTGTAATTAAAGTTTAGAAAGGAAATATAGTCCTAGCTTTAAGTTAGCAAAAAAACCTAACACCCTGGAATAAATTACATTCCATTTCTATACATTTCTATGCAGTCATCCTCAAATCAACCCCACACAAAAATTTCAGTTGAAAAACAGAATAAAGATTCAACTCATATAGATACATTAGAATTGTGTAGACTCATATTAGTGTATTCATATGAATATTAATATGAATCTATATAATTCCAAATAAATCTGTATAGATCAACCAGGGTATTGATATAATAACCTTTAGTTACAAATTTTAATTATTTATTATTCTTGCTACTAGTAATTAGGTAAAAATTCTCCGCTTCAGTAAGAAATTTCGAATATTTATTCAATTTTTATGATAAAATCTAAAAATCGAAAGTAGTTTATAAGCAAATGCAGTTAGGATTCTGTTCATTTTAATCAGTCTTTCAATCTTACTTTCCCATAGCCGACAGAAAATACAAACTATATGAAATATTTGATGTCTTCCCTCTTTCGGCTCGCCACCTCTCATTAAAGTCCTGGTGAATCTTTCCACTGACAGAACCAAATGATTTTGCAGCTGTGCCCTTAAATCTATCCATCTCAACTAACTAACTTCTCGCCCAGAGTTATGACAAATGTTGAACCCATATTTGCATCCAGACTCTACCTTTCATCACTTCGTCCGTCAGGTTTTAAATTTCCAGATACGTTCGAGTGAGAACTCTGTCGCGGTTTTCCGGATCCTAATCTCATTAAGGTGACAAATTATGGCTGAAATTAATTTGAGAGCGACCACCTGCCTCCCCCGCAACACTCTCTCCCGGATTCCTTCCAGGAGTAACACAGGAAATGTTAATAATCTACAGACTGCGGCGTCCTTCTTTACTAGTTGGAATTATTATTTTACATTTTTGAGTTTTATTAATTCTCCTGTTTAATGAAACAAGATAAAATGTACGTTGGGAAACTTAAGGTATTATTTAAATATAGTTTAGAAAATAAAAATACTTTTCAAAACATGATTCCTTCAGAAAATCTTTCAATCTAATTTGAAATTAGTTCAACGATTCAAAAGGTACTTTTAATTTTGTATCTTGAAGCATCTTCCAGAATGTTTTGCATTTCATCACATGAATGTTCATGTTTGAATTACGTTTTTAAATAATTCTGATTAAAGGCATCGTAATTTATTCATTTATTAACAATTCATCTTAAGAAAAACAAATACAAAATTGTATCTAAAATTACTTATGCATACGCAACTAATTATATGATCTCAGTAGGACTTCATTTCTATCAGTAATTTAGTGAAAATAAAATATAAGTTACGAGAAACAAACTAAATTTACTCGCTTACGTTTTTGAGCTTTTATTTTATTATTTTTTGTATGCTTAAAAGTAATCTCTATTTTTCTAAAAGATCCTTAATAAACTTGAAATTACTTTTAAAAAATTAACCTTTAATTTAAATTGTAAATTTACTCTCTAAAGCAGCTAAAGGTAGATGTGCCAAGAATATGAATAAGATGCAAAATAATTTGAAAATAGGTAATAAAAATATGCAAATACGACCACAAAATAAAGAGACACGTTTTATATAAAATAAAAGTATATATACGTATACATTCTGAAAGGAACCTGAAGCTTTAATTAAGACAAATTTCTCACAGAATCTTAGTTTAAAAATAATATTATTAATCCATTTTAGAATAATTTTCACTTACGACATGCTATAATTAAAGTTATGCCTTTTTTTAAAAAAATGTACTACAGATAGAAAAGCCTATAAAAATTTTTAATTTTCTCAGAAAATCAGTTAAAATTTATAACTTGAACGATTTAGTTAATACACTGTATTTTAATGAGAATAATAAATTATAAAAATCATGAAATAAATATGAAAAATTTACTAAGTATAAATTTTTGCGAAAGTAAAGTATATGTTCAACTTCATAAAAAAATTACTCTATGGAACATTACCTAAAATAAACTGTTTATTTATTTTCTATACAAATGAATGCTTGCCTTTTGTTAAATAAAAGCCACAGCAGTCATTTTATGTTCCATAAGCAGTGGAGAGCCCCTCCAACCGCCAACATGATGAAGTGGATTTGGCCATTAGTGGTTCCTCAGATAAGATGAATGGGGGGCGGCGCAGGTCAACCGCATCCCCGCCGCCTCCTTTACAAACTTCTTTTCTCTCCTTGGAACCCTCTTTTCCTCTCTGGGTTGTGGGTTCGAGCAGCTGGAAAGGGCGTCACCTGCGATACGGTCTGTTTGTAGAGGGCGCAGATAGGAAAAATGGTTGCTGACCCTTTGAGACAGCGGGTGATGCTTTTCGGAACTTTTTTCTTAAAGAATTTCCGTTCCTTATAACAAGTCGCGGCTCTGTGAAGGCACGTTCCTATCAGAGAAAATTTCTAACGAGCGTGTTAAAAAAAACAAAAGTTTTTGTGTGTTAAAAAAGGCAAATATTTGATTCCTTTCAGATTAGTTTATCGATGGTTTAATTTGAATTAGCTTGCTAAAGTCACATTTGATTTTTTGTATGTAGTTGTGAACTGACGTAAGATTTGACGTGGCATATAAGATGATATCATTTTTGGAATTCACACAAAGGATGTCGTGATTAGTCATTCTAAATTTTCTTCATATAAACACTTGAGCGATACATTCCATACTAGTCATTATCAAGTTGTGGAGGGAAAATATGTCTCAATTATCTATAACTATAGCGATACATGACTGATATATATATATATATATATATATATATATATATATATATATATATATATATATATATATATATATATATATATATATATATATATATATATATATATAAATTTAAAGACTAAGTGTAAACACTATTGGCATTTATGTATTTATTTGGTTTACACGTAATTTATTTGCAGTTCTTACGGGTTTGTATCTGGATTTAATTTTGATTAATGTAAATTGTGTATTTTGGCAAAATTCGATTTAATATTATATTTTGTCTTATTTTGGCTTATATACCTTGACATATACTTTAGCTTGACATTTATTTCTTTTATTCTGGTTTGATACTTTGGTTTGACATTTTTAGTGTGGCTTTGGAGTGTATTGGCTTCTCTAAGACTATAGTCTGGGGCCAATGCAGAAAAAGCCATACTCTGTGCCTATCTGGTTAACACCCCTTGAAGAAGCTGGTCATGTTGGTATTTCGTTCTATTTTCCTTTTATACTTTTTTCTTTGAAATTTTAAACAATATATTGAACATATTTTTCATCTGTTTACTATATTTCGTATTTTCAATGTATTATTCGCCATTTAGTATTTGGTATTTAACTAATTTTATAAATTTATTATTATTCTCCATTTAATTTTTGATTAATTTTATAAAAAAGAAAATTACTACTAATTATATATATATATACATATATATATATATATATATATATATATATATATATATATATAAATATATATATATATATATATATATATATATATATATATATATATATATATATATATATATATATATATATATATATATATATATATATATATATATATATATATATATATATATATGTATGTATACAGTATGTTCTCTAAAGTCCCTTGCCACCCTCTTAACTTCGGAACGTGGCACATCGTACGTGTGCAATGGCATATTCAATAGGCAAAGCACCCATTATTGGGAAAATCTTAACTGTTTCGTCGACGTTTGACATCAAATGCGGTATGTTCTTAACGTTTGGTGCGCAATTTACAATAACAAGCTGATAGGCCCAATATTTTACAATGGCACGTTCACGAGCGCACGATATTTACAATTGCTACAGAAGGTAATACCTGATTTTATGGAGAACCTGGCGTTGCTTAATCTTAAGAATCTTTGGTTTCAACATGACGGTGCTTCTGCTCACAAGACATCTCCAGTGAAACAGTACCTGGAATTTGGCAAAAAAGAAATACTAGGGTATGATGGTTTCAAAGAGTGGCCTCCACGTTCTCCTGATCTGACCCCACTGGACTTTTTCCTGTGAGGATACTTGAAACAGCAGGTGTATGCAACCTCTCCACAAAAATTGCAGGACCTTAAACGACGTATTACGGTCGCGTGTTCCAACGTATCCCGCTGTTTGCTCCAACGTGTTCAACATGATCTTCAAGGGAAGATCCAAATGTGCATTGCAGCTGACGGTGAGAAGTTTGAACATCTTAAATAAAGTATATTGTTATAACTATTTGTCTTTTCCTTTCTTAGATCGTTTTGTCACGTCACAGCATGTTATATTTTTCTAATAAAACTTCTCTTATTGCTAATCATGTTTCTCAATTCATCTTAATAATAAATTCAAATTCTAAATAAGCTTACCTTGAGCAGGTTTTTAATTTCTTTATTAACATAGGACATACTTAAAACAGGACAAGACATGGAAAAAGAACAAAACATAGAACAAAAAACATCTACATCGCTCGGCCCAGAATCTTATTCTGTTTGTAAACAAAGATTTTCGTGCGGTGCGCCCTCTATAGACATATAGTTGCAACATCCTCCCCCCCGATGAACTTCAAAAGTTCATCAAGAGTAGAGTCTAAATTAATACTAAGTTAATTCACAGACTTTCAAAGCAATAAGACTAATACTTAATAATAATCATATAATAATACTATGTTCTAGTAATAATAGCATATGCCTTTGTAACAACATAATAATGTAAAAATCAATATATATATTAGCTTTACATATTAATTTTTTAAAGTTAATTTCAATATCAAAAATCAAACCTAAATAAAGATACATACATATACTGCTTACAGTAATTATAAAGCTACTCATTATTTCAGCAGCAATTCTACTACAATTCTGTAAAAGAAAAAGAAAATATAAAGTTAAACAATGCTACTAAATGTATCATAAAGTTCAATTTTCATAAAGTTCGATTGGATACAGCAACTGATTTGGACGTTTCAAATGAGTCCCAGACGGAAGTCTCACTGTACAGGATCGTGTCTTTCCATCTCTGCCAACATGAACGTCTGTGACGATACCACACTTCCACATAAGCTTTGGCACTTTATCCTCGTGAATTAGAACAATTGAGTCCTTCTTTATTAAAATAGGATTTTTCTTTCTCAAGGTGGATTGATGAGCAGACCTTAATTCCAAAAGATAGGATTTCTTCCATCTGTTCCAAAAGGTAGTCACTATTTTTTGTTGATGCTTATATTTTCTGGTGAGGACATCTTTCGTTGAAAGGGGTAGTACGGATAGTCCAGGAAGAGACAATATTCGTCTACCTATCCGGAAGTGAGCAGGCGTGAGAATCACTGACTCATTTTCTTCATCTATATAAGTTAGTGGTCTAGAGCTCAAAATGGCTTCAACTTCTACGACCGTGGTTTCAAGCTCCAAATAATTTAGAGATGTTTTTCCTAAAATTTTCTTGAGGGAGGTCTTCACAGAGCGAACAAGTCTCTCCCAAAATCCTCCCCACCAAGCTGCCTTTTCTACGATGTTTTTCCAAGTTATTCTTCGTTCACTAAAATAATTTCGGCATTCTTCTTTGCTTAAAGTTTCATTTAAAAGATTAAAATCTCTTTTCACTTTAATGAAAGTTTTTGCATTATCTGAATATATTGTTTTACATAGTCCTCGACGGGATATAAATTTTTTAAATGCTCTCAAAAATGACGGTAATGACATATCAGCTGTCAGCTCTAAATGTATAGCACGTGTTACTGCGCAAGTAAATAGCAAAATATATGATTTCTTCGTTTCTGAATTTTCGACTATGTACAGAGGACCTAAATAATCTAATCCAGTTATTTCGAATGGAAATGCTTCCCTCACACGATCTGGGGGCAAACAAGACATCTCTTCAGTAGCAGGCTTCGCTCTGAATTTCCTACATAAATTGCACTTGAATATTAAAGATTTTACTCTTCGCCTGCCTTTAGGGATGAAAAACCTTTCTCTCATTTCTGATAGTGTCTCTGATAACCCAGCGTGCCCAGTGATTTCGTGACATCTGCGAATAATTAATTCAGTGAACTCGTCCTTACCAGGCAGCAACAAAGGATGTTTTTGTTCATAACTCAAGTCTGAAAACTGTAATCGCCCACCTATTCTAATCAGTCCATTATTATCAAGAAATGGTTTGTACAAGGCTATTTTTGAAGAAACTGGTAACTTTTGGTTAGAATTTAAACTTTTTATTTCTGTAAAAAATTCTTTCTCTTGAGTTCTTTTAATCCAGTAAATTTCGGAATCATTCAACTCTTCAGCTGACAGTGGTCCTTTTTTATTCCCTTTATTTTTCAAGTTAAAAATAAATCTTTTGATCCACGCAGTAACTCTAAGTAATTTTGTAAAATTATTAATTTTACATATCTCCAATAAGTCCTTAGTATTTGACTCAATACAAATAGCTTGTAAAATTATGCATTTTTTCTTCTTCTTTTCCTCTTCAGCTATCTTAATTTCTGGGTCTGGATATGCTATAGGCCAATGGTTACGTTCCTCAGAAAGCCAATAAGGTCCATTGAACCATGCTCGATTTTCTTTCAACCTTAAAGAATTTTCACCTCTCGTTAAAACATCAGCAGGATTTTCTTCCCCTGGACAGTAGTTCCATGATGAGGGATCAGTGATGCCTTGAATTTCAATTATTCGGTTGCAAACAAATGGTTTCCATCTTTTAGCATCTCCTTTCACCCAATGAAGTACTATCGTAGAATCAGTCCAATAAAAGCAGTTATTTACTTCCAAATTAATTTTATGCAAGATATATTTCATTAACCTACAACCTATTACAGCACCCATTAACTCTAAACGCGGAAGAGTCATCTTTTTCAAGGGAACAACTCTAGATTTTGATGAAACAAATGTAGTTTTTATTTCATTATTCTCAATAAACCTAATATAAACGACAGCACCATAAGCTTTAATACTACTATCGCTGAAACAATGCAATTGAATGTCAGATATTCCCTTAATGCTGTTACTTTTAAAGTAATGTCTTTCGATTTGAATTTCCTTTAAATTAGTTAAATCCTCACACCACCTTTTAAATCTTTTTTGAATGTCTGATGGTAATGGTTTATCCCACTCATATCCAGTAATCCAGCATTCCTGAACAAGGATTTTACACGTAACAGTAAATGGATTAATAAATCCTATAGGATCATAGAGTTTACCAATTACTTTTAATATAAATCTCTTTGTAATTTCTTCATCTGGATTCAGTATGGTAACCTCTGGTACTGGAATCTTTAATGTATCTTTTCTACTATCCCAATAATATCCTAAGACCTTGCTACAATCTGCTAATGGCACCAGACCAGGGTTTTCTTCTTCGTCCCATTTCTGCTGTAAGGAAACACAATTTGTTTTCCATTTTCTCATGTTAAAACTAGCCTTTTGCAAAACCTTTTTCATGTCTTGTTTAATTTCTATGGCTTCTTTTTCACTGTCTGCACCACTTATTAAATCGTCAACATACATACAATTTTCAATTAAATCACTAACAACTGGATAATTATCTCTGAAACTTTCAGCATGATGCTTAAGTGTAGCTGCTAACAAAAATGGGCTACAAGTTGCTCCAAAAATAACTCGAGTCATTCTGAGAATTTTATATTCTTTTTCTAATTCCCCGTTTAACCAAAGAAATCTAACTGCATCTCGATCTTCAGGTGAAAGTAAGATCTGCAAAAACGCTTCTTCAATGTCCGCTGTAAACGCAATTCTATGTTGTCGAAAGTTAATTAATATTCCTAATAATTCTGGATTAAGATTTGGTCCAGCATCTAAGCATTCATTTAATGAAAGGGAATTTGTGGCGTGAGCAGAGGCATCAAATACCACGCGGAGTTTTGTTGTAACCTTATCTTCTCTAAGTACTCCTTGATGTGGGAGATAAAATGATATTTTCTTGGGATTATCAGAAACTTCTTCTGCTATTTCTCTTTCAAGGTAACCATCGATAATTGTTCGATATCTTTTGAAGAATTCTGGATTTTTCTTAAATTTCTTAGTTAAACTATTTAGTCTGTTAAAAGCTATTTCATAGTTGTCTTTCAACTCCTCAACCTTTTCGTTAAAGGGTAGTTTAACTTGATAACGGTTATCTTTTAAACTAATGGATTTTTTAAACTGATTTAAAATTTCGTTTTCCTTATCAGTATTATCACTTTCGTTTTTAATTCCAATTGATTCAATCTCCCAAAATTTACGCAATATCATGTTAGATTCAACATCTAGATTGCTTCCTATTGTATGAACAGCTACTTTCATAACGTTAGCAGATTGCTGTGTGATCATCCTATTTGATGTAGCAACTGAACCATTAATCGTCCAGCCGAACATTGTTTGACATGCAACTAAAGTTCCTGACAATCTACGAACTTTACCAGTCACAATTTTCCAGTAATAATCACTGCCTATTAACAGAGAAAGCTGTAAATGCCGTTCATTGAAGCTTTGATCCGCTATTTTTATTCTGTTTTTCTTACACTGTATAATTATATCTTTTGCAGGTGCACTTATATGAGCATTGCTAATATTCGGTGTTTCTAAAGCTTCGATAACTAAATGTTTTCGCATAAAGGGACAATTTATTTCAACTCTCACTTTATTTCTTTTTTCTATAACAGGTTCAGTAGAACCAAACGAATAAATTTTTAACTCTTCTTGTCCTACTATTTTTAAATTTAACTCTTTAGAAACCCGCTCAAGGATAAAAGATCGGCAACTACCATTATCTATCAAACATCGAAATTTCTTATTTCTATTATTTCCTACAATATTTACAGTTGCGGTTTGCAAATAAATATTATTAATTGTGTCCTCTTCTGAAACAGAAGTGACAGCAGTATCCGATTTCACATCAATTTTATTAATATATTCATGTAATAAACTATTATGTTTCCCCTTACAACTATTACATCGCATTTTCGAAAAACAGTTATACGCAGTGTGGTTTCGTTTAAAACATAAAAAACATTTCCCCTTCTGTTTTAAGGCGTTTTTCCTCTCGAGAATAGACTTAAGACATTCTTTACTACTATGTTTATTTGGAGTGTCACTCTCGCAAAATTCGCATTCCCCCTCCTTTTCTGCGGTTCCGACATTTAACGCCAGCGCAGTCGCATTTTGTTGTTTGTATTTTTGTGTGGGGTGAAAAGAATTATGACCTTTCGCTGCGAAATACTTCGGGTATCCCTTTGAGTGCGACTGGTCTTTCACTTCATTCGTATCACGAAATAAAATTGTTTTTTCCCTATTTTCGATTTCATTTCTCAAAAATTCTAAAAGTTTTAAACAATCCCAATCATCATTTTTATTATATCTATTGTATTCTAAAACTATATTTTCTGGCAACAATTTTAATAAGATAGGAAATAACAGGCTACCATAATTATTCAATTGTATTCCAGCGGCTTCAAGTGAGCGAACTTGAACATAACATGTATCGCACAGCTGGCGTAATTCTTTCAACTGGCCGCATGATTTTACAGGACGCATATTTAACAACACATTTATATGAGCTCTAACAATGATATCTTTTTGCCCATATCTTTTCTTTAGTAACTCTACAGCAGTATAATAATTATTTTCTGTTAAAGTCAAACCCTGAATCGAAACTAAAGCTTCACCTTTCAAAAACGATTTTAAGTAGCTAAATTTATCCGTATTTGACAAATTCTTATTTTCATGTATCGATCCCTCAAACTGACTCCAAAATTCTTGCCAATTTTCGTATTTACCATAAAATGGTTCTATAGTTAATTTTGGTAGTCTTACATTAATTTCGTTTTTCGATGTTACGGGTACATTAGCTACTCCTAATAGTTTCGGTTCCGATTTCAAATAAGTATTTATTTTCGATTTAGTAGAAATTATCTTTTCTCTAATTTCCTGACTCGAAATTATTTCCGATTCTAGCAGATCTAAATCATTGATATGATTTTCAATTTCTAGGTCTAATTCATAAATTAGCTCTGACTTTTCGCATAATTGTTGTAAAAGTTCGTTTAGAGTCGCTTTATCAACAATTTCTAATTCCAGCTGCTCATTAACCTTATTTAATATTCTTGTTAACAAACCTCTAATTGTTGAGCGTTTTCTTTTCAATTTATCAAGATTCAAAGCAACCGCTGTTTCGTTCGAATCGACCGACATATTTAATTTCAAATATATTGAGCAAACAATAAAATAATTAAATATATTTTCATACAAGCCAAAAAACAAATAATGAAATCAAATACTGCTGTATTCTGTTATTTATTTACATTAAATACAAAATAAAAATCATAATCTAAATTCTAAAGGCTAGTTTCCCGGGTTTCGGCACCATGTTATATTTTTCTAATAAAACTTCTCTTATTGCTAATCATGTTTCTCAATTCATCTTAATAATAAATTCAAATTCTAAATAAGCTTACCTTGAGCAGGTTTTTAATTTCTTTATTAACATAGGACATACTTAAAACAGGACAAGACATGGAAAAAGAACAAAACATAGAACAAAAAACATCTACATCGCTCGGCGCAGAATCTTATTCTGTTTGTAAACAAAGATTTTCGTGCAGTGCGCCCTCTATAGACATATAGTTGCAACACAGCACGAAACAACAAATGCGCGGTTTAACCATTGTATTCTTCACATTAATGCCTACAAGGTATCTTTTCATACTAAATCGAGGATGCTCTACAACTTTGTAAATCACTTTTTCTCTCCATGTCTTTCCGTTTTCGAGATAGCAATGCTAACTCCACAGTTTTCCACTAGGTGGAGCAGTAGGTGGTTTCCTTCAGTAGCGCATGGCTACTTTACTATACCAAGATACCACCTTTATGAATATAGCAGCAGCCGTTCCGAAGTTAAGAGGGTGGCAAGGGACTTTAGTGGACATACTATATATATATATATATATATATATATATATATATATATATATATATATATATATATATATATATATATATATATATATATATATATATATATATATATATATAAAGGATGATATATAACCGAATAAAGTGATATTTTGCAGATTTATAACTTGAGGTAGCTATATCAGGATGAGTTATGAACGAAATAGAAATACACATATAATAATATGCTAAGTTGAAAATAGAGTACCAGAGCTTTTGATAGTAAATCAGTGTTTTATAGTAAAGACAGATGAAGCTGAATGAAATATCAACATATTCATTTTCATCAGATAAAGCTGAATAAATTATCAAATCAAAATGAAATGCATATGTCTTTATATCCAAAAGTAAATTGATAAGTTAAATTAAAATGGATTTTGGCGTTGGATTATTAAAAAGAACAACTTCCTACGAGACAATGATTTTTATACATTAATTTAGATACGAATTAATAACCATTACAAATGTACTACTCTGAGATGAAATTGGATAACACGAACTATTGAACTGAATACCAGAGTACTGTAAATCACTCAATTGTAAATTTAGCTTCTCTAACTTGTATATCATTGTAAATTAATAAAAATTTCTGATAAAGCACGACTTTGAATAAAATTAAATGAGTGAGAGTAACTTTTACATTGGTTTTGTTTTCTTTTTAGGTCGGCTTATTCCAACTAAAGCTTAATTCGACCAGACTTTAAAGTTGAAAAAGAATAGTGAACTACCATTACAAATATATTTACTTTAGGTGGGAGTTGAATCCACGAACTGTTGGATTGTAGACCATAATGTTAATCACTCACATACTATTCACTTTCCAATGCATTTTTGATCAACGATGAATTGGGTCAAAAAAGTCTTAAAATGTTTTTAGAAAAAGTCTAAAACTCTCAAACTTTCTCGTTGCAAAATGAAAGATACTTTTTCAAAAATTGATTTAAAAAAATAATAGTTTTCACTACTTTTTTTAAAAAAATGAGCTTGTGTAAGAAAAAGAGGAGAAACTTTGTCTTAAATATTTTTTCTCACATTTGTATTATGCATAGATTAGAATTTTATAAAAGGTGTAAAACAACCACGTAACTTTGTTCTTGAAGTGAGCAGAGTTTCGTATATCTATTGCATTGCTCATATTAATTACATCACGGCAATCAAAATTTACATAGGGCTCAATCAGCTTAATTAGCATTAAGATTTAAATTAATTGCAAGCTCTGTGGTCAAAATTTCAAATTAAGACATGGACAATGTTCTAGGTTATTCAGAGAACATTACCCTAATATAAGTTACATTCCACCCCCCACCCGCGTGTAGCCTTTCTTTATACTGTCTCAGACAAAAATTCAGTGAATATACAGAATAAAGATTCCAATAATATAAATTCAAAAATGCGAATTTTATTTATATAATACACCTGATAAATAAATAAATTTTCTTCAAACTGATAAAATCAAAAAATAAAATGGAGAAAATATATTTCCTATTCATAGCGGGTTTAAATTTACATTACTTATGAGACCTAGAGTAAAATAAGACAAATTTAAAAATCTCTGTACAGCAGACATCTTATTCTGTTTCATTTCTTTTAAACATGTTTCTATGGTGACATTGTGGTTTTTCAAAGTTTTATTATATTCTTTCACTTTTTCCTTGTTTTGCTTAACAGATGTATTATTCATTTCTTTAAAGAGAAAAGACACATTTGTTTTGAAACATCATTTTTTAAGCAAGACGTAACTAATAAGAATCCCATTATTATGTTAGTTATTTCAATGTATAAAACAGCAATTTAAATGCCGGATTTTCCTTACATTTAGTAAATAAGTTTCTCTAAGAATAAACAAAGAAAATCTTTTGTAGTGTTTTGTTAGTAAATACAAAATTTATGTAGTTTTATCATAAACATAATTTGTTACAATAATAGGTTAATTATTCTACATTATTTTTGTTAAATTATCCAAATAATGTAAACTTCTACCATTTGTTCCAATTACCATTTTATACAGAAATTATTTTAAATGCAAGTAAAAAAATCAATGAATTTAATTTGAATTGAATGAATTAACCTACCACATTTATTACAAGATTGTTATGTAATAACGTAGATATGTGTGTGTGGGTAACTTTTCCGCGTAAGTTGTGTGTGTGTGTTGATATCAATTCATCAATGAATTTCATGTTTATTTATTTACGGGGACTGCGATATATATATATATTTCGCAGTCCTTGTCCAGAGAAGTCAGTGAGAGCGTGACGCAATTCTGCTCCATTGATTGAAGATTTTAAACAAAGATGATTGTGCTGGGAAGGGAAAAGGTGGTAATCTGAGGGTGCTAGAACAGATAAGTAAGAAGGATGGTACAAGCCATGATTCCCAACCAATTCGATGTATCGTATTCCTGACCACTCGTGGAACATGCGGTCTCGCGTTATAGGTCAGAAACAGAGTACTTTATTACATCACGGTGAATCCTTGCGATTAACTAGTCTTGGCTCTTTCTATTGCAATGCCTATTGCACATGTTTCACTTGCTGTTAATATAGTTCCGCAGTGACCATTTAGTCCGCTTTTTGCAGCTCACAGTGAACCACTTAACGACTAGTCAACCAGACACCAGCTTCATCACAAGGGAACAAATCTCTCAACCTGAATTTGTGACACCAAAGCCTTGCCTTACGTTCATTCAAGCGCTGTCCTCACATGCCTGACATATTCGGCGACATGATGTAGCAACAGATAAGCCAATTTTGAATTCGTAAAGCAAACAACAACGAACAAGCTCCTCCGACACATCCATTTCTTTTCGCTGCTGTACGAGTTGCGATTGATGAATGTGCGAGGTGGACCTGCTTTTATAATGACTGATACTGTCAACAACTGGTGTCTCAACAAGTCCTACACATTGTTGAGATAAAGTGCGAAAAATTATGCAAATTATTGCACACTTTTTCTCACATCAGTCAATGTGTGTATATATATATACATATATATATATATATGATATATATATATATATATATATATATATATATATATATATATATATATATATATATATATATATATATATATATACCCACTATTTCCTTACACTATACATTTACATACAGTGTATATAATAGAGATTACGTATCGTAGGATAGATAGAATATTGGCATAGATCGGTTTCTCTTGATAATTTTTAGAAACTATTATGCAATAACTTGGATAGTTATGGCTTGAAACTTATGTCTGAAATTTGCGGGATCGAAACCTGACAACTCTAAGACACGTCGTTTCAAATAAAAGTAGCCGAGTATATAATACAAGTCGAAGATGTGCAAAGAAAATATAACTTTAGTGGTGAATGGACAAATCTGAGAAATACCTGCTTGATTTCAGCTTCTACAAGAACACATTTTCATTGCAACGATGGCAAACCCAGTAGATGTTTGCTGTTCACGTAGCCATCATTTTTATCCTTTGTAAAATCAAAAGACGTAAAATCCCAGAAAATGGCTCGACAAAAGCAAATAGCATAATTTTTGAACTTGCAAATGGTTATAACTTAATGGTTAAAACTTTGGCTTATTAATTTTGTTGAATGAGAATTGCATGATAAAGTATATAAATCAACTGATGATGTAAATGTTGAGAACTGCATGTTAATGTAAATATGCCATGTGTTTCTCAAAAATATAAAAAAGTGGAAGAGCATAAACCTGCACTTATTATTTTAAATATTATACATTTTTATTGTAAAAAACCGTTTTGTTTTATACCTCATAAAAACGATGAGGGTGATAGTTGAATGAGCACTAATCCTTTCCAGCAAATATAAGAATGGAGATATTAGACTCTTAAGAATTTTCAACTCTTCTAGATTTTCTTGATTCAAGGATCTCTAAATCCCAAATAATGAAAAGGATCCAGGTAGAGTGCATCAGAGTGTATTGATAAAACTGTACTTTTCTGAAGGAATGAATCCGAGTTCAATCCTAATCACAGTTGAACAGAGAGAGATGGTTGTTAGGCTTACAATTTTTGCATGCAAACCTGTTTAAACATATGTTTGGGAGTTATTTAAATTTATATATACTTCATTGAAACATGAAAATACCTTTATATGTATCTTGTTGTTGCACCAACACACTTCCCAATACTCAGTCCAAAGTTGGGCTCTCCAGCTAGTGGAAGAAATTAGTTGGAAGTTTTCGGAATTTAGAAGCACACTGTAAAAAAAAAAAAAAAACGGAAGATATACAGTAAAAATAACTGTTATTTAAATAGCTGTCATAGGAACACTAATGATTACAGTAAAGTTTACTGTAAAATTCAGCCGCGAAGAAAATCATTTGTTATTGGGCATGCGCATTGAATTGGCGGGATAAAAGTTTCTTTTGTTCCTGTGACAAATGAATCAAATTAATTTCGCCATTTATTTGCCCTTGTTTTCGCTTAGTGAAGTTGGTGATATTTTGAGAATAGTTGTTCCTTTAGTTGAATTTCTATTGAAATTTCATCACTAAATATAAGGTAACGTATACTTTCCATATTGTTTTTATGCAAGATGTTAGCTAACTTTGATTTATATAAATTCTTATAAATTTGACTGAACATTTCAAAAAATTCTAAGCTGAATTTACAAATGATCATATTCACTAGTATTAATTCAGTGTCAATATTTTTTTACTTATTTTTTAAAATATTTTATAGTAGTTTGGTAACATAGTTGATTAGTATTTTAATTATTAAATTTTTGACGAAATTAGAGTTGTATTTAAGTGCTTCCATTGTTATAAAATTGCTTAGCTATATTTCTTTCGAAATTATAGTTGAATAATCATCTATTGTTATATTCCTATAGATATATATTATTAAATATATTAATGCGGAATTTCTATTTTATTTTGTTGTTAAAAATTCCTGATTTTCTTTCATTGTAAAATGATATAATTTATTGTATGTTAATTAAATATAACATATTATTATATTTTTTAATAGTTTTTGATTAGAATTTTATTAAAAAATGTGTATTTTTTAATACAGATCGTTAAATTGCATTATTATTATAATCTGTAATTCAATTCCATTTTGTAACGTGCATTAAAATGATTGCATGAATGTAACAATCACTTGGTAACTATTAAAAGAAGTATATTTTAGGGAAATTCAATCAGTTATATGAAACAATAAAAAGTTCTAAATATTTTATTGAACTATTAAACAACTCTTTTCTTCTGAAAGAGAAGTCTTGAAATTTCAAATTAGTTATTCATGTGTATGATTTCTATTTTTTATTTTTTTTTCAGATGCTTGTTTAACTTTAATCCCTCGCGGGGAACGAAATCTAAAAAATATGTCAAGGATGGAATCCAAGCACGTGTTTTTGTCACTTTTAAATAATTTATCCAACTTTAAGTGGCTATAATTATTAAAATGTAAATAAAAACTTTTCAATTATTTGTGTATTGTCAACTATACTGCTTTTTTTCCTCAGAATCTTTATTTGCTTTTATTATAATGGAAAAAATCAATTACTTTAAACAATATCAAAAAGAAAACTTTTATTGTCTTTACAGTATAATTAAAATACTATATCATTAACTAATTTCCCTTTGGTAATTTTAGTAAAATGGAATGTTTTGTAAGGTTTCTTTTTATCCTAAATCTGTAGAGAATCACAGATATATCAACAATCAATTTTATGCTTAGCTTTGTATCATATTCAATATAACTGTTATTTCTTATTTTTCTTTTTAAAAATATGCAATAAAAAATATTCAAACTTCTGTTAAAGTTACGATTGTGAGGTAAGAAAGTTAAAATCTCGTTTGGTATTGAAAGTTAAATTATTGATCACAAAATGTTCTGAAAAATGACATCTTCTGCAATATTACATAAGTTATGCTGTTGTGCTTTGTATATTGTATAAAAAATTGCTTAATAATAGTTGGTCTATAATTAGGAAATTAGCTATTGTGTATTCAAAATTGATTTATACTCTACTACTATCTTTACAAAACATACTGATAGCTGTAAATAGCTATTGCAATAGGTTTTGTAGAATATGCAGCAAAATGGATAGTAAAATGTGCTGTAAAAATAACAATAAAAGTGCTGTAAAAATAACAATAAAAAGTTCTGTAAAAATTACTGTAAAAAGTGCTGTAAAAATTATAGTAAAAAGGGCTGTAAAAATTACAGTGAAAAGTGCTGTAAAAATTACAGTAAGCAGAACTGCAAAAGTTTTACGAATATGCTGTAAAATTTACTGCATATTGTACTGGCGCCCAAAACACCAGCATATTTTTCTGTAAAATTACAGTGTTTTTTTTAGAGTGCAGGGTGACCAAACATAAGATCCACTAGTACTTGGGCTACTACTCCTTGACATATCATTTCACTTGGAGAACATTTTAACCTTGACCTATTTAACGTGCTTCAGCCACATCTTTACCAAACACAGTGGATCTTCAGTGAAGCAGAGATTCGAATTCATTACCTATTGATAAAGAGAACGGCACCCTAAACAACCAGAGAAGCGTAGCCTGATCCAACTATCTTTTAAAAATACTATCAGAAAGCAATAATACGATCTAAATATTGGGGAAAAGCCTTCCAACAAGCAGTGGCCATTTATCTGCCACTAAGCTGTTTCAAATATCTGGGTGAGTGCATACAAGTTTTCCCCTATCCTAACTAAGTAAGAAACATCTATGAAAACTTCTTTCAAAAGGTGTTCACTTATGATGATATAAAAAGTCTAATATTTAAATTCAAGCTTTAAACTATCCATTATACAATGTCAAACATTAGACCTTACTAATCAATTTCCTTTTTAGTTTGTAATATAATAAAAGTTTATTGCAGTGTAATAAAACGTAATTCTGTTATAGTAAAAGAGTAATTAATCAGCCTTGGTTGGCGTGAAAAAACGTTAGGTAAAAATTAAATGTTTAATTTTATTGAAGTGAAACGGAAAATAATTAGTTCTTAATCCTTCACACATTCACTGATCTTTCTCACGTTCAAAGCAAAAAAAGTTTCCATAGCGAAAAAGCTTACACGGAGATAGTATTTTGAAATGTGTTTATAAATATTGAGTTCTTAAAAAAACATCCTGACATTGATTACTGATGTGAGATAAACGAAAATAGAAATAAATTAAGGATATTTTTTTACACTATCAAACCGAAAGAAATAGTTTTTACCCTAGAAGTAAACGAATACCATAAATGCGAATAGATATTTATATATACATACATATCTTTAGAATCCTATAAAAAAAGGTTGTTGGGGTTTTTTTTTTTTTTTTTTTTTTTTTGAGACGTGTAAATTAAAACAGAATTTAAAATAAAGCAATATAACATTTGATGTATTATTGGACTGAGACTTAAAACTTGGCAAAAAAAACGTTTCCTCCAACTGCACGAGATTTTTGCGACCACTAATGATGTAACATAATCTTCTCTGTGATGAAGGATGCGTGAAATCGTTTTAATGCAGAATCTCATTGCCCCCCTCCTTCGTTGCTGCTTCATTAGGCATCGGCGATGGTGAATGGAGATAAAAAAAAAGAAGAAAGGCGGGAAAAACGTCTTCGTATTGTATTACCCATTAAATTGTCTTTTAACGCTCAAACGGAAAAAAGGTTTTAATGATCACTTTTATAGGGGATTACTGAAAAACAACTCTAAAGCATTTTTCTCTAAACCCGTCTTTCGGTGGCTTATTTTTTCATTATCAACTTAAATGGGGTATTTTTGACACATATCTTACGTCGTCGTTTTGTTTTTGTAAGGGTTTTTTTTTATAAATGAAAATGTTTCTAGATTTATGGAATGAATGAAATAACGTAGGTGGTAAAAATATTCCTTTCCTTTCATGAAAGAGTTCACGTTTTAAAAAATAATCTTTTTTGAATTTCATTAGCACTAAAAAAATAACTAATGGTTCTCTTTATTAAAAAATATTTTCGACGAACTTGTCATTTCCTGCAATGCAATCCCATATTATGTATATTATTAAGAAATACTGATTCAAAAGAAAGAAAGCTAAATTAGTGAACTTTGTATTCTGTTAATTGAATAATGTTAGTATTTTCACGAAAGAGAGAGGATCATAGATATATATTCCTCCTTCAGCTATTTCACATATGTCTATGACAAAATAAATTATTGTCGTTGCAAGTTATAACCACTTGATAAATTATTTTAAAATGGGATTACAGATCTTTTGTATTAAAATTTTAAAATATGACAAATTACATAAAAATAATTGCATAAAAACATCATTGCACTAATTTCCGAAAGATAGAATGTTCTTCAGCAGATACATATAAGGACCATCATATGGAGAGATTACTATTCCTTACCTGATACATGTAAGAAATATCGTACTGAGGGAGCATACGTTCCACAAAAATGGTCTGTTCCTCACCAAGTAGATACGCGGACCATCATGTTAAAGGTTGTAAGTTTCCATATTAGCGCAAACTCCTCACCTTGTTGTTATTGTTATTTTTACTTACGACACTTGGACCAGCTAAGCTCGCTATGCCTTGGCATTGCGAATTTAAGCCAATAAAGAGCGTCTTTTCGTTTTAATCAGAGCACCATGAAGGTGAAAGTACGTCTTTGGCTTTTATAAAGACGTCCGATAGATGGCACCACCAGAAAATCCACTCCCTTAATTTTGACATTGATCTGAAGGATGAGGAAATTTTCTCCAGACCATTGCACCCATGGTAACTGCTCAACGACCGACCACAGTACTTTCGATTCCACAGATATAACGAGCACGTATATCGCATGTACTCGGTGGGTCTTTGGTGGCATTGGGAATCAAGCCCCGTTCTTCCGGATGGAACGCCGATACCCTAACCACTAGGCTATTACGGCCCCCACTCCTTACCTGAATATATAAGGCCATCGTGCTGTAAGGGTCTAAATTTCCAAATTAGGGCATGCTCGCCAAATGACCAGCAAGCTGAGAGGCTTAGAATTTCTTAAAGTGAGCATGTCCTAACCTGTCACATAGAAGGGCTGTGACATTAAGAAGCTCTACACAGGGGACATTGCTGGTTTATACGTATACATTAAGAAGCTCTAAGTTCCCAAAATATGGCATGTTAATCACTTAATGTGTATGAGAAACATCATACTTCTCTAAATTTCCGAAAGATAGCAATATTCATCACGTGACATGACATGAGGAACCATCTTGCCTAAGTATAATATGTGGCCGAATACAGTCTAGGTGTCAAAATATAGTATTAACACATAAAAACCATCATGCTAAAAGGGTCTTTGCTCTCAAAAGAGAGCTTACCCTCATCTAACACTTAAGCAGTATACAAATGGATGCACACACAGCATTTTTAATTTTTAATAATTTCTTAAAGAATTAGTTACTAAATGTTCTAGGAACCTTTTGTAAAGTTGGTCAATATATTGGCAATTAGTCACATTTTTATACTGTCCATTTTGCTGTTCTATAAAGCAATATTAATATTCAAATTCACAATATTAAATCATAAAAAAATGAGTGAATACCATATTCAATAAAGATTTTATCATTTTGGAATAAAATGGGGTATTCTAATTAATTTTTAAAACACTAAATATGATTTTCATAAATTGGACGAACATAATGGATAGTTTGTGATAACCTAATAATGGTGATTTTGCTACTCTAAGATAAAGTAGTCATAAATATGTATAAAATAAGCACAAGAATAAGTGAACATCCCACTTGATGAAAGAATTCAGTATTGCACTATAAAAGGGATTGGAGAATCTGTAAACTTGGCTAGCATACTAGATATATATATTAACCATACCTAGCTCATAATCTAATGTAATAAATTGAGTAAAGACGATTCGATTTGTGCCAATGATATTATTAAAATAAGCTTGCATTTAAAATTAGCATATTACACATATTAGAAAAAAAATTCTGAAAAATGAATACATTAATTTTAATTCATTATAAAATGAATATTTAAAAATGTTTTAATGATAAATTAATGCTTCACTCGAGCCATTCATCTGCAAAGATGAATTTCTTACCACGGTTAGAGTGAAAATCGCTTGCAATTAACCCGAAAGCTAGGCGGAGGGCTATGGAAAGGTTAATGAGAATGAAGCTACAAATCGGGTCAACATCTGGCGCATCCTCATCTCCATCAGGCGTCGGTTCGGGTCGTAAAATGCCGCTTTAAAGGCGCCTCTGCCGAAGCGAACGTTTTGAGTTTTACGATCAGGAAATTTATCGCGGCATTTATTATAGGAAGGATTCGGTATCGAGTCCGCGTTTATCGTTGTTTATAAAGGAGGCGACGAGCTAGTTGGCGATAAACAGAGCCCCGTTTTATTCTCTTCCTTTCGACCCAGTAAACGGCGAAGTTTTACTGAGAAAAATGGAGCCAAATGCAAGCTTTTCTGTCGTTGGTTGATGACCGACTCGCAAATCAGTCTCGACACTGGAGTATAGATTGATGCGCGTGTAAACGTGGGATAGAAAGGCGTAAAATGTTGGATGAAGGATACAGCAACTCTATCATTAAACCGACACAAGAGATACACAGACTGGTCATAAAAATCTTGAACAAGTCCTGCTTTCTCTTTATGCCTTGTTTCTTTTAATTAAACAAGTCATCTGTAAACTTAAAATGCCAAGCTTTGTGAAATGCTTGCTAAAGCTTGTGTAGAATACATCTTTATTTAATTTTCCAAACTTTCATCCTCTGATTTAGTTAAGAGCTTTAGAAAACTTTATTTCCATAAGTTATGGATGGTATTTGAAAGATTAAGTAATAAAAAGTCGTGTACTTTTAAGGAAATTCTTCAAGAAGAATTCGGATTTAACTGAGCAAAACATCAAAAAACTCTTTATTTTATGAGCTTTTAATGAGCAACTCAAATAAGTTTTCTACCACTGAATTGATCCTGATTTAACTAGAACAGAATATCTTAGAAAGCAAAATCATTTTATGTTCATCCATTATTCTATCATTAAAACTTGAGAAATATGAAGTTATATGTTTTATTTTTCGTTTAAAATTTATTGCAATAAAATGTTGCTCAAAAATAACAATAGGAAAAATTAGATTGTAAAGATGTTTTTTATAGTTTTATTTAATATTTTTATAATATTATTTTATAATTAAAGCTTAATTTATAATGGCATATTTAATTCGGTTGAATTAGCTCACAACAATGCGTTTCCAACTGCTATTTCTACCGACTGAAGTCACCATATACAGCCAATGGCTATGTAATTTTGAAACAATATTGAGCAACGAGGTGACACTTCTATCATATTTCTCTCCACCTCTTACCATATCACCAGAGGAACATCAGACCTTACGAAACTTTTAATGTACAAACTTTTAATGCCTTCTCAGCACAATAGTCTTCGGGTAAAGACCTTACCACTTCTTGGTCAAGAGAACATATTTCTTTTCTAGATTATCACATCATTTTCGTAACATTTTCTGTAAAACAATAATATATAGTAATGATTTTTGATTTTCTTAATAAGTATCTTGAGATAAGGCGATCTAATTCAGAACAAGGGCACATGACTAAGTCAATAAATGAATCTCATTACTTTCTGCTATCGACCACACTGGTGTAGACAAAGTCAAAGTGTAATTAACTTGCATATTTCATATCAAGACATTTTCATCATACCTAGAAAGACTCGAACTCATTGCTTTATGGGCAAAAGGTTTTTTGACGCAAGTGATTTTTATTGGGGGCTTTTTACTGTAACATCGAGAATAGCATGTTTTCCATGTAAATATATCACAATGAATCTACTTATATAAATTGTAAACTGGTCATTAAGTTGTCAGTTCTCTGTCATTGTATTCAACCGATTGTAAATTCAATTACCACCTTCGGTATAGAGCCTTGCTGAGATTCGAAATTCACTTTACACTGTAGCTCTCGATCAAACCAGCTCTCTTATGAAAAAATGAATATTAAGCTATAAATGAACTAGATCTAACCAATTTAGAATTATATAAAAATCAATAACTATTAATTCAAATAATTATTGAACAGACAATGGTTTATGAAGTATTTACTTTTGCTTCAATGATCACCAACTACTATATTTATCTCTATTATCCCAGCGAGTAAAATAAACCTTTCCCAAAATGATTCATACTTTAGACGACCAGATGGAAAAGAACAGAATTCATTACAGAATCCATGATTTGGCTGACGTAGGTGATTTAAATCATACATATGATAGATTTCATATGTATGATCATACATATGTATGAAATAATGTATGATTTAACAGAAACCCTCTACATTTAATATACTTTTATAAATAATGAATGAATTATTATTCGAAGACATACAGTTATCCTTGAAAAGAATTATTTGAACTACTGGGTTTACTAGTATTCCATAATTATCCAAAAGTATTCTTGCTTATTATTTCATCCTGAATAATAAAAATCCTGAAATTATGTACAAAATAGTCTAAAATAAGTACATTGTGTGAATCAAACCATTTCCCCTCTTCTATACTTTATTCTAAAAAGGAAACAGATTGTATTGTGAACTTCTAATAGAATGTGTTTCCATATAGGTTGTCATAAGCAAAGAAAAGATTGAATAACCAAATTCATACCTGAGCGCAAAGCACTTTTTTATTACGTAAATATGTTTACTGCTGATTAAAATAGATTGACTGCCAGTATTCAAATAAGTTATTAGGAAATTTCTTACCCAAAAACAAAGTTTCTAGTTTTTATAGTTATTAAAATTTCATGTGGATTTAGGTCATAATTTTCAATACTGACTGTCTTGTTCATAAATGCAATGATGACTAGTGCCAAACAGACAGTTTTCTTTTATTTATGCAGTATAAATAAAAAATTTTCATTATTTTTACTTACCACATTATACTTATACGTACTTTATTTATATAGTATAGGTATTTTATTATACATATATTTTTATACAGTATAAATATTAATATTTTATGACAGATACATAATCCGAATAAAGTTCGTCTTGAAAATAAACTTGCAGTTGTTCAATACCCAAAAGCCTTTTTTTATTGATACATGTTAATAATTAATATGTAATTGGGTCACTATAATCTCTGTACTCGTTATAAATGCACTGGCAAATATTGATTTTAAAATTCTCTTTGTTATAAATGCACTGTGGTCGTACTCGCAGATATTTTTATCCCATTTATAAAGAATGGGTATTAATATTGCATTGTATTTGATCAATCATCAGACGATTTTTGCCTATTCATACAGCGTGAAAAATATTTCATATGCAACCAGACCACTAATTGTAAATTTAACAATATTGTTGGCAGAATCTGCTATCACTTCTGAGTTGTCACTCATCTTTTGTTCATCAACTGGAAATGTGAGACATTAAATTCAAAAGAATTGGAAGTTTAAAAAAATGTTGCAGACGGGTAAAATTATAAAAATTAAATTCCTTTTACGTATTATCCACGATTTTTCTTCCTACTGTTATATTGGGTTGTTCGGAAAGTAATTTCGTTTTTTCCCGACAGAGGTTTTAATTGTATTTTTTTGCATCCAACTTCACACTTACGCCGTATAATTATTATATGCTTTGAGACCACATATAGCAAGGCTTGTGTGTGAAAATTCCAATTAATTCTACTCAGTAGTTTTTGGATGGTGCCCTTTTAAATATGGTGAGCGATAAGCAGCATTTTTTCGACATATCTTACTGTTTTACTACTGAAAGGGTAAAAAGGCTGTTCAAGCCAGAAAGAAATTGACCGATGTGAATGGAGAAGGTGTGTTGACAGTACGCCAGTGCCAGAACTGGTTCGCTAAATTTCGATCCGGCAATTTTGATGTCGAAGATGCACCACGTTCGGGAAGGCCGGTTGAAGCTGATGAAGACGCGATAAAGGCATTAGTTGACGCTAACCGGCGAATAACAACAGTTTATGACCACTTGAAAGGCTTGGGATTATCCTCGAAGCTCGATGTATGGGTTCCCCCTGCTCTCACAGAGAGAAATCTGTGTCGCCGCATTGACGTCTGCGATTCACTTCTCAAACGTCAAGAAAATGAAATCGTTTTTGAAGCGCATCATCACTGGGGACGAAAAATGGGTTGTATACTACAACATCAAAACGCAAGAGGTCATGGAGCAAAAAAGATGAACCGGCTGAAACCATTTCCAAAGCCGATATTCACCAAAAAAAGGTGATGCTGTCTGTTTGGTGGGATTTTTAAGGAATGTTTTTTTTTGAGCTTTTACCGGATAACACAACGATTAACTCGGAAGTCTACTGTCATCAGCTGGACAAACTGAATGATACACTTCAACAGAAAAGGCCAGAACTAATCAACAGGAAAGGTGTAGTGTTTCACCAAAATAACGCGAGACCTCACACAAGTTTGGTCATTCGCCAAAAGCTTTTACAGCTTGAATGGGATACAATGCACACCCACCATATTCTCCAGACCTGGCACCATCGGATTATTATTTGTTCTGGTCACTCCAAAATTTTTTAGACGGTAAAACCTTCACCTCAAATGAGGAGGTCAAAAACCACCTCGATCAGTTTTTTGCCAGCAAAGATCAAAACTTTTATGAGCGTGGAATTATGCTACTACCAAGAAAGATGGCAAAATGTGTTGGACCAGAACGGTTAAGATATAATTTAAAAAAGTATTTGTTTATTATACAAAAACTGTAAACGAAATTACTTTCCGAACAACCCAATAGAATATGAAAGCGAAATTAAAATATATTTTGTACAAGCAGTCATTTTTTCTTCAACATCAGAATCTGACAATTCACGATAAAATATAGATTCTAATCGAATCGTTGTACAGGTTTCTCAGAATTTCAAAAATGTTTAAATTTATATTTATAAAATAATCCTAAAATTTTTGTGAAATTAATTACTATTTTCTTATATGTAAATTTAAGCAGTCGTGACTCTTGTTATAAAACTAATGATGATGAAATTAGCATTTAGAAATTTCACAACTCAATTCTTCTAAAAATGAATCTCTAAAAATGAAATATATTTCGAGAAAGCAAACTTTTTATGAATAATAACATTAAACATAGTGTAATTAAAATGGAAATGTCAGTCTCAAAGCAACAGGTGTCAAAAAAAAATTTATAATTAACTAGAAGAAAATTTCATTTTTGAATTGATGTATTAATCTACAATATTTTTCTTCAAACATTTAATCACCAATAAACTCACGTTTCTCAGACAATCAAAAACAGCTTCTTCAAGGTAAGCAGTTCTCAAACGTTTCGATTGCATTTATTTATTTTTTTTTTGTGTACTTTTAGAAATAAAATGTTTTCCATAGAGATGTCGCATCGTATTATTGCTTCTGATGAATTACTGAATGGGCTAATAGGAAGAGTCAATTCTTATCTTTGATGCATTTTGTTGTGGCTCGCAGGGAAGGTAATTTGTTTTTCTACGCGCGTGACATTTTTCCAGTTAATTGAGTTGGAGAAAGTGCAGCGACGAAAAGCTATTTTTCTTTCGAATTTATATTCGTTGCTGATACAGTTTTATTCGCATAATATGCTCAAAAAAGAATAAAGAAAAAAAGCATTAAAAATGGAAGATTTCTTTTGAATTGAATGTGACAAAGTTATAAAGAAAGTAATTTTATTGAGTTTGCATTTTATTAAAAACCATTGACGTGAGATAGGCTTTTCAAAACTGTTGCTTTTTTCATTGGAATGATGCAAAATCACTTCTGGTTATTGTTGCAAAAATGATCATGAATACCTTTTTAAGAAAATAAGCCTTGCTTTTGCACGAGAACGATGTTAAAGCTCCAGGCATTTGTTTCTGCTTCCGAGCTGCTTTTAAAAGTCTCGACTTTGTTTTAAAAACTGATTTGCTATGAATAAAAAAGTAAACAAAAAGTAATACTTCATGTGCTTTATATATTTTCTTTTTTTCTTTGAGAAATATAAAAACAGAACCATTAAATGTTTTATTAGGACAGATTTTCAGCTTTTTCTTCGCATTTTGATTGCACTTTCCCAGTGTATATGTATGCATATATGTAATTCTTCTTAAATTGTGATAAGAGTAAGTAAATTTTTTGAATAAAAAGCTTCGGTAAATATTTTTATATGTAAGTTTTATGTCGACATGAAATGTTTAAAGTGATGTCATTAATTTCCCATTGTCTTAGATCAAATTTTTAACTCTTTTTCAAAATGAATGTAAGTATTTTTTCTATGATTATCTATTAAACGACAGATATTATGATCACAATCAGTTTCAATATATCTTTACTAAGATTGATCATTGTAACTAGATTGTAGATATAACATTGTGACAGCTAAAATCTATTGTAAATCTCCTTCATGCATCCATTGGTATTGTCTTCCCATGAGTATACTCAAGATTTTTTGATTTGAATATGATTTCCAGACAGAATCGTATTCAGGAGTCGCAAGACAGAAAACCAGGAAAATTTCCAAGCACTCTTGTCGAATGATGTGATTGCAGACAGCAAAAAGTTGATAGATGTCTCTGATTTTTCCTCTGGAGAGGGATTGAACTTGTGTTCTACACTCCGAAGAAAAACACGGTGAGACTCAAAATTAATTTTATAGTGACCATATTAGTAGTATAAGAACTCTTCAGAGATTCTAATGGGCTGACAAAAACACTTAAGTAGTTCCTTGGCCTATACCATAATGAAAGAACTCTTTTTTATATTTATTTTTTTCTAAATCTTAAATCTATTGAATTTGACTTGAGAAAACCATTTTGAATATTTTATTTAACATTTTTTACATACTGATAATATGTAAAGATAATATCAATGTGTAAAAAATTATAAATAAAATTTGTCAATAAATGAAATATTTATTAATAAAAAATTAAAAGAGAACTTTTCATTCTTTGACGAGTTTCAATGAATAAATAATTTACTGCTATTAAATTTTATTTTAATAGAAGTTTATTAGGTAATACCATTGATTACACATGCATAGTTAAAAAATTATAAGCAAAAAACATTATTCACTGTTCATATCCTGCACGTTTCTATATATTTTACTACAAACATATATATATACATATATATATATATATATATATATATATATATATATATATATATATATATATATATATATATATATATATATATATATATATACATATATATATATATATATATATATATATATATATATATATATATATATATATATATATATATATATATATATATATATTGTGCTGCATAGAAATTTTTTAACACAAGAGCTAAATTAATCAGCCCCTTGTTCTAAGGGGCTCAAAAACCATTACAAATCCCCTTATACAGTATTTAACCTTACGAACTAATGATCTGAAAACCATAGCGATAACAATTTAGCATTCAATTGGACATGACTAGTGACAATTTTGTACTCATTTTTATTTTATTTCATTTTATTTATTTATTTATTTTTGCGGATTTTATGTTACATGTTAAGGTATTGTTTAAATAAATTAAGAAATACTTTTAATATTGGAAAACATTTTTTAATACATTAATAAAACTTGTTTTTGTTTCAATCATAAAAGGTGAATCGTAAAATAGAAATTTTTTTTAATTCAAAAGACAGTTTTTTTTTCAAATTTGTGCAATTTACTTTATATATTTTGATTTTTTTTTAAATCTTGTTAAGACTAAGTACTATATAGTAGATATTTTTGTTTGCAGTCATATCGTTCAATGTTTTAAATGCAGGTATTTGTTCGATCATGCGTTCGATTCTCACATCTGGTGTTTCATTTTGAACTGTAGTTCATTGTCTAATCAGACATCAGTAGCAAAAGGTGGCTACATAGAAGTAAACAATCCATTTTATCAAACTTGTCGTTCATTAAATATTTTTTAATATTTGAAACATTTATTTTTTTCAATTTTATTATTAGAAAAAAGTGAATTGTGTTCCACATATGTTTGTATATGCCTCCTCATCCAAAATTCTGTATATATTTATATATTCCTGTTAATTTAGTAGTTTAGTTCTATCTCTTATATTTTTCTGTTAATTTAAAAATAAAAATTAAATTTTTAGTGGATTAGCTTCGACAAAAAATATATGAAAATATATTATTGAATATGGATACTATTATATTTCTTTTTACTTACCATTACAGTTGAAAGTTAGAATGTATTTACAATTTCAAATTATTTTAATATACTTGTATTCTGTTGCAAGTTTTCGTATATTTATTTGTATTTTGTATTTACACGTGCCTTCTTTCTTAATCGGGTCATGCAAAATTAATTTGTATTTGTAGTATGTAAGACGGCTTAGGAATATACGTTTTTGGATTCTCTCTTTTCAAGTTTTCATATTTTTTTATTTCATTCATGTTTATTTCTTTCTTATTTTTAGCTTACAAAATATAAAAACTCGCAGCCCTCTTCATTCGTGATCTTTTTAATTTGTTTATTACTTCAAGTATCTCTGAAACAACATTAAAAAAAATTACGTTAACAATCATAATTGTCGCATAATGAGCTCAATCAAAATGAGAGCACAATTCAAAGATTTCAAATGAATTTACCAGGCACCCTTTTTTCTCTCACTCTGAATGTGCATTCAAGACAATATTAGCAAAATCTTCCGTGCTAACAGGTCCCTCTTCACTTCCTAAGAGTGAATATTCACCCTTTTCAGAAACTGAATGCTGAAGGTGAGGCGTTCATCTTAAGTGCATTTTTTCTCGTCCACTTCACCGGATGAAAAGATAAGAGCCATAACATCGGTAATTCATCTATTCATTAAATTTACCGGCGGAAGAAGAAATTATTCGAAGACTCCTTCTGCAAACACTACTTCCTCAAGGAGCCTTTATTGAATGACTTATCAGCCGTTTTTCTTTCCTTTTCGTCCAACTGATTCTTTTCAAACATAAGCGAAATCGTCGTTGGGGTTTGTGGTCCCTCCTCACTTCTCTTCTGCGTGATTCAGCAAACGATTTCATGCTGATTTGGACTGGTTCTTCCTTTCTACATGCTAAAGTGTGTTGGAGAAGATGTTTATTGAATCATCCAGTGCTGCACTTGTGAAAAATTTATCGGAAAGTGGCCGACGTTTACCAAAAATCGAATGATGTTTATTTAACGCGAATGGTATTTAATTTAGAAATAGAAAATTGGTGCTTTTATATTCTAAGAGAAAATTTTTGAAGTATCAGTATTGAAATAATTGCGTATACAAACACACACTGTGTTGAATAACAAATGACTTTATTGGAAAGGTTGAGTGTAAAGCATAAATGCTTTTGGGATATTTGCTTTTTATCAATATTTGCAAAGAAAAAATTTGGAAAAATAAACACAAGTAAACATCAAATTTTACTTCTACTATAGGATTTCTTGTTGTCAAAAGTAATTTTGAAGAGGATGTTGACTACTCTGACACCATACAGGGTTGAGTAATTCTAGATTAGTGTGTTGTGTTTCTGTTATCAACATATACAACTGTAAGGTAAGATGCTTGGGAATTTTTCACCTTACCTCCTTTGCGATGCCAAGTTAGCAAAAAATGGTTATAAAATTTTTATAGGATTAACAGTTTATTGCTTCTATTCCTATCTTGAGATTGTAGTCTTTGAAATCATCCTTAAAAATGTAGGTCTGCTGTGCAAAAAATGATGATTGATTGACAAACAACCATTATTTGCAATACTTGAATACAACCACATCTAAAAAAAAGGCAAGCATAGGGGTTGTTCAACTGCCTTGTACCAGCTTTTAACAGTTTGGCAATTCAGAGCAGTGTTTCAAAGTGATATGATATTACAATTCAACATTATTTGGATAAAAGCAGGAGCACCGGTTTAATGATGCAACGAACTAATTATAAATCATTTTATGTATCAATATTTATTATAATAGTTTCATATGTTAATGATACATAAAATCATTCAAAAATAATTTTACCATATATTTCCTAACATCAGAGTTCAACGCATTTTTCATTTTCGATGAAAGGTGCAATAATTTATAGCATTTAGTTTCATGTGTATTATACCTGAATAACTAGAATCAATTTTTGCTTTAATATTCTGTAATTATTATTTGTATTTATATTTGCTGCTACTACAAAAATGAGACATCCTTTTCGAAATTAAATTTTAATTTCGGTTATAAAACTCAGATATCTTTGGCAAATAAAACTGACCGGAAGTCTTTGCGTAGAATGCCAATTATCCGAATCAATTGGGATCAGACACCTTTCGGATAATTGGATTTTTTCAAAAATATGGTCTATTTTAATTAATAATTGTACGTTGAAAATAGGATAAAAAGTTACATATTTTTAAAGAAAAAGAACTTTTAATCAGTTAAATGAAAATGAACAATTTTACATGTTAAGATATTTACAAGTGATTAATACCAAATGTATTTATAGTGTTCTAAATAAAAGTCATTGCTTGCTGAACATTTTGCTCAGAGTAAGGTGTTTTCCTGCCTTTATTCGTTTTCGGGCAGCCAAGTCACGCATCCGCTTGACAGTGAGAATTTTCATGTAGTCACAGTCTTGCTGTTGCTGTTTCACAGTTACAGTTTGGCTGACTCTATGTACTTCAAAGCAGTTTCAAGGCCGGAAAATGCTTCAATAACTGATGGTCCCGTGTCTGCTTCAACTAGGATACTAAGCTCATCTTCTTGATCAATACTTTAAATAAATTTACCATCATTTGAATTTTGAAATTTAGGGTATCTCTCATAATCCATACTCTTATATGTTCAGCACTAACTGCTGAACAAGCAGGAATGTTCAAAAGAATGTTTCTGAATTCCGCAAATTACAACACTTTTCTCATCTTCTCCCTTTCCTTACCTTTTCTCTTCGTGAGCTGATCTTTTTCCTCACTTTCCTTTCTTCGTCAGTATAATTTATTTTTCTAAAATTCTGAAAGCGATTCGAAAAATTGGAGTTCTACAGTACGTGATATGAATAGAATACTGTGTATGTTGCATGAATGGAATTATAGCATACCAGATGCAGACTTCATTGCTAGACTTTTTAACTGTGTTTAAAAATATTACTTGAAAATTAGAGTAAGAAAACTTGTTTTTTAGTTTAAATTGCTTGTTCTTCTCTTTTGTACCTAATGCTGACTTGATCTTGAGTTATGATTTCAGTAAGATTTTCAACAGCTAAAAAAATGTACTTCCATAATAGAAATCGAACTGCACAGGAGAGCGCTTAGCATTCATATGCCTCTTCGGGAATACATTCAGTGGGAAATACTTGCAGAAGCCACATGAAGACGCTTTTGTGACGATGTTGTGCACAAAGTCATGAATGCAATTTGAACAACGTCTATTGGATATTCTGCTTTCATCACTCATATTCATCATTTTACAAAAATGGAGAAACATTTACTCAAATTTGTATAAAAATGAAGCAAATTGGTAAACTAGAATAGACCATTTTTTAGCAAAATAGCAAACAGAATATATGCTATAAATATTTACCTCAATATAATTAATCTCATTGAAACTTCATTAGTAAAATAAAACAATTAATATATATAGCGTTGAATGTTGAGTAATTTGGCTTTCAGTTCTAAATATCAAGGGTTCGATTATCATTTCTAGCAGAGATATTTGCAATTTTTCCAGTAAATTGAAGTTTACTTTAAATTATGAGTCGCAATCAAATCAGTCTTTGAAATCATTGAAGGAAAAGACAATCATACCATTATCTCAATATTTAATTCAAAGGATCAAAATTTGATCATATAAGTTTATAGGACATTAGAAAAAACTTTTTTACTTAGATGGAAGAAAAAATAATGCAGATACATAAGTCAACTAACATATTTAATTACAAAATATGACACGTTAAAAAGTGTTATTAAACAGTATACATTTTTAAAGTTATAACTTTCAATGACCCTTACTTTTGTCATATTTTTATGGCGATTATATCAAGATATTAACGAAGAATCTGTTCATTAAAACTTTAACTTACATACAAATTATATTTTAAGGTACTTAAGAAATTTAAGCCATATTGACATAAGCTAAATGACAAACTATTGATTAAGATTTTTTACAAAATAAAATATATATGTGTTATATAAAATCGATTTTGCAAAATATATCCTATGAATAAAGTCTCTATTCCATTATCTCAATATTTAATTCAAATGATCAAAATTTGATCATAAAAGTTTATAGGACATTAGAAAAATCTATCTTAAAATATTTTTTATTAAATTCATTGTTACTTTTAATTGTTAATGACAATGAGTGAGAAAAAATACATATCAAGAAAACTTTATATTGTTCAAATGCGTTGTTACGCTTGACTTTGTGTAAGGTTTGCAGAATATAACTTAATAATTTCGCAGATTTATGCCCTTTTATACAGTCTCATTACACTTGGCTAATAATTGTCAGTCTATATATCTCATGAATTAAAACTGGGACATTCGATTAAAAGTGGACGAAGCAAAACTTATGAAAAGAACAAGTTGGTGGGAAAGAAAAAAGGGAAATCCATTAAAGAGGGCCTGAGAGAGAGAGAGAGTACTAATGAAGAACGGAGTAGAATGGAACAACAATTAATTATTCACAGAATCTCTTTGTAGTCTATTTGCGACTTCAACACTTAATGAAAAAACCTTCTGAGCACTTTTTAATATTTTAGGCAGTCTTCTCAGTTAATTTAAGCTAATGTTTAATCTACTTGCTTAAGTACACAGATATAAAGGGAAAAAAATTAATTTTGAAATATTTATTTATAATTTTACGTTCTTAATTGACTTTAGATGTGTCTTTTAAATTGTAAAAAAATTGTCGACATCATATAATTTTAGTTTATACAAATTTTTAAATATAGATAGATGCTTATAATTTTTATAAAATCAAACTAGAAAAATTTTTTATTGAAAAATATGAACAGTCTCATTCTTGTGCACTAATATTTCATTGCTAGCGCTGAAGTAACGTGTTTTACTTTTCTAATTTTTAAAGAGTGCGCGTTAAACTTTAAATACTCTTGACTCTTTATTATTTTAAGTGTTTTAACTACATATCTTAAAAAACTCTCAAGCAAATGGTGAGTTATGTATAGAGGATGCAAAAACAATGTCGCCAAATATTTAGCGAATGAATTCTGCTAAAATAAAAGTTTTCTTTCTGTTCCGTTATATATAGTATTTATAATTTGTTTAAACTTCATTCAATGAATTATCACTAGATACTTTTTTGCTGTATATACACGAGCGTGCTTTAGAGGAAATTAACGTCATATAAAATTTGTAAAATAGGTTATTTTAAATATACTAAACGATTAATCACAACTAATCATTTAGCTTAATCTAACCTGTCTCAATACAATTATAACAAATTTTTTTTCAAGTATTCAAGTGTGGATTTTCGTTGTCTTCTCTAAATGATGCATCTATTTTTTCTGCAGATATTTTTAATTGGTTGGCTGAATATTTTCTTATAATCAGCAATGATAGATTATGGCATTTAAATCTGAATCAAGGGTAAGTTTCTATGTCAACTAGAGCTTATCTTAAGGTATGTGAAGTATTTAATAAAGTTCTGATTAATCCTCTTAACATTGAAAAAGCAAAAGTTCTGATCATAAAAGTTACTGAAGAATAGGAAAATGCTATGTAAACCTACACGCAGAAAGGCGCAATTGTCATTGGGTAAGTTTACTTTCGGTGTTCAATCTGCTCTACCCCTGCAGGAGGACCCTTGGACATCTGACTAACAAGTGTTTTACTCAAGGTTAAACGAAGTCTGCTGAAAAGTAGAAGGTCTCAGCTGTCTAACTTGTGGCTCTGCTTCTAATTTCTGTAGGCACATACGTGTCGAGATGCATGATGGGAGTTTTCAAATTTATCTTTTCCTCAAGACAAGTCAATACGGTTCAGAAGTATGAAAAGCCCTTTATGACTGTTTATAATACGCTGAAGGTATAGCGATTTATAAAAGCCTCCAGCTGTGTTAGGCTATAGGTTATCTTTTTTCTGTATTGCATTATATAAAAGTGTTAGAATTTAAGCACAACAGAAACATACGCGTTCATTTCTTTACATGGCATTGTGTAAGAGATGTTATGTAATGCAAAAAATTTTTCTACTCTATATCTTTATAACGGATTTTTTTCCGCGTGTCTGTTCTAGTTTTTGTCATTGGATCATTAGCTTCCAAATTTTACCAATACAGTAGCTGCAAATTATGTAGCCTTTTAGCAGGTACTTACTTTCTGCATTTTTCACATCCATTTAGTGTCAGTTGCAGGCATTTCAAAATTAAAGGGATAAAAAAGGACAATTTACTACGCACTCTAATTAACATGAGTGAAAATGGCTTTACTTTGACGAATAGTTGCTTGGGAATATTGGCTTTTGCGAAGTATACGAAACATGAGGAAGAAATTGAAAACAGTAATTAGTGTGCAATTTTTTTTAAAATTGGTTTGATTCGGACTTTATGTTATAGAACAATAGCGAAATCAAATTAAAATTTAATTAGACAATATTTTACGAAGTTAAACGTATTCATGATTTATATGGGCGAAAATGTGGCTTGAAATTAAGATATTTGTGCTTTTGTATTGATGATGAATAAGTTGGATCTATTTCATATAAAGTATAAGAGATAAAAAATATTATTTTTACATGCTCAAAGTGGAAACATTCTATACTAGTTCTATATATAAAGAGTATGCACTTTTATCGTAATTCAGATATGATTTCATAGTCTAAAAATCAAAGACACTTTGATGTGTATTAGAATTTAACAAACATATTTTCTAAATTTGCATAATAATTCATTTTTAGATATGGAAGCAATGCATATTAAACCTTTAAAATTAACAACTTGCGTACCAGTAAATGATGCTTAATACCATTATATTTTAAACTATACTTAGTAAAGGAAGGTTGAATCAGTTGCTTTCTAAATGTGTACACAAAGCAGTTAAAAGTTTTTTTTTTTTCAAAAACATTACACGAATTATAATGATCTCCTATTAAGAAGATCTCATATTAAAAGAAAGCAAATTTAATTTAATGATTAAACGATAAGAAAAGTCTGTTTGATAAAAAAAAAATTGAAAGGGAAAGGAAAAGCTCAAGTGCAATCACATTTGACTTCTGATGAATACGAAGGATTGGTTAATATGTGAAATGTGTGAAAAAAATAATGCCCGTATGATAGTAGGTTCGATACTGGGCGCCAATGAAATTCACCATGGTGTGACAGCTTATTACGCTTTTGTTCCAAAGGCTCCAGTGTCTTCCTCCGTGTATGACCTGGGGTGTACGATGCCAGATAAGATGTCGACCTCGTTATTTTTAACAGTAGCTAAAATTTACTTAATGTTAGCAAAGCTGGAATATTCAGATAGCCATAACACAATAGCTTCACTAAATAAAAAAAAAGTATTTGACTTGTAAAATTACTTGAAAATATGAATTCTTAATTTACACCAAAAAATAAAATCATTTGCCTTTTTTTATTTCTATAAATTCAATTTTATATCTGTCCAGTAAATAATTAAAACAAATACCTCTGCCATATTTTTAGACTGTTATGTTATTATGCTTTAATTTTAATATTTTTTAAACTGTACAATTTCATCATTCAAACAAGATTTCTACATTTTTCGCTTATCAAAATAGTTCTGAATTCATAATAATTTCTCTCTAAGCGAAATAGAACAGTAAGATCTAGCTTGCTTCGTGCATCGGAATAATCTGTCGAGATACAAATTCGTATGAAAAGATTCCGAAATAAAACTCTCTGTAGAGAGTGCCGAGTAATAGGCTTTTATATCACATCCTATATGATATTGATTCCGTGAAAGAGTAATTTGTTTTTCAGGAACATTATAAAAGATATTAAAGCGAAATAGGGCAAAACAGGAAACACGGGAGAGAAATGTAATATTTTGAGACCTCTCCTCCAATAAGCTATTACTTTTATCATTCTAAATGGAAACTTTATCTCTTATCGTAATGGTGCAAGGAAATTTGGTAGGAAGTTGGGCATATTTTAAATCTTTTTCCCACTCGCCCTATGAAATGGAATATGGTGGATTAAAACAGGCCGATGCGAAATTTTTAAAAACATACTAAAAAAAAATCAATTCTCTGTTTACATTGGAAAGCAAACAAGGGGCCCATCGTACTTCTATTTTCTCTCCTCAATATAAATGATTTGGTTCTCTTCTTTCTTCCAACAAAACTAACAATAAAAATATGCCCAAGTCTTCAGAAGATCGTTCCCGACATGCCTCGCGAGTAATTTTGTTTTCTGACAGAACCTGGCGTAGAAAAAGAACAAAAAATGGTAAAACCGAAAAGGAATTTTGAGAAAGTATCTTGGAAACGGTTTTTGCTCTCTCGCTATAAAGTTAATTCATTAAAAAGAGATCAAGTTGCAAAAGGGTTTTTTTTTGTTCCCTTTTCTTCGGTACAACCGGAATTTCTATGTCTTCAAAGATGTGGTGTTTTATTTTTTCTCCATTAAGCTGCACCTCTTCTCGTGGGCCGGTCTTTCTTGCTTATATAAATAATTCATTTTTATTCAAAGTGATAAAATATTAGGGAAAAAAACTATTCATATTTGATAAAATGTTTTTGCTTTTTGTATTAATGCTTCTGTGGATCAGAGCATTTATGTTGCCTTGTACGCGGCGAAACCATAGCAATGTAGGAATTTTTATTTTTTTACCAGAGGACATGTGTTAATTATTTAATATGGTTTCTCTAGTTGATATTTAATTCATTATATTGCTTTTTTATACTTTCCTCACTTTTATTTAATATAATGTCTTAGAATTATTTTTTCTTAAAGAAAATAGCAAATAAAGGGACTTATTAAATCACGCAAGTGCAAACTAGAAAAATTAGTTGTTTGTGTTTACAAAAAATCTACGAAGATTCTTTTGATAAAAAAAGATGATAAAAAAATAGAATATATGGTTTGCCTTGAAGTATGGGCACCATGAATCTAAAGAATTAAACGAGTTCTAAGCAGGTAATTTAAGCAATCTTCGAAAAAAATGTTCTAGCAATGTTGGTAGATTAAATAAATAATTATAAAATCATATGCTCTCGTATATATATATATATATATATATATATATATATATATATATATATATATATATATATATATATATATATATATATATATATATATATATATATACGTGTGTGTTGTAAAAATAAACATGTTCAAATACCGTTTACTGCCTTAAATATTACTATTACTGAGAGTACAATATCGTTTCAGTTTGCATAGTTCTCTTACATTTCTTTAGAATTTTGATGGACTTTATGAAGACAGGAAAAGGTAAGAAGGTAGAATAACATGAAGGAGTGCAGATTGAAATTTTTGTTCAATAATAGTGAGTAGGGGATTTCGCGTTAGGCTGACCACCTAACTGGGACATATGCTTCGCACCCCAGGGCTCTCGGTCATGAAAACCGTTATGGGCACTGTAGGCCTTGGCCCACATGGGCTGTCGTGCCATGGAGTTTAGTTTAATAGTGAGTAGACATGTGATTGAGACGAAGATAAGGAGTGCAAATTGTATAGTCAACCATTATTTTTTAATTGAACAATGATTTTGGAAAAAAAATATTGGTGAAAGAAGAGTATGAGAACTTGCACCAACTATAAAATATTAAGCCAGATAATTTATTCAGATTACAAAAGTTTAAATATTTTTCAAAAAACAATTTAATCACAGTTACAAGGTCACAAAGTTACATTTATACATCAAAATTAGTTAGGCCTCAATGGTAGAAGAAGCACAAAGTACAGCTATTGAACTTCAGCCAAAAAAATCATAACCAGGAATAATTTTTTATAGAGAAAAATTGGATTTGAAAGTATCAGATAGGTAAAAAATTTAGTGAAGTATTATTAAGAAAAAGAAAAAATATTCTGCAAGCCCAATTAAATGAAGGCTCTGTGATGATCAATGGATACTTTGCGCACGACCCTGTGGGTTCATCTGCTTCCATTTGGAAAAATATGAATTCATAAGGACACTAAAATAAATCATCGTGTACCCAATCTTGCTTTTTTGTTGGTCGAACTCAAAAATATCAACAAGATGGTATATCTATTTGGGTATAAGTATAAAGAATTGATTCCAAGATAACAAAGTCTCTCTTGCCAGATTTCTAGTCAATCAAGAATGTACTATGGTGATTTAACAAAAAGAATTTAAGAAAACTGAAGACATTTTATATCCTGAATAGAACAGTTAACAACATGTAACTATTTAACAACACAGCGTAAGTTAGAATCTAACAACCGAAAGCTATTGTAACGCATTTGAACATTTGTCGTATGCATTGTCTTCCGGATGAACTTTCCATAGATAAAGAACCACATTAAAGAGTCAAAGAGGAAGAAAACCAAGAAAATTTCAAGCTGTTTTGACAAATTCATGCAGAAAGCCAAAGTACAACAGTCATCTCCTGTGATACAACATAAGTTTGAAGAGAACCGAAACTTTCACTTTCGGTTAACACACTTGCCTTATTAGTTCACAATCAGTCTTAACAACTAACCAGTTAAAGCAAAGAAAGGCTTATTACAAAATAAGTTATAAAATAAAGATTCCATTTATTTCTCGTTAATGACAAATTTCGGGTAAAACAGCCTTTACACAACTATATTATCTGGAACCATTTGTATCATAATGTTATTGTGGAAATTAAAATGGTTCAAGTTATTAATAGTTTAATTATTATTTTCCTAGTATTATTTTCATCAAGTAATTGTAATAGACTTAAAAGTTGAATCATTGTGTAGCTCTTTAGTTGTGTTATTATGGAATATTTTATCTTAACTTTATATGTTACGCTACTGAAGCATTTAAAAATTTCTCGAGAAACAATATTTAGTTCCTTCGTTCTGTAATTAATTATACTATGGAAAACATTATATTTAGGCTATAAATTAGTAAAGAGCTTTTAGACAATGTTTGGTTTCATGAATAGAGGGCAAATAAGGATTTCCTTATCGCTATATACCAAATATCTTCCTTTAATTAATTTATGCTTTAATTAATTATCACTCTTTTTCTTTTTAATTCCGGAAAGAAGCAAAAAATAAAATAGTAATTATTAATATAAAAGCATTATTTGCATATTGCGGAGGGCAACAAATGCATGTTTTTTCATCACTAGTAATACTGAATTTTGAACGCTAAAACGCTATAAAGAAAGACAATAATATTAAAGACACTCTATTGTGCAACAACATTTCACATGCTATACCTTTTCTGTTAGAGTACAAATTGAATGTTAATTGCTTTGGCACTCCTTTCGTTCATGAATTCTTCCTTAACTCTCATCTGCTTTTAACTTAAAGTTTTTTATCTTTTTTAAAAACATACGATGCTATTCCACAAAAACTAATTACTTTAAAAATTCTTAAACTGATTAAACAGGTTTCTAGCTTAATCAATTTTCATAAAAATCATTATCTTTACAGTGATAGTGTATTAAGAAAAAAATATTTTGCCCATATACGTCTTGTTTATTATGTTATTTTTTGAGTTGCGAAGATGAATAAAAATTTATAGAAAGGATATTTTTATCATGCTTATTCGTATTATATCTATCTATATCTATACATATACATGCAGTTTACAAAAGTTAAAATCAGCTTTAATTAAAGATTAAATTAATTATAAGAGTTGCAATCAAAACTTCAAAATGAAACGTTTTTATTTTTTAAGTTAGAAACTAAAATTTTGATATAAAATTCTTTCATATTTTTACTGTCATTCTCAAATAAACTTAGACAAAAATTCAGGAGGCAAACGGAATAAAAACTTTTAATAATAAAAAGTAAAAAATATTTGTTATGATCTCATCATCTTTGTTTTAATTTTCGAATATACGATGAGAGAAATTAAATTCATTGGTTATGAGTTGTTAACAATAACGAGATATAAAACAAAAGAAATCGGAAATTAGTGTGTACTGAGTTTATAATCAATGGAACATTCAGCGGATGAAAGATTTCATTTTTATTAAACCATTGAAAATCATCATGTTCACTCAATTTGCAAGGGGCGACCCGATTAAGACAAGTCCATTAAAAACTCAATTGCAACACGCGAAGATGACGCTGTTGTTGAAAAGCATCACCTATTCATCATCCTCTGTAGGGAGGGGGTCGGAGCAGGTGTGGGCACTCTCCCTGAAAGAACAGCCATCACCGGATATGAAAAGAGTTCTGTTCTCCAAGCGTCATCCGTCAAGTATTGGCAACAAAAGCGTCAAGCGGGCCAGCACGGTTTGGTGGGGGAGGAAGCTGCATTTTCCGAATGAAAAGATAGCCATTATTAGGTGCTTTTGTCCTTATCGATTATCTCCATTCATTTATTAGATGGTTCACGTGAGTTATGTATTTTCCCGAGACATTAATTTGCTACCTTTTGTGTGGACCACAATTCTCTCCGCAGACCAGTGGCCAGCGTTTTCTGTGTTTGCACTCTTTTGGATAATACACAAACCATTATATCCTCAGCACTTAGGGGTCCAGAAAGGAAATCTACTGATGCGTAATATGTGGGGCTTCTGCTCTATCAAAGGCGTTCCAATTCAGAGTATTGTGAAACGACCCACGTGGTATTTACCTTGATTTCCATGTCTTATAAAGAAATTGCATCGGTTTTTAATTCTACAAAATAATAGGTATCTAAGAAAAAAGGATAAAAAGCCAAATTAAAATCTATTTTACACAAAAAATAATCTACAGAAATGAGCACAATAAAAATTAATTTTAAATACATTACATTATTTTTTTACACCGATTAAAAGCACTTTATGAAACATTAAAATGAAAATTTATGCGTAAACAAACTTGGTATGGATGTAGCTTAGCATTTACCATATCTTTTCGTGATTCTTTAAATCAAGTTGGAAAATTTCTGTAATTTATTAGTTGAAATGTTTTTTTTTTGTTGTTTACTTTGGCTGTTTATAAAAATACATCAAATATAATTACTTTTAAGGCATTTACATGATGTTAGCATTAGACGAATATTCCATTCATATCTAAGAAAGATGCGAAGTTTCTGATTAGATCACGTTGAAACTTATTAGAGAAGGTAACATGCTTCTTCTGCTGAATTTATGTGCTTAAATTACATATAAATAACCCCCATAAATAGTATATACAAAAAATATACATAAATTAAGGATAATCCAGAATTGCATGGTAATCAAATGTGAAAGGAACTAATACCTCTAGAAATATCACACACATAGTCGAACATTATATGTTAATTAGAGGAAGTCACCGTATAACGCCTAGCGTATGCCATAATGACGTGAACGTAAAAGAGAGACCTGTGGCAAAAAAGGGAACATGTTCACAACTGATCCGTATGCTGCTCAGTGTCACAACCACATAAGTATGACATAGGGGACACATGTGGATAATGTTTTATGAGGTAGAATCATTGATCTCTTGAAAAGTGGACTTATGAAGATGGTAGTACCGAGGAGCTCAAAATGAAGATGATAGTACCGAGGAACTCAAAATGAAGACGACAGTACCGATTAACTCAGAATGAAGATGATAGTACCGAGGAACTCAGTGCCACCTAAGCTGTGACGATTCCAAGAAATGTAAATAAATTTCTTATTGTTCACCAATTGTTGGGGTTAACTCAGAATCCTTCTTACTTTAAAGAACAAAATAATTTCCTCTGGGATATCACCATGGAAATAATTCCATGGTGATATCCCAGAAACCTTCTATTTTGAAGAACAATTTCTTTCATTGACTATGCTGATAATCCAGAAACCTTCTATTTTGAAAAACAATTTCAGTATATTCAATATCAATTTAATATCAGTAACCATGCTGATAATCCAGAAATGTTCTGTTTATAAGAACAATTTATTTCATTAATCATGCTGATAATCCAAAAATCTTCTATTTTGAAGAACAATTTCTTTCATTAACCATGCTGATAATCCAGAAATCTTCTATTTATAAGAACAATTTCTTTCATTGACCATGGTGATAATCCAGAAACCTTCTATTTTGAAGAACAATTTCTTTCATTAACCGTGCTGATAATCCAGAAATGTTCTATTTATAAGAACAATTTCTTTCATTGACTATGCTGATAATCCAGAAATCTTCTATTTATAAGAACAATTACTTTTATTAACCATGCTGATAATCCAGAAACCTTCTATTTTGAAGAACACAATTTCTTTCATTAACCATGCTGATAATCCAGAAAACTTCTATTTATAGGAAGAATTTCTTTCATTGACCATGCTAATAACCTAGAAAAAAATAGACCAAGCTAATAACCTATTTTGAAAAACGAAATCCTTTCATTTAGCATAGTGAAATCATAAATTAATGCATCATTTATATAAAACAGCCTCTATAGTGCCCACAGCAAGAATAAATCATAATACAAAGAACACGTGATTCCTAGGATTTATTTGCGAGTATCTATAGTATGAATGTATCGGATAACATTTACAATTTGAATATAAGACAAAAATGGTCAGAAAACAAAAAGTAAACATTAAAAACACCTCCTAACACAAAAAACGACTAGGGCATATTGTTCTGCAATTCTATTTATCATCTATCCTTAATAAACTAATGGTAAATGAACGCACGTGTTGTCAAATAAATAAATACATTTTTTGGTAATTTTGAATCTACAAATTATGAAAAATTGGAGCTTGCTCGTAAACTTATTAGAATGGAAGCAAATACATTTATTTAAGACACGAAGATAATGACATGAAATGAGAATGATAGGAAATGTGCTACGCAAATAACTATTAAATTATTCCTCGGTTTTTACACGGTAATCTCATTTCCCCTGGATATTTCCAAAAATTTATAATAGCCGTCATTTTTCTTCTTAACGATACTTCTTGGAATTCTCATAAGGTAGTTTTCCAATCAGGGCTATTTCTCTAAAATCAATTACTTTGCTTAAACAGAAATTATTTTAAAAAAAATTTTAAAAAAGAGTATTTTTTAAAAGTATACATTAGTTCTCGTTAATAAAGATATTTGAAAGATTAATAATAATTGTAAAATGCCGTTGAAGAATGTAAATTAATTTAAAGTAGAATTATGATATATTTTATTTGTTTATAAAATTATCCATGATATACTTATATTTGCAAAAGTAATTTTAAATAGGAATTTATAATTCACGTCAATCCTTAGTTTAGAAGGACAAGTTTAATTTTACATTTAAGTCCTAATATAATAAAATACTTGTTTACATTATAAATATAATCATGTTTATGACAATTATAATTATTACAATATAAACAAAAGAAAAATTTTAATGCTGTCGTAAGCAATGTATTAGTCTTAATATTTAAAGCGGATTGCTTACAAATATTGGAATTATTAATTTAGAATTGTAATAATTAATGGAATTTTTAAAAATTTAATTCATCCTTGGCGATTTATATTAACCATACAATGATTTTGTCTTTTTCATTTTGCTTTTTCTTCTGTCTTTTTGTCAACGTATTAATGACTAGAATCTATGGAAAACGACTTCACAAACCGATGCTTTGGCCCTTATATAAGAAATTGCTTTATTAATAAAATGAACTACGACACTATTCTCAGACATTAGATGGTGAACTTCGCCTTGTTTGCTGCCGCTCGAAGGATGAGATTTGAAGGCAGGTAGCAAATTCGTCGACAAGTTGGATTTACGACGTCATCTCAATACGATGTGACGTGGATGAAACGTTATCTGATGTCATGGATATATTAGACCAATGAGAATCGTAATAAAATGGCGTAATCATGATCTCAACTGGAATAAAAGAATATGGTTAAAAATTACAATTGTTGTAAACATTATGGGATTAATGTAAATAACTATGAAATACTTTTCAATTTATATTCCAGTCTTTTTTACTTTTAACAATATATAGCTCTCAGTTTAAGAACTGATTGGCGATATTAAATACTGAACCATTTTCTCTTATTATTTTATTTTATTAATAATTGGCAGTGTGAATGTAACACAAGGGAAAAAATCCAGAAAACGTTCAAGCATCAAATTTTACAGATGCGTATGTAAAAATCAGAAACATAACTTCATCTACCATTCAAACAGAATTAAATATAGTTTAAGCATGGAAGTCAACATTTTGAAAAGCCAATTTTACCAAAAGAAAATAAGTTTTCTATATAAAAAATTAATTTGGAAGCAATAACTCGAATTTTTAAGCAAAATTAGAAGTGTGTATTTAAGGAAATAAATTAAATAACTTAGATTTGAGAAATAAGGAAAATTACTTTCATATTCCTCAGTTATCAACGGTATCATTCAAAATCATCTGCCAATTTAATACCATTCAGCTTCATTTATTATAAATTTTTACATTTTAAGTTTTTACTATAAAATTTATTTAAAAAACAGATGTAATACTTTAATTTACTAGTAAGAACAGACAAAAATAAATATTGCGACTTTTGTTTCCAAAAACTCCTTCGCTCTCTCTCTCTCTCTCTCTCTCAGTAAAACCAAATAAAAAACCTTCAAAGGTTTAGTTTTAAATAGAATCACACATACATATTTGGAAAACTCACATCTTAAAGCAATCTAATATAAAATTTTAATTTTTTATAAATAAAGCGATACAAAATTATATATATATATATATATATATATATATATATATATATATATATATATATATATATATATATATATATATATATATATATATATATATATATATATATATATATATATATATATATATATATATAACTAGTTATTTAAACATTACGATAAAAGAAACGAAACCTTTTGTATGTTAAGAAATGCTTTTTTTTATTTAACATCTCATATTTAAGTAATATTTGCACATTCGTAGTTTGTAATCCATTTTGTAACATTTATGGTTCAAAATTGCAGTCCATATTTGGCAAAACAGAAAAAAATTTCCATTACTAAAAATTCATAATAAATGTTTAATTTATCTTATAATCTAATAATTTCAAATTAATTCATTCTCACACTTAAAGAAAGCAAACATAATAACGTTTTCCACTAGTTGAAGATTCAAGTTACCATGATAGAAGTTTTATATGATGTTGATTTATCATCTTACCACATAAATATGCTCTTACATTTGACTCGATATGTACATAGACGTTCATCATTTGTTTTGCATTCAAAATAATAAAGGAATAAATAGGTTGTAAAACGTAATCACTACAATTAGAGAACCGTTGGAGAAAGTAATTACACAAAAAGAATGAAATATTTCTTAGAAAGTTCTCTCTGAATTTTTCTATAGAAATGAATTCGGCTTCCGAAAGGAAAATTGGTAGATGATGATGTCGAGGAACTTAATTAATATTACCAATGCACTCAAATCCGTTAATCTTTATAAAGAAACAATAAAAAGAGTATTTGCCTTGGCATAACATGATAAATTAAAATAAATCCTTTATAGAATCAACTGCCCCTCCAATATCAGTAATATATTAATCAACTAACTTGATAACAAGCAAATAATCCTTCCAAATAATGTTGTGTTGCATTAAGGTACTAAAAAGCAGGATATCATTAAGGATTGTGTAAGTGCCATTCTATAAAGTTTGGTACTAGGCTTCCCTTAGAAGTTAAACTGCGGTACCTCCGGAAAAGTCATAGACGAAGACATTCACATCCATCTGTAAGCTTTCCTTATGACAATATTAAGCGAAAATAAATTGAAAAATACAGTACCAACCTCGGAGCCACTTCAAATCCGAAAATGACGAACACAAATTTCATATTGAAGAAGGCTAAATGTCTACTTACATCAAAGCTAAAATGTGTCTACAGATTCTTCTAGAAAACCATTGAATAAAAAACGATGACACAATCTCATAACTAATAATAATTGACTCTAAACTAACCAATATAACTAATAATAACACTACGAATAAACTAACTAATAATAAACTAATAACGATGACACAACTAAACTTTTCAGCTCTGTAATCTTTTATAGCAACAAGGCAGTACAATGTCATAAGAAGCAACTCAAAATATCATGAAGCAAATAGAAATTCTCAAAAGAATTATGTGTTAAAAAGGCTGAAGAAAAATTGCTTTCCCACGGAAGTTCAATTTTGGGTATCTTCCTATCTAGAAAGCTTTCTTTGAAACTTAATTCAACTTAGGTTCTTACTATACATCACTGAAGTCTTCAAAACAATACAAACAGCTGCTCTCAAAATATTTACTACTACTCACCCTTTTGAGTCTGACTATTAAATCTGTAGTCAAGTATGTCAAATTAATTGGTGGTCTTATCCAATACAAATATTTGTATCTCTCACCACAAAAGTCATTGAAAAAAACAACAAATATAGTAATACAATAAGGTCTTTTTTTTTTGCTGGAATCCGGACTCTATCTCGTGGACCAACCAGATTATCCACCCATAAAACAGAGAGAATCAACATCTTCACCGATAGATAAAATGTTTATAAAAGAGTTCTTGTCTTATATCATACAAATACGATATTACCAATATCTCTAGCAAAACTAAAAAATTTAAATTTAGTGTACTAAGCTAAAATTCTTGCTGTAAAAGAAGCAGCCGGTGAAGCCTCACAAGCATCTTCAATTTCCAGCCATCTTATGAAAAACATCAATTCACTCTCACTTTAACCCATTCAATATGAGTCCAAAAAATTCCGAATATTTCAACAAAATCTTCTGAAAAATATCCACACTAAAAAGTCAAATAAATTAAAGCATGCAGAGTTGAAGGTAAAGAAGCTGACAAATTTCCCATAAAAGGAATTTGTTCTGTATCACCTGTTTCCAAGGTGTCTGCTTAAAAACAAATTTTAAGAATGAAAACATGACAAAGACTTTAACATTGCATTAATTAATTTGTAAATTATTCCTTATTGGCCACAGTCGGATTATCAAAACTTATCCCATAATGATTATATATATATATATATATATATATATATATATATATATATATATATATATATATATATATATATATATATATATATATATATATATATATATATATATATATATATATATATATATATATATATATATATATGTATATATATATATATACAAGAATATCTTTAAAACATCAACTTTATTGATAAATGTATTTCTTTTTAGTTTAGAGGCAACAATATATGTAATCAAAATATAAAAGTTGATGGCGTGTTTGATTTTTATTAATGTACTTAAAAGTAATGGTTTTCTGAAAGAATTCATATAATCAGATGGTACGTTAACTTACTATATTTATAACAGAATAAATTCATGATATTACATTATACAACTTTTATTTATGCACAAGTTGAGATATTCGAACATAAGTACGCTTAAAAAGAAATAATATATTATCAATCTCAATATTTTAAGAAGAAATATTCATGGTTGTAGTTGCAAAAGTGACTGAAGTCATAAATATATACATCATCATAAATATTTCAGTTCTGAAATGCATTCATCCTATATACTTTGCATCATAAATATTTCATATTTATGACGCTAACTTCAATCATTTACATAATAAAAATAAATCTTTTGAATGTTTCTACCCATGTGTATTATGAAATCAATCTAATTGTGAAGGAGCGTAAATCTTTGTAAGTGCTTATTCTTAGCGAAATATATTATACTCGTCAAAACATAAAAGTAAAAAATAAAATGAATATAAATGTCAAATGTAATATATGAATTTCATATGTAGCTTTCAGAAATTAATTATGAAATAATATTATGTAGAATTAACTATGATTATAAGAATTTTTTAAGAATTTAAGAATATTAATTATGCAGAAAACTTACCCTCTTCTATATATTTTCTTATTGTACAAACTTTTAATAGGGAAAATTACGGAAAACAATTTTAAGTTTCTAGTAAATCTGTAAGATTAAAAAAACTGTCGATTCCCATATTGATTGCTCCATTTTTATAAAATTAATTGATCAATTGATGTTTGACTGCTAAATTATTTTGCAAAGGAAACTTGCTTTAAAACACATTCAATTATTTAAGTATTTCCTCTGACATATTTATTTATTTTTAAAATTATACATATATGTATACATTAAACATTTCCGTCACAGAATAAATAACATTTTTTTCCACAAACATGATAAATAACTTAAGGAGTTGTGCTTATATTTATTTAATGTTTGAATAAACCTACTTGAATTTAATTAATATTACACTTTTAATTAAATCATTTAAGATTTGTATTTTTGTAAATATACCAACCGTTAAATTAAATTTATTTCAAAAATATCCTCTTTTCTAAACTCCTTGCTCTCAAACAAAGAAAATGAATGTGGAAATCTTTTATAAAAGTAAGGTGAATTCTATATAAAAGTAAGCAAATATAGAAATTTAAATGTTTAAATTAATGTATTAGTTATAATTTATAAAAGCGTTATTGATCTATATGGGAAGAAAAACATTAGAATTCTGGTAAATATATTTCTTCAGAGCTGAATTAAATTTATTTTGTAATTTATATGAGTATTTTCTTTTTCATGTGGATAACGCTTGAAGATTTGGCAAATAGCATTTTTCGGAAATTTTGTAATTAAATTTATCGTATAAATGAATATTAAACTACAGGATTTATTTAAGGTTTTATGATATTGCTCCTTTTAATTTATATATTTTATAATTTTAATATTTTAATAAAGTATGAAATAAATAGAGTTTTAAAATAAGACATATTCTAAACTTTCCTGAATTGAATACACATGTAAATTAATAATTTTTAAATATATTGAATTTTTTTTAATGTTTGTGCAAGTATAATATTTAAGTGCAAGTATAATAAGCAAGTATAATAACGATTAATATCAAAAGTTCTTCGTTAAAATGAATGTAATCTGTTTCAAATAAATTCTAGTTAAATGCAGGAAATATATTAAATAAAACTTTAAAATGAAGAAATATATAATCATAATCAATAATTTTTAGTAGTATTTAGTAAACTGTTAGATATTTATTAAGTAAAATATTTTATTTGAAAAAAATATATTTACTATTTTGCTTTGAAACCATTGTTATGAAGTGCATGTATTCTTAAGAGAGCCATTGGAATGATTTAATACATTTTTGCAAATCAGATTATTAATAAATTTTTGCAAATTTAATGCAAAATTTGTGATATAAGATATTTCCATGAGATGTTTCTATATTGTTATAAGTGAATCTTTGCCTTTTTTCGTATCAGAATGGGAAATTTGCATTTCTAAGCGCTAGTTTTATTCAGATATTTATTTTCTGTGTGCTGTTTAGTCCATCATTTTTGTTTAGATTGATAGATATTTCTCTTCCATCAGATTCTTAAATGTAATTTATATTTACATTTGTAACAATCAAATTTTCACGTAAAAAGAATTCTGTTCCAACATTGAATAGATTCTTGGATTCAACGCTCCTGGATTGCTTACTTCGCGGCTTATTATCCTCATCAAATTGATTCCTTTTTCATGAAACCGTAAAGCTTACTATGGGCTAGTAGGAATATAATGATAATCGTAGTGAAAGGTCCCAAGTTCGATCTTAGCAACTGTTGTTACAGGAGTAGATAAATGCTACACTTCTGTTTTCTGTATGCCTATCTCTCAGGGTGAGTGCTTGAGAATTTTCTGAATTTCTTCTTTTGAGACATGTGAATACGGCCCACTATCTGAATAAAAGTCTTCTAAGAAAGCAATTAAGATAAAATGCTTTTTAGTATGCTAAAACAATCATGCTGTGCTTCACGCTGTATCAGATATCTGTGGAAGAAACTTATTAAAATACCTGATCTTTAAAAAAAGTATACTGAAGAGTATTTTGTTTCTCCCAGATATCATTTCATCTTATTTGCAAAGGTATCATAAATGTTGCTCTTAAAGTTATCTTTCGTCGTAGATCCACAAATATAAGATATCTAATCGAAATATATTCTGGTATGTTTCTGATTGCTCCCGAAACAGAATTTTTTTATTTTTTTATTTTGATTTTTCTTTAAGATGAAAATTTAGACTACACATATATTCAATGCATTTAAGCGAATAAAACTTTTACTTTGTCATCTACATTTCAAAATCTATGCAATGATTTGCATATATCCAAACTTCCAATGTAAATTAAATATCTTAAAAGATATGTGTATATATATATATATGTATATGTATACAGTATGTCCACTAAAGTCCCTTGCCACCCTCTTAGCTTCGGAACGGCTGCTGTTATATTCATAAAAGTGATGTCTAGGTATAGTAAAGTAGTCATGTGCTACTGAATGAAACCACCTAGTGCGCCACCTGGTAGAAAACTGTGGAATTAGCATTCGTATCTCGAAAACGGAACGAGATAGGTAAAAAAGTGATTTACAAAGCTGTAGAGCATCCTCGATTTAGTACGAAAAGATACCTCATAGGCATTAATGTGAAGAATACAACGGTTAAAACGCGAATTTGTTGTTTCGTACTGTGACGTGGCACATCGTACGTGTGCATATTAGAAAAAAAATCGTTTTCTTTCACCGCTAGCCGCGAAAGAAAACGATTTACATATTCGTGATTACATTTTTCACTTTTATTTCGAAATGGGAAGAACCGAAGTATTAAAAATAATTCCAACAATTTGTATGCAGTATGCAAATACGTAAGAAACGTCATGACTGTTCACCTGAAACAGCTATAAAAGAGACATCTTCTTGGTAATACCTGATTTTGTGGAGAGCTTGCCGTTGTTTAATCTTAAGAATCTATGGTTTCATCATGACGGCGCACCTCATCTCCTGTGAAGCAGTACCTCGTCAAGGAATTTGGCAACCAAATACTAGGGTATGGTGGTTTCGAAGAATGGCCTCCACGTTCTCCTGATCTGACATTACTGGACTTTTTCCTGTGGGGATACTTGAAACAGCAGGTGTGTGCGACTTCTTTACAAAAACTGCAGGACCTTAAACGACACATTAAGTCGTGTGTTCCAATGTGTACAACGTAATCTTCAAGAGAGGAACCAAATGTGCATTGCAGCTGACGGTGAGAAGTTTGAACATCTTAAATAAAGTATATTGTTATAACTATTTGGGTTTTTTTTTCCCTTTCTTAGATCGCGTTTTGTCACGTCACAGCACGAAACAACAAATGCGCGTTTTAACCGTTGTATTCTTCACATTAATGCCTTCAAGGTATCTTTTCATACTAAATCGAGGATGCTCTACAACTTTGTAAATCACTTTGTAAATCTCTATCTCGTTCCGTTTTCGAGATAGGAATGCTAACTCCGCAGTTTTCCACCAGGTGGCGCAGTAGTCTGTTTCATTCAGTAGCGCATGAGTACTTTACTATACCTGGACACCACTTTTATAAATATGGTAGCAGCAATTCCGAAGTTAAGAGAGTGGCAAGGGACTTTAGTGGACATACTATATATATATATATATATATATATATATATATATATATATATATATATATATATATATATATATATATATATATATATATATATATATATATATATATATATATATATATATATATATATATATATATATATATATATATATATATATATATATATATATATATATATATATATATATATATATATATATATATATATATAAATATATATATATATATATATATATATATATATATATATATATATATATATAAATATATATATATATATGTATATGTATATATGTTTGCTTATCAATTTGTTTACTAAATTAAATTAACATTTTACTTAATTTTTAATTCAAGGAAACGTTTCAATGAAATCTTGCAATGTGTTTATGTGTTTTTTTATTTGATAAAGTATTGTTATTTTTTAAATTTATATTTTGTATAGTAGCTGAAAAAATAAATTCAATAATAAATTTTAATCAGATATATAAATGTTCTGAAAAGTCCTGATTCCCACTTTTAACTTTGGAATTCAGAAAGCTATGTTATAAAAAAAATATCTACATATTAGAAAAATTGTGAGCTTGAAAATAACGTGGCTATTAGAGGTAAAATTTAGTTTAATATCACTAAACAACATATTAATCATAGAAATGTACTCTTTTTGCAAGTATTCTAACACAGATAAATCACGAAATGCGGAGAAAGGAGCTATTAGTTGTCACTAATCACATTTACCGTCAGTAAATGTTATTATCAGTATTTACGATTAAATGTAAGAGTAGTTCACAGATGTTGAGAATGCATTCTTTTATGAGACTCTATTTGACGTAGAAATTCGTGACAAATCAATGCATGCTTTATTTCATTAGCATATCTGAGTATGAGGTGTTATATGTTATTGAAAATATAATGCTCTACAACTATTCAATTGACCTTTGTCACAGTATATTACCTAGTTTTATAAATAGGATTACAAACTGCCAAATTTTCCCATTATGGCGCTGCAAGCAGTTTCAATTTTCAGCCTGTGGCCACTTTTCTTTATGTTGTTCCTTGAGCTAAGGACTTTATACCCTAAGTTAACCAAGCAAAACAGAACTTTAATAAGCCCTTTATATTACTGGTTTTAGCAATAAATTATTTCATTTGAAGGTTACCAATTTGTTATTCATAAAGCTTCTAAGAATCAGAATTAGAGATTTGAAGAGTTTTTAGTAATAATAAAATTATCTCACTTTTTTAAACCATGCGTTTACTTTCTATCTTTTTGATGAATGAATTCTCATAAAATTATTATCTTTCATGTGATAATTTTATTCAATTACCTAAACAGTTTTCTTTATCTTTTTAAAATGGTTTTTGGGACAAAATCAGAATTGATATTTCCACTCAAAGAATTTAAAAATTATATTTTTCGAATGAATTTTAGGTAAATAATTGAAATTTCATTAAAATGTTTCATATTTTGAATTGTTTTTCTGTGACATTCAATCTCTGTTTTCATTCTTAAGAAACTTGTGTGTGAATGTTCTTTTTAATTTCAAATGAAATATACACATGTTCATTTTTAGTTAATAAGACAAAAATTATAATTTAATATTGATATTATAGCAGCTAAATTAATTTCATATTTTAAGGAAACTCTTCTTTCACAAATTCACTTATTTCATTTGAATATGATTTACACATTTCAACAATCATAATTTTATCCGTGATTCATAAATATTTTCATTTATAGATTTAAGATTGAGATAGTATAATTTTTTATTATTTATACTCAATTTCTTTTGGCATTCAATTCTAGAAAGATTATATTGAAGATATTATTATTAATAATTTCTATTATTATTAATAATAAGATATTATAATTAATAATAACCAAAATAAGGAACTTGAGAGATATTTTTTACATTAGAGGTAGTTAGAACATGACAACAAAGTATTATAATAACAACATAACAACAAAGTATATCGTTTTCTTTTAGAACACATTTTTTTAAAAAATTAAAACAAAGCGTTAAAAATAAACATAGCAAATGATTCTGTAATTTACTACAATTCATTCTTCAAAATAATTAAATTCATTTTAAGGTTTTTGAAAATATTTTTTCCTTATTAACGGAGTATTATTGTATTTCGCGTATTTTAATAATTTTGAATTACATCTTTCACATATTTTTTTATTTAGTTTGCTTACAGATCAACTACAAAAAGTAGCATAACTAAAGTTCCTTAATTTTATTATTTGCACAAAACACAAACATATCTGAACTTAAACTTCCTTTTTTTCCGTATTTGAAGATTTTTATCTTAAAAATATTTAAGAAAAATCTTATTATATTTGAGTATGGAAAATATCATTAATAATTAAATAACTTCAAAAAAATTATACATAAATAAACTATTCAAAAATTAATTTTTATTCCAATTATTTCAGAAAAGTTTAAAAATGTGCTTTCACAAAACCATAGAAATAAATACTGTCTCTTAAAAACTTGTTTATTCTTCTTGCAGTATTTCGTTATTACGCTATTTAAATGTAAATCGAATGAATAATTTGTTTTAAAGTCCTTCAGAATACACTGAAGGTTATACAACAATTAGATATTAAACAACAAGCCTGAATTTCTTACAGCACAGCTTTTGTGTAGGTTCACCAGAGGTGTTAGGATTTTAGAGCCCCTCCATGGATTCAACAAAATATTCGAAAGCGAAGAGAACTGACATAATATGCATTGAGATCTTCAACAATGGCAACGGTCCTTGTCTTTGTTCATGATTATACGCTCCTCCATTCAATTATGACATCCAAACAAGTTTCTAAAATGGCCTTTTCTGTTTGTTTAAGAGTTATTCATTCGGCCGAAAAGGAAATGTAGTCATTTTCCCACTATTCAAATTTGTTTAGTTTTCATAAAAGCTGGTAATTTCACTCATCTATTCTTCGACTAAATTAAATTCGCTTACGTAAATTATGATTGAGTTTGAATGCAATTTACATGGTTAATTTATGTGGCTGGAAGGTTATGAAAGAAATTAATTTAATAGAAAAATTCCGAATAATACAACTTATAAATAACCATTTTTAAACATATTTTAAGAAGAAAATTATTTGTTTCTGTTTAAAAAACACTAGAAGAAGCATATTTTTATTTTCTGTTGACAAAGTTTGACCAAACAAAACAATTAAACAAACGAAATACTTCATATAACACTGTGATTCAAGGGTTTTGAATACTTACTCACCTATCATCAAGTGACTTGTAATTTGAGTCACACGGTCAGGTGTCGGAATCATAACTGAGCTGGCACTCTTTATACCATATCCACGCCCCCTAATGGAAGAACTTTGGAGATCATAAATTAACGGGGACATGTCCTTAATCTACGGAGATTCCGCAAGACAATGAGTGAAATTATGATCTCCCTCCTAATCTCTGGCAAGAGGCAAGTGATGCTTCACTCTGCTGATCTAAGGAAAAACGACGTAAAGCTACAGAGAGGTTGGGTCTCTTCTTAAAATACACTAGCGAAAGGAAAATAGTATATTAGTTTTTGTTAGTTAGATTAAATCGATAAATATTTAGAAAGAGATACCATTCCTTAAAGGAGCAAAATTTAGTGGTTTATATTCCAAGCTCACGATGGACTTACAATGGTGACTATGTATTGGGTTGTTCGGAATGTAATTTCGTTTTACCCACCTCAATCAGTTTTTTGCTAGTTAAAACCAACCATTTTATGAGTGTGGAATCAAGCTACCACCGGAAAGATGGTAAAAGATGTTGGACTGACATTGACAATATACAATTTAATAAAATATTTATTCGTTATACGTTTTCGTTATACGTAAACTACTTTCCGAACAACCCAATATTAAAACTGCGTTATTTGGAATAGAAGACTATCAGTTCGATTTTTGTTATCATCGAATAGCTAAAGCATTTTATTTCGTTTATAATTTTCTGTTTTCAGATGATGCATCGCCATTTTTTCATACGCATCGATCTAAATGGATAATTGGGAGTTTTCTAAGATTCCATCCTTTAAAACAGCCTTTATTAAAAATCTATTGAAAGTTTTTTTTAAGTTACAAAATCTATAGAAAGTTTCTTTTAATAATAATAAGCTGTGCATATTAAAAAAAGCTTTACGAATGCTTTCTGAATTAAGTGTATCCTCAGCTCCGTGTCAAAGTCTTAGAGCATGATGCATTGTTAAAAAAAAGTGCTTTGGGCAAAATAAAAACAAAAATAATAAATTAAGCCGTGCTTGTATCTCAGGGAAATATCATCTGATTTTTTTCTTGAGTTTTTAAGTTTTTAACTTAAAACTCAAGAAAAAATCAGTAAACTTTTTAATTTTTAATAAATTTTTAAAATTAATTAATTTTTAATTTATTTAAAAATTAATTTTTAATAAGTAAAAATTAATTTACTAATTTACTTTTTAGTAAATTAATAACTGCAAAAATGCATTAATTAACCTTCACTCAATCTGATAGAAGTTTCATTCGTAACTGATACATTGCAAATCAGATAACATCAAATCCTTCAAGCAATGTTATGCACAATTCAAATTGAAAATACTTCTTCAAACTTGCATTAATAAGCACCAAAATAATATATTCTGGTTCTTAAAACTAAAACATGAAAAAGTTTTTATTTGTTAGATATTTCTTAATCCATAGATGATCCATTTGTCAAATATGAAAACCAATTGTATAATACTACGTGTGTCGTTGTTTATTTTTGATGATAAAAAGCACAAAACACAGGAAATAATTTCGTAATTTTGAACCACGATTGAGAGGCGATGTCGATACCTGAGCTAGCAGCCTTGTCAGCACATTTTTATACTATACCGGAAGTTATTACAAATTTTAAATATTTAACAATTAAGGCACTCATATCACAATAAACTTCATTCAGAATCTGTTATTGAACCTTTGATCTTGACAATATAAAAGCGAAGCCTTTCTACTTCCAGTCTGCATATCTTTTACATCTTCTCCATGACTGAGTAATATAATCAGTTTAAGGTATTTTACGTTGTTATTATTTACTAACTTCCATTCTTAACAGTCAGAGAAAGGGCACTATGTATTTTAATCCACGCATTTTGATAAAAAAAAATAAAGATTACACAATCAACACAACAAAAGAAATAAATCTTTTATAAATAAATTTATAAAAGAAGAGCAAGATAATCATTGATATTTGTTACTGCTTAAAGTATTTTCTTTTAAAATATAATTTATAAATTGATGATCAAATTTTAAAGATACATTTAAATATATTTGGGATTTTCTCAAATCTAGCTAAATTTCTTTAAAACTTTTAAAGAATTTTTAAAATTTCTCTAAAATTCTAAAAATAATATAAGCAAAGAATGAATACTAAGAAAAGATTTCACTGAATTATTTTCACAAACAATTGTTGTAATGTTGTTTTTAAATCCAGTATAGGGTTTTATGGGAATTGAAATCCAAAAAAACAAGTGTAAGTGGATTTCTGTGATGTATCATTTTTTTTATCTGCAGAGGAAAATTAGCAGTTTTATAATTACTTATGTATATCGCCACTCCAAAAGGAAATCGAACCTGTGAACTACTTAACTATAAACTAGGTTGCTATAATTTAACTGCTAGCTCAGTACCATGCATCAAATATCACATACTTACATGTGAGCAAATATCGATATTTTTATAATATTCGATTCATTGAATTTTATTATATCAAAAGTTTTTTTGTATATTTTAGAAATTAATTATAACGTTTGTCAATGTTGATTCAAACAGACTTAACAATGTGCCAGAATACACTTTGTATAAAGATTGTAGACTGTTATACATAGAGAGATATTATTTTTTAATGTGTTCTTGATCAAAGAAAATGTTTCATGTTTCTCTATATAAGTAGGATAAACATATGTATAAATTTTAGTAGCAAAATACTAACTTTCTTGATTTTTTGTAAAGAGAGTTAGCCACCAGAACTTTAAAGCAAATCATTATAACTTTACATTTGAATGTTTCAATGAATTCAGAAGATGAAAATGAAATTAGGTATAATATTCTATAGCTTATTGTTGGTGCTATTTTAATTCTTTTTACCTAAAATTGAATTTTTTTCTTTAAACAAATTATATGAGTATATAGTATTAAACAAATTATATGAGTATATAGTATATTTATAAGGTATTTTGCCAATCATATTGATATTTACTAAACTTAGAATGTATAGTTAGACTTGTTTCGTTTGCTTGTCTTTTCAGTTTCTTATACACGAAAATTCGTTCGACAAGGACTTACAAATTTATGCATATTCGATAAACCTACAATGATCCGCATTTAAGAAGGAAATTTAATCAAGGAATTCTAGAACTAAAGACTAGAGCGGTTGAAACTTTTACATAGGGATTCAAAATCATTTATACGAATACGGATTAAATTAATAGATCAGCAATTCTTTGATCAATATTATGCTTCACGCATGAAAACATATTATTAAAAAATAACCCGATATTTTTTAATAGATTGATTAGTTTTAATTGATATGATTATTGCTTACTTCTATAATTCGATTTAAAAAATTTAATATTTTATTGCAATAAAATCAGTTTTGCTTAATTAAATCAAACAGTTCAGAATTATAAGTAACATCAATTAATATTTATTTAATTACAGAGAGCTAGAATTTCAACTAAAATAATGCTGTTTTGCAATGACCAGAACCTAGTCTTTTCTCTATTTCGAAAAGCTATATTCTGAGCGAAATTTATTTTCTTCCCTTGTGTTTGTGACAAATGTCGGGACGTTTGCTGGGAATGACTCGTTTTCCTGTAAAACGAAACTTTCTTTTGTGTGTTAGTTTCTTTTTCTCTCTCTGTAAATAAAGTCAACGTAGATTCTGGACCGGACTAACATTTATCTTCCCCGTTCGAAAGAAGACAAGCGTGTTTTGGACCCCTGCCAAAAGGACAACTGCCGACATAAATTCTGCCACATTCTTTAAAAAGGTTCCGTAAGACAACTTCCTTACAAGGATATAGATCATGAAGTTAAAACTAAATTCCCCCGTAGTTAAATCTTGACAGTTATGGTGAAGTTCCAGTCTCATCAGGCGTTTCTGGTGAGGAGGAAGAGATGGACGAGCCTTCTTATAAGCACCATAATAGCATTTACTTCAAAAAATTACCAATAAGTAATGTCCTGTCAGCGCTGAATTTTCACTCAGCCATCATTTTGGGAATCCAGTAAAAATAATTAACTACATATAATATATATATACTATATATATATATATATATATATATATATATATATATATATATATATATATATATATATATAATATATATATATATATATATATATATATATATATATATATATATATATATATATATATATATATATATAACATTAGATTTACAGGAACCGTCATCTTAAGGCATTTTAATTTTTTTAGGAAAACCGCAAAAACTTATTATATTTTTATATTATCTTTTATTTTGATTTTTATGCGTTGAACAAAACAAACATATATTTTCCTTAAAAGTTTAGAAAAACTGAAATTCTTTTATGTCAGGGTTAGAATTAAGAGGACCACGATCGATTGATGGACCATCGTTAAAAATGTGCTGATGGTAATTTTTATGATCCACATATCTAAATATATATTTGTTAAATCCCTGAAAATGCTCGTGAGACAAAAAATTAAAAGTAGCTTGTGAACCAAAAAAAAAAAAATTGGTCAGCACCACATCTGCTCCATGCGGTATACTTATTTAACGGATATATATCATTATGACACGATTGTAATGTAAATAAAACTTTTAATGCATTATTTTTACCCGAACAAAAATTATAAGGAAAATGAATACTGTAATCAATATCACAGGAAGAATCGTAAATTTTGATGTCAACACTTGTCAGCACTTCGCAAAAACTTATTTTTATGGATTATAAAAGTCTTTTTTAAAACTTATATTGATAGTTTTAAATTTGAACGTGTCTTCCGTGCGTGGTGGAAAATACATTTTCAGATAATTCTGTCTTATTTTGATGCTATACTGTGGCATCACATTTTACTGTCCTTTAAAGTGAGTCTAAAGTAACTGTCGTCGTGTGCCAGCTAGGCTGGCATTATGGGGTGCGATGCTCCACTTTTCCAAATGAACCATACTTTGGTGTGGAGTCCGACTTCCTCAGTACACACATGCCACAGGGACCCGTTTATAGGGTAGACACAACCATTCATTCAAGGAAAGGACAAAGACAGGACAGATAGAGATAGAAATTACATCCATGCCCGAACCGGGATTCGAACCCAGGACCTCTCTATCCGCAGTCAGGCACGCTGACCACCAGACAAGTTGGATGGCAATGTAACTGTTAAATATAATTAGTAAAATAAGGCTTTTTTTATAGAACTGTTTTTCATGTGTTTGTTTATTAAAATGTTTAATCAAACAAAAATTCTTTTTTTCGTAAAATAATTTAAAAGCTTATAATACGAGATTTTCAATGCCATGTATAACAATAGAAAGATAGAAAGGCAATGATATATAAATTGAAGTCAGAAATTTTACATTTTCGTGAAAGAGGCGAGGTATTAGTGGAGAATATTACGTGTGTACTAAAATATTATTGACTGATAAAAACTTTCTAAAAGTACATATCTCCTATTTTATCATTTTTTAAAAAATTATATTGCTTTTTAAGTGGTTGTTTTTTTAGAATATGCATATTCGTTGAAGCGTCAAATCCTTGCGTGTTCATAGAAATATGAGAAATGTCCGTAAAATAGTGTAAAAACGGCATAGCTAATTTATCTTTGAATATGAATTTTAAATGATAAATACTTAAAGAAATATATTTACATTGGGGAATTTAGATAAAATGAATTATATATAACTTTACCTGGCTTATGAAGTAAAAATTATTTTAATTTCTTAATAAAGGTAAACATTTAAAGCATTAGAAACAAAAACTAACATGTTTGTAAAACAGTGAAAATAGTTTATCATAATTTGTTTTTAATACATATATGTGTTGCAAGTGTTACAAAATGGTCTATAGGGTATTATTTAAGATTAAAGAAAAATTTATCAAAAGAAGATTGCAATATTTTATTAAATTGCAGACGTAATTCTCAGGAGATGTCGGCAATTAAACTGAAAAGAACTGCTTTTATTTTCTTTTTAGAAAAAGCATACTTTTATTGAAAAAGGAATTTTATAGTAAAAATCGACCAGAAAAAGGAGAAATATAGTTATTATTGAAAATAAATTCCTCTTCTATAAAAAATGTCAACAATTTTTAATTTTGCATTTTTAAGCAAAATTATCAATTATAAAAGAAATTTTCTTATCATAAGAAAAATTAAACATACATATACGCTCTATAATATCATGGTTATACATTTTGCCACAGATTTTACCTTTAAAGCTATACTAATATTGATTGCTTATGTGACAGTGATTGCATTTCTAACGAAAATTAATTCTCTAACTGAACAAATTTCTAAATTCTTTAAAATTTTATTGTTAATAAATACTGTTTCAAAACACACACACAATTTTATTATAAAATTTCTATTGCTTGATAGAAAATTTTTTTTCATGTGTAGCAGGTTCGATATTAAATTAAACTAGCGCCTGTAGTGATTAGAAAATGCAGCATGCTCTGCTGTCGATATCATTACTTGCTCATTGCTCAGAGTTACTGGGTGGTTATCTGTGTTATCCAGCTTTTGTAAACGGAAATTCTAAGTCCAAAAGAATTGCATAACTCAACATATAACACTAAATGAATGATATCTTATACTAAAGACAAAATGAAGATGATGATTTTTATTGGAAACAAATTTTGTAGCTGTTTAAGCATCAAATATTTCTATCATGTATTCATTTTTAGATAATGACTTTCGTTAAGAATAGTGATATAAAGGTTCGATTTCTTTTCTTGTATTTTATTAAATGTATAAAGAAAGGTTATCACACTTTTTACATTAATTTTTTTAAATCGAATTTGCTTATAGAATACTTTAAATATATATATGTATGTATATATATATATATATATATATATATATATATATATATATATATATATATATATATATATATATATATATATATATATATATATATATATATATATATATATATATATATATATATATGTATATATATATATATATATATATATATATATATATATATATATATATATATATATATATATATATATATATATATATATTATATATATATATATATATATATATATATATATATATATATATATATATATATATATATATATATATATATATATATATATATATATATATATATATATATATATATATATATATATATATATATATATATATTGCAAAAACTAAGTGTAAAAAAGAATTGATAAAAATAAATCATTACGGCAATCACATCAAAATGTGTGTCCACATATGTAGTCAGTGTTTTTTTTTTCTTATAATAATTTGAAATCATTATTAAAATTATATAGGCTTCAGTAAATAATAAATGTTAAAATTTCATTTATGATCCATGAAATATATAAACTTCGTTACTTATGAAACAAGAATAATTATTATTGAGTAATAATAATTATTCTTTATTAAAAGCATAGTTATTAACAATAACAATGCTTTTTAAAAATTATATTCAAAAGTTTCTCAATTTGAATATTTTTTGTCAATTATTTAGCAAGCGCTGATTGCGAAAGCAATGATTTTTCGTTTTATTTAAAAGGACTTTGTTCAACAAAAGATGGCGCTGCAACGAAGTCTCAAGTGATAATTTCTAATCGTAGATTGTTTTGTTGTTTCGATTATATATTAGTTCATTTTCATTCTTGAATCTTAAAATATAGCTAATTTAATTTTAATTGTAAAATTTTAATAACATTTTTTTAAATTGATGCAATCTCAAATTCAATAAAAAGTACACAATTGAATATTTATTATTTTACATTATATTTAAATATTTGTAATAATTTTTGCCAAATAATTAGGAAAATGAATAAAGAAAATTTATTATGTGATCAGAAACAAAAAATATATATGTGTGTTTTATTATATTTATGATCTCATAATAAATTTACTTTATTAATCCAGAAATAGATAATGAAATATATATAATTTTCTCACCATTATAACCAAAGAGTAGTCTTAGCATTTCTAACAGCTACAGCACATTTTAGTAATCAACACTTTCTTAGTATTTAAATCTGATAACTAAGATATTTTACTTTAAAATGCTCTAAACACGAACAATATTGACAACATGAAAAGGAAAATTCTTTCTAAAATAACTTAGTCAGCCAATATTTTCGAAAATTTTGATTAATTACTGGAAACCTAAAATCGTCTCCCTTTTCAGCAATCACATTTTTGTTTTACATTTCTGCTTCGAACGATACATGGATTTTATAAAACTTTTTGACTCAAAGTAAAAAAAAATAATTTCACAAATTTATTTCATCAACTGGCACTTTAGAAAAAACTTGAACAAATTTTGTAGTAAGTATCATGTGAGGTTGAAATCATAGGAAGTGAATTACTTTTTTTGACCTTGAGTGATTCTTATAACTTATCCTATGGAATACATTTGTTTAAATGTATTTACAATTGTGCTTTTAATGATACAATTATTGATATCCATTAAATATCAGTGACTTTATTCCCGATAGAGAAACTACAAATTCCTTCGCCTTCCCCAGTGGATTTTGGGAGAAAGCTCATGTAAGTATGGTGCTAATATTGAGATATCTCTTCAGCTGAAAGATAGATTTATTAGGGGGAGCAAATTCAACCTGTTACTCATAATTTAAGATTGGTTTTGGTGTAAGATTAATTATAACATTTAATAGGAACTTACAGAAAGTAATCCGTTATCACAACTTAGTAATATGCAAATGGGATAAAAATGAAAGAATTATGAATGGGATAAAATTTCATGTATAATTCGAAAATGTAATGTCTTAATTCCATAGAGCATGTAACTTATGAAAATACTAATACGGGCAAGATAATCCTATGATTATTTATAAGGCTTATTGTGGTCTAGAAAAATGACAGTGTCCATTGTAGTAAAGAGTTCCAGAATTCGATTCCAAATACTTACGTAGCATGAGATTGTAATTTCTACACGAGTATCTGTCAGAGTGGGTGCTTGGGAAACTTCTGATTTCTACACAAATATCTGTCAAAGTGAGTGCTTGGAAGGCTTCTGCTTTCTACCCAAATATCTCTCAGAGTAGATGCTTGGGAAACTTCTGATTTCTACGCAAATATCTGTCAGAATGAGTGCCTGGAAGGCTTCTGCTTTCTACGTGAATATCTGCCGGAGTGGGTGCTTGGGAAGCTTCTGCTTTCTACCCAAATATCTGTCAGAGTAGATGCTTGAGAAACTTCTGCTTTCTAAGCAAATATCCGTCAGAGTGAGTGCCTGGAAGGCTTCTGCTTTCTACTTAAATATCTGTCAGAGTGGGTGCTTGGGAGACTTCTAGGTTTTCTCCCTTGCAATCCATAATGCGGATCAATATTAGGGAATTGTGCTCTCGAAAAGGATATAAACGGAAGAGTTAAATTAATTACAGTTATCAAAATATGTATCAAATGGTACCAATAGAAATATGCAAAAACATTGAGAAAAATGCAAAAAATCTAAAGGGTATTGATTCTTTTAAATAAATTTTATTCAAAATAATTTCTCGTATTTATTTTTTTAAGAAAAAGAAATCAGAATCAAGGGTAGTGGCTAGTGGTGAAAAGTGTCATACTCGTGTCCTGAAAGTTGAGGACTAGGCACCAAACCTAACCGAATACTGTCATGTTAGAGGGTGTATGCTCGTTTAAAGTTTTACAGGGTGCAATGTTCCCCCACTAGAGTGGCATAATGAAGACAGAAAGGCTCAAAATCAGTAATCGATTTCATCGTTCACTGTGGTTCAAATTTATGAGTCAAATGGCCAAGTTTACCGGTTTCGTTCATCAAAAGCAAGCATCCAAAAACATTTTACGATAACCTAATCTACTCACATTTGGTATAAGGGTAGCATTCCTTTTTTTTGGACCAAGCTGAGTTTAAACCCTATCACAAATCGCGAATAATGATTGAATATTGAATTTCTTAAGATTGTTCTATGGAAAATATTTTTTAATGTTTTGTCTTTTAATATAATTGAAATTAGCTCTGATAACACAGTTAGGAGCATTATAAATATACAATAAATATTATTTTCCTTAAATGGAGACATAGTGAATATTTCTAATACACCTCAAACTTTCTAATTTTTCAGATGCTCAAGCTGAACTGTAAGTTGAATGCTAAGCACTATAAGCTCTCAGTTCAACGATTTGTGAGTGCGATTCCTATACCGGGTTTGTAAATTTACAGTGGTTCAGAATGCACCCAATCTACAAAACACAATCGACATAGGCCTCGAGTGTAGAAAGCGACTGCATGGTGATGAAAACCTAATTTTTCCAAAACGAAACATATTTAGGAAAATGCTAGTTTTGTGTTGTAATATATATTGAGTTGAAATATATTCTTTAATAACTTTTTTCTATTTTTAAATGAATGCTATCATATGCGTTGAAACAATTCTAAAATAAAACAATTGAAACTACTTAATATTTATTGTTTTTTTAAATATCCTAACAAATCATATCTATTCATCAGAACACAAAAGTCGTGAATCTGATTTAGAAATTGTAAATTATTAAAACGAAAGTAATTGACTGAACAAATAGGGGTTCAGAAGTAAACAAGGTATCGAACCGTGTTGATATCATTGCTCTCACATTAACATTGATGTCGGTTTTTTGAATAAGTCCAACGGTGTAAAGAAAACGACTCAATGATAAGCAGAGCGAGAATGAAAAATTTGAGTGAATTTTTTCCCCTTTTTATTCTGATCCTATCGGAAAAAGTGGGAACCTCAGGTGTTCAGTGGGAAAGAGTAAAGCACCGCGTAGTTGCCTATAACAAATGCAAATGTTTCTACCGTTCCTTCTATGATATTTCTATTTTTTTCACCTTCTAGTCAAAGAAAAAAAAAAGGTGAAAAAAAAAATAAAAATTCCACCGGTAAAAACGCTCTTTCTTCTTTTTCCATCCAATTTTTCCTTTTGAATTTTTCCACCGTATTTCCTTGGGCTTCTAAATAAAAAAAAAATGTAACTGGAGAAGGGTGGTGAGGGGGGAGAGCATGTGATGATCGCAGTGGGGACATCAAAACGAATAAAGAAAAAGTTTTTCAAAAAAGAATTTTTTTCGATTAGAGAAGAACATCATGTTGAAAACAAATGTTTCGAATGTTAAGACAAGCTTTAAGAAACATATTTCGCCCATTCTGCACCTGACTCTTGCAACTTGGTTTCCTTCTTGTTATAAATTATTTTTCTGCTTTTTCCCTTACATTATTTTACAGGGATATGCTTAAAAACCCTATTTATTCTCAGAAAAGCATTCAATTTATATTTAAAACTCTTCAATAACTTTTAGCTAAAAAGTAATCGCTATTATGTAGAGAATTCAAATATTATACGAGGAAAATTGAATACATACATTTATATGCACACACACACACACACACACACACACACACACACACACACACACACACACACACACACACACACACACACACACACAAATATATGTGTGTGTATATGTGTATATTGCAAATTATAAATATATAATTTGCAATAATATGCAATTTATATATATATATATATATATATATATATATATATATATATATATATATATATATATATATATATATATATATATATTATATATATTATATATATATATATATATATATATATATATATATATATATATATATATATATATATATATATATATATATATATATATATATATATATATATATATATATATATATAGGTATAGATTGATACACAGATAGATATAGAACTAATAGTAAAGAAGTGATATTTTTCGTTTTTTAAACGATTAATTATTTAAGATAAATCATATGATAAATTTCTTTGTCTTGAAATGAAATTTATCATAGATAAGAAAATTTTTTTCTTTAAATTTACTCTATCTCGTTTAGATCTATTGCTGCAACAATTTATCTAAACTTAGTGAACTGTTATTTCAATTTGCTATATTTATACATGATTTAAAATAATTTGCACAAAAGACTTTGAAAAAAATCATTATTAATATTATAAAATGGTAGTGTAAATTAATAGAAGTTTTTCAAATTTATTTGTTTTCCTTTCAGTTTGTGATATAACTTTTCAATGAGCAAATTGTTAAACACACTATATCTTTTAAATGTAAATAATCGAAAAGAAAAACATAAATTGATATGGTTATTCTAAAGATTATTTCTTTATTGAAAAATATATTGAACAATACGTCATAATATGCAATTAAGAATCATACATTACATTTATGATAAAATATTTTCGATTCGGGAGAATATCTAACTGAGCTCTTTATCGTAAAATATTTGCTACATTTTATATCTTTATATTTAAAGCAATTAATTCAGAAATGATAATTTTACAGGTCCACACAATCAAATTCTCAGTTCTCAAATTTATTATTTTATCAAAACGCAGCACATTTCCTAGTTTTCCCAAATCGTACCAGCAACTGTTAATGTTAGAGCCTCTGATAAAAATTATCATTTCAGGGACTGTCTCTTCTTGGGGCTGCTTTCAATATTACCGGGCAGGCGGCCTCCGTGAAGCGTTATACTTTCGCTGCAATCGACATTAAAACACAGCAATGCAATGAATATTTATTTAATTATAGTTTCCCAATCAACAAATTCCCTCTAATGAGGCGAATTCTCCCTCCATTTGGTCACGCCACGGCTTTCGAGGTGGACATAAAAATTAGTTAACGACGAGGCAACAACCGAATTCCCGAACTGGAAAGCAGGAGGCGCTCGCACTAAATTTGATCGTTAAAATGCCTGTCTATGTTTTTATGACTTTTTCGGCGTCCCTCTGCTCTCGTTGGGTTGCCATAAGCATGAAACGGAGAAATGGCCATACAGAAGTTGATTTTCCTGCAAAGAGAGAAAGAGTGCTTTTCAGAGCCCGTTTTCTTTTCGTAGCTTAATCTTCTTTACTTTTAAATAACGGATAAATCTATTTTCCATCCCCTCGAAAAATACACTCGATTAAATATGGGTTAGCAAAGAAATATAAGTTAATTATTAATCAATAATTCTCGCGGATTTCGTGGAGCTCTAACATGTACTCAAGAAAGCTTAGAATAAATAGTCAAAATAAATGTAGACCGTTTATTATTTAATATTCTTTGTTTTATATATTTCTGTTTTAATACATTAAAAACTTTATTGTTATCCTTGAAAAATGTACTCGATTAACAAATAAAAGTTTACTGCTTCATAATTTGTGGGGTTTTATTAGTCTTTTAATTATTCTAGAATAAGGTCAAAAAAATTTTATGTATTTTTCATATTGATTTTAAAATATGCCGAAGCCCGCACAGATAATTTCACCAAGTAAAAAAGTAATGTTAACCCTTTTATATTAACTTCTATGATTCCATGAATGTAAAACTGGTTTTGTTTAAAATCAAACCAGTGTTCTTAAAATCTATATATGATAACTATAGCAATAAATATTTCTGTAGTGGAAATTTAATGAGAATTTAAGAAAATACCCAAAATAACATAATGTTTCAAAAATATATTACACATGTTCGCACTGCCCGAGTCAGAATAGGGATTGTCAAGGACAATGAGACTTGACAAGAAAGATTGCTTTTGAAACTATCTAATGAATAGCCAAAACGCTCAATGCCCGTGTGAGATTCTTCTGGTGATCATAATGTGACAACTGAATATGCTTCTATTGTTTTGATCTGACGCTGCGTAACAGCAAATAATATGTCAAAAGCCGCTAAAGGCATTTGAAAATCAGCAGAGTATGATCTTCGGCGAATACGTTCAGAAACAAAAGACCGTACGTGTGTGTCGCAAAGAAGGAAACCCTGAAAACTTCCAAGCATAAACACTGACAAATGTATATATAGAAAGAAGCTATAAAAAATCTACTTTTTATTATTCAACAGGGTTGAAATTAAGTTTGGGACATTTCTCTTACACAAGGCAGTTTCATAGCTAGTTTACTCTTGCTTAAATATTTATTAAGTTCGAAATAACTTAGAAGAATTTTAGTATGACTGGGTTTTTATTTTTCTAAGTCTACCCCAGAGATCATTAGGGGATAGAATAAAAGTAATCAGAATATGAAATGAGAAAACGATAATGTGTTAAATTCGAGAGGAACTATGTTTTATTCAGGTAACAAAACTGGATGTAAAATTAAATCAACGAACAATTGCCATCTATCTGATAAAAATTATCAGATATTACAATTACTCTCGTAGAATAAACGTAATACAATACAAACGCTATCTTTCCTTTATTTTCATGACATGCTCTGGCTTTGTCAGTATTAAATGATGCACAGTTAGAGGTGATATCATCAGTTATTCTATAGACATACTGGCATCGGAATGAATACCACTCCAATCTATAGTTTCACAGTTCTAAGATTCAATTCTTACCATGAGTAATATTGGTTAATACTCCAATTTATACCGCAGGTCCCGCTAGATTGAAAAAATTGCCGATAGAAAGGACAACCAAAGTAAAGCCAGTGATTTTACGAAATATTTTTGGAAGTAAAATATTTTCACGTCATATAAGACATATCTAAGCTATAAGTAAACAATAGAGAGTAAGACCTATCGCAATTTGCTAAGAATCCATTTCTTGAGTCATCTATCAATAATCTTCACATCAATGAAGCAACTGTACATCAAATGTGGATTCTGTCCAATTAGCAGTCCCTCTGTCCTTTCAAAAATATATTTATAAATTTAGTGAAAATAAGTGTTTTTAAATTGCATTTTTAATAATATTAATTTTGGCACCAAATGATACACTATAAATATCTTTGAAAATTGGCCTTAAAAATAGTTTAATCGTCTTCGTAGCATTTAATACTTATTCTGTAAGTAAAATATTTTATGAAATTGAGCCATATTTAAGGCTACAGCTCTATAAATTCTAGAAATATTTTCTATAAATTTGAGTAACACATAATCCTCTTTCTCAAAAATAAAAAAAACATAAATTACAGAAATCGCATTCATTTTCATCTCTAATTGGGTAAACACGAAGTCCGAATTAAATGCAATAAATTCTAAAATTTTAATTTTTTTTTTTTTTTTGAAAAATGAACCCCTTTAAGCAAATAAAAATTTTTCTCGAAATAAATAAGTAAATTTAATCGATAAATATATAAATCTCTAAATCTATTTTATTTAAAGAAATACACTCAAAAAATTTTTACGAATATAATAATAAAAAAATAGCAGACAAGTGCAATTGGAATAAATCAAATCAAATAAAACTTAATCCGATGTATCCTATTCACTCTTATTTTTAACTGACGTTCATCTATATTGATTTCAATAATTCTTGGCAATCAAATATTACATCTAACATTTTTATCCAAAAAAAAACTAACGAAGACAATTACTAAATAAAAAGCTGTTTTATTTTACAATAACATCATTTCAGTTTCTTACCCTAATTTCATTGTATTTGTCTAGAGAACTTCGTGTAAAAAATAAAATAAAATCTTGTTGCAAGTGTACATCGAAGCTTCCGTAGTCTCCCACAAGAGGGTTCGTTTATGTGTGGGAAAAATCAAGTACCACTCAATAAGGGGAAGGAAGTGGCTACAGCACCAATCTAGCCAATCTCCTAATTGAATTAGGAGGCCGAAAGATTTACCCTTATCGGCCCCCTTGTCTTCCCTGACTCCAGGTTAGGCATCTGCGAAATCGGACAGCCTGAAAATTGGGTAATGGGTCTGCACTTCCGGCAACTTGCTACCTTGAACTCACCCACCTCTTCCGAGAAAGTAGAAGAGCTTCCATGGATTGTCCTATAATGTTTTAAAATAGCTTATATGATGGAGACAAATCGTATTTTTTCAATAGATTGTTCAGTCTTTTTCCTTTTGATTATTTGTCATTTAATGAAATAATTATTAAATATGACGTAAACTGGTTTTAAGGATCGTTATTTGGATGACTGAATATCAGACTTGTGATTTTTATTTTTAAATTTCAGATTATTTTTTTATTTAACATTGTTTATTTATTTTATGTTTTCTATGAAGATATCACTAGTGATTTTGAAGAAATATTCAATTTTATAAACATTATATTAATGTACCGTGCATTATTTAGGAAGAATTACCGTTTCTTCCTAAATAATGCACGGTACATTAATATGAAGAAGGATTACCGTATCGATGATTTAATTGCAGGCTGTTACACACATTTTTGAGCTAAAATTATACTTTTGTTTAACATTTTTTATTGATTTTTGTGAGCTTTTGGAAGATTTTAACCATATATTTGCAGAGTCTTTAGCATTTTAGGGATATTAAGCATCGGAGTTTATGAATCATATAGACATGAAAGAGATTGTTTCCTATTTTAGTTACATCTACCCTTAAAATTTTTTTATGAAGAAAGATTTTCCTCCTTACCAGTATTATAAAACTAATCATAGGATAAAAGTTTAAAAATTACTAAAATAATTATCAAATGAATAAAACAGGAGATCCTTAATAAAAATATACCTTCATTAATTATGATGAGATTAATAATTCAATTTTATGAACATTTGCCAAAAGGGAAAAATCTAAAAAAAATCCTAAGTACCCACAAAGGTCATTTGCGTATACCTTTCATAGTGTCTATTCTGTATATATCTTCCTGTAGTTACTGGTATCAAACCCATAACCTGCTTCATAGAGGAAATCAGTCGAAGTATTGATGAATGAATGTTGGAAATTGGCAAGTTAAATTTATGATTTGAATTTATTTCTATATTTTTAAACATCCTGATCAACAAAATAAAATTGATAGTAAGTGTGTATTCTAGGGTTTTTCCCAAACTTTTTCTTACATAGACCATCTCTTTTTTCAAATTCCATAACATTATTCTCTATTATATACATTATTCAAAATATTTATAATATTAATAATTGCAAATACAATATTTAAAAAAGGTTATTTGACGAAAAAATACGAACGAATAATCAAAAAAGTGGTCCATTAGATTCACGATTTTTTACTTTTGTACTATATTTTGCACTATAGCACACTTTTATCATGAAATTCTAATAGATGCTTCGAATAATATAGCCCTTTTGTAAACTGTAGATCCCATTATCCTACTCAGACCTTATTGAAAAGGTTTGTTCCATGTGAAGCCAATTTTGACTGCTTGTATTTAATTTCTTAGTTTCAAAAATATATTAATAATTCCATACATAAATAAAGTTTATTTCGGTAGCCTAATCAATTATATATATCAGAATGTTTACAATGATTAATGAAAGATACATTAGCTTCTGTATTAATACTAATAATTTACTTTTTAATCATTAATTTTAAACATTTGGATTTTTATTTATCACTTTTCATTAATATTTTTTTATTTTTCTAAGTGAATAAAAGTTCATTCTGAATTTTTAATATTATACAGTTTATTTTGATAAATTTATCTTCACCATAAAAAATGGATTAACATTATAGAAATGAACATGACATACATAAGAAAATAATTTAAATGACTTTTTCTAATCATTATATTTCAAGTCCATTTTACTGTAACCCTTTCATGGATTCCATAATAAGCAACAAATTTTGCTCAACAAAATAAAGAATTTTGGAACTGAATGGAGTTTAATCCTTCAATTTTTTCTTCTTTTTTGTGAACTTATTATCTTATCAATTTATTTTTATTTACATTGGTTCAAAATCACTATTGGAATCCATATCATCAGAGATTACATAAATTTTATAATTTACTGGTTATATCGTTTTTTGCATGTAAATTAGTGCAATTTACTTTTTTGCTTTGATTTTAGGATACTACTATAATTTATAGTAATATTCTCTATACTGAATATAATCAGGTGGATTCTTTACATATTATAATGAATTATTTATTTTAACAATGCATCACTAATTATTTTACATAGTAAAAGTTCTAATGAACGTTTATTGTGCAATTAAACATAGGTTTTATATTATCTTCTGATTAAATTAGATTCTGTATGCTAATTAATGCAATGCTCCTTTTTGTTTTTCCCTTTGTTCATCAGAGTAATTTATTGTAAAGTTTTAGTGAATAGAATGAAGTAAATTCCTTAATTCTTATAGTAAAGTCTTTTTTAAAAAAATCATTTCAAGTTGCCTTTATTTAATAAATCTTAATTTGTACTCATATTTATTGTTTAAATTAAATATTTTAATTAAATAGTTTTTTATTATTTTATAATTTAAATTTTTCGTTTCTTTTAAAGTTCATCCCACACAATAAATTATTACAAATTTCTGAGAAATAGAATGGAGCGAATCTGTTGATTTTTATTATGAATTTTCTTTTTTAATATCGCATTTCTTTTCATTTAATTAAATAAAAATTCAAAACTGCACTCAAATTTACTATTGCAATGAAACATAAATTTTATTTATTATTTTTTTAATTATATTTCTTAAGCAAAAAAACTTAAGTTCATACAATTAATTAATATAAATTAATGAATATTATCTAAACTCTTCTTCATAGACGACCAACATAGTTTATTGTAAAATTTTAATGAATGGAATCAAAATATTTCTATTGCACTGTTTTAAGTTTTGTAAGCAGTTTATTGTAAAAGTTCAAGCTTATACATCGAATATTAATATTGTATTTGCCTTTTATTAGTTATTTCCTATTAAATTGTTGTCTGAACTGAAATCAATTTAATATTTTTTGTTTTTTAAGTCACGCCATTAAAAATTACTGTAAAATTCTTTTCATAATAAAGGAAGCTTTTATATTATTTTTATTTAGTAGAAATGCAAACTTACACTTAAAATATTTTGTAATTAAATGTAAAACGCGTTTAAAGTTTTTTGAATATACCAATCTCTATGCGCAAATTAATGTAATAAAGTTTCTTTTCTTCTTTGAATCAGCACTAGAATTTATTGAAATATTCAAGAAATTCGAATCAAACGTGAATGTTTTCTTATATATTTTTTTCTATTTTAATCTTTCATATTTGTTTTACTTAGTAAAAGTTCAAACTTAGTTTTAGAATAGTAATTGTTACAGTTAAATACAAAGCAGTTTTTTTGAATATGTTATTTTGGTCCCACATACTAATGTAATTTGTTTTTAGTTCCTTCTTTACCAGAATTTTCGTGAATGGTTTCGAGTTCAGATAAAATTTTTCAGTAAACCGTCTACTTTAGCAATGTATTATTATTTATTTTGCATAATAGCACGTTCAAGGTTCAATTTGATATTCTGTAATCAATTTTTCCACAGGAATAGACCAGAATTTACAATTTAAAGTCGATTTTGAATCAACTATGAAAGATGCAAATCTAAAGTTGGAATCGAATCGACAAGCAATTGAATTAAATGCCTGAATGCAAACAGCTCGGCTAATAAGAGTTAAAATTTATTTTTAGGAAACTTCATGTAACAATTTCTTGAAACATTTTTTCTATATTCGAATTAATTTAATATTGACTTTATTGTATAAAATTTTACACAGAAAATTGGGTCCCTTTTAAAATAACACCATTATTATTTATAATAAAATTGCATTAGTTTTTAAACCTTTAAAAGAGCAAATAATTATTGCCTTTTTGCAATAATATTAATATTAGAGTATAGCATCATCTTTTTTTAGATCAATTGATTAAAAATTATGAGAGATCATCACTATAAAATATACTTTAGAACACTATTATTGCGCTTTTTTGTTTTCAACTTGGGATTCCAATATAACTGTATCCTAATTATTTGGTGAAAATTAATATTCATCAAAATATGTGTGATCTTTACTCCAATGTTAATTAGTACCTTGAAATTTATGTGAGAAAATTTTTAATTTAATAAAAAAGATTAAAGAGAAAATTAAAGAAAAAAAATTTGAAAGGAGTTTTTGGCGATATTAACCAAATATTTGGCGACTGTCTGGTCCCGATGACTGAAAAATTCCATTACTTGGCATAATAACAAACATTATCTACTTGATACAATGTTCTCCGAAAGAATAGCGAAATAATGAGCATCACTTTTGACCTCAACATAGAGAAGTTTATAAAGCAAAAAAGAAATTAACGGCACCCGCTTTCTCTCCTTCCGAAATCACTTTGCAGCATTTGTTGAGCATGCGATAATTGGCTTGAAAGACGTATGAGCCAAGCCAATAAAACGCTCCTTTACGTATTCGAACGGAACTTTAAGGTTTTCTGTAAACACGAATACGAATTAGGAGATCGCTAACTAGAAACGTTTTCTGGTGGAACGTTTCTCAGAACAACAAGTTGGTCTCAGATGATTGGTTCCGCTGATTGCGAAAATGCGTGCGGAGTGTATTTAATTAAGAAAACCTTAGCACACCATGTTGCACGGACGAAACAATCAGATATGTTTGCTGATACTTTTCTGCGGGACTTTTCGTGAGTTTTTCAATTAGGAGAAAAGGGGAAATAGAATCGCTTGCTCGCAATCTGTAATTTAGATTGCGTCGAGACTCTGCTTAGCTTATGTAACAGAAGATTAAAAAAAAGAGACTTTAAATTTTGTCTTGTATAAATTAAAATGAATTTTGCGTGAATAAAGCAACTTATACCGGTTAAATAAAATAACTGAGAACATCGGAGAAATATTAAACAGAAACACGCAGGACAGAGTCAAAACATATAAAGATGAACTTTTTACAAATGAATTGCATTGTTTTTGATAGATTTTATTTTCATACTAAGTTGTTTTTTTCTTCATTTTGTCTGAAATGCACCGCTTATTTATGATATCATAATTTATGTAGAATGTTTTATATTGAATTTTTTTTAATTACTTAGAGCTGTCTTTGTGTGTGGGTTTTATTTACCATAAAGTTATTTTCGTTTTATTTACAATCAATGAAATTAAATTTCTTTGTTTTCAGCAGCTCTTAAACACACAATTTAGTCACTACAACATCGATACAGCCGAGGCAACAGCTAAAGGCTATATTTTCAATCTTCAATGTAGCAGTACGTAGGACCTTCACTTCAAGTGTGGGAGTGCTATTAAAAAGATTCTGGTTTTATAATTTAAATTATAAATCCTGATTGAATGAATCCTCATCTGCAAAGAATATCTGTAAAGGAACAAACCCCAGGGACTTGACATTAACATACGTACAGGAGCTTAAGCCTATAACTCTAGTAAGTGGAAAATTGTGGATTTGAAACCTGAATATTCGAAAGCCATTATTGCAAAATACCTTATACATACTTTTCCATGATCCAACTGTGTCTTATGCTGGTATGACGCGAACAGAAAATTTCCATCTCAATATAGAAATTGTCATTTGATTGTGATTTAAAATGACGAAGCATTTGTGTCATTTGATTAGTAAGATTTGATTGTCATTTGATTTGCTTTGTCATAAGACAAAGCATTGTCTTATGACAAAGAAAATATCGCAATGTATGTATAAAAACTAATTCCAACCTAAGTAAATCAAATAGCACAAATAGATTTTATCAAGCACTATTTAGCATATCGTTATTTTGCTTATGAGGATGAAGAAAAGCATACTTGTGTTAAACTGCAGAAGGTTCACCCAAGTCTTGAGGGTCTTATGAGAAGTGAGAAATGCTATTTTGATTTTGTACTTACCTACTTTCAGCATTCATATATAGCAATTTTACTTGATTTGAATTTAATTGTTATATTTTTCTTACAATACAGTATATATGTACATACATGTATTAAACTCTTGAATGCTTCATTTACTAAATCTAGTTACTCCTATAACAAAATATAGAGAAAAATGATAAAACATTGATTTTAAAATTAACATTATTTATATTATTTTGATGTGATTTTGGTGGTGCTAACACTTATAATAGAAATTTATTCTGAATATATGCAGTTATACAGGATGCAAAAAATTCAAATGCACACGTTCATCGATTCGAAAAAGACAGCATATATAATAAGATATTAACGAAACAATCGTTATGATTATTTATAGAAATTGTTTTTAAATAAGGTTTTTGATTCTCAAATTCTCTTAAATGAAAACTAATCAAAAATACAAATGACACTTTTAAAATTAATTTAGATAAAATAAATAGATTTTTAAAATGTAAGCATCACTTTCGGAGCAATGTATATCCGAGTATTATTAATTTACATTTCGTATCGTTCATTTCTTAAGGAATTAAATAAGGCTGAACTTATATATATATATATATATAATTCATTTCATCGTAGCATTTTTGTATGTGTTATGCTAATAAACATCATTTCTTTCGTTATTTGACCTCCGATTGTCAGAATAAAGACTCTCCTAAAATTAATGATAGTATGACATTTTATGATCATAACATTTTTCTATAAAGCATTTTTCGATTCAGACCATTTTTTTTACTATAGCCGAGTTCAATAATGTATAATTCATGTCTCTAACGTTCACTTAAGTTTCCTTTGCCATTAAGGAAGTCATGTATTTTACGCAATGGCTTCAAGCAAAATTGGGGGCACTAAGATTAGTTATCACTTAGAGAGGGCCTTCGAAATCCTTAATCCTCTTTATGTCTTAGAAACCATTATAGGATGAAAGTTATTTATTCATTTCATCATTTTATGAGATTTTATCTCTTAATATTTAAGGCAAAAGGGCACGTAATTTAATTAACTATTTGTCACAGGGTCAGAGTTTCTATTTATAAAAATTTAATCCTCAGTTTGATAAATTTCATTTAACTATTTAAGAGAGAAAATAATTCTATTAAATTTTGATCCATTTAAATGATGTACGCATTTAGTCATTTTTGTTTAATAAGTTCTACCATAGGTTTTTTTAGAGATTTCTATTTTAAATTATCAAACGAAATTTTACTTTTTTTGGCTCGAAAATTATTTAATATTTTTATGATTCGTCATTAAATTTTGTTTATTTCTAACTAAATTCTGAACAATTTATTATTTTATGGATTTATTATTTAACACTGTAAATAAAAAATATGCTTGAAATTATATTCGGGAATATGATTCGCAATTTTTTCCATAAATGTCCTACATCATAAATAATCCAAATGATGATTTCAATTTTTTAATATTTATTTTTATTTGTAGACGATTTTATTCCACTGATAGGAAAAATCTATAATTATTTTATGCATCACATAAAAAAAGCCAAATACTGCAGATGTCTTAAAAAGTAGATTTTTCTTCTCTTTCAAATAAATTTAATCACTGTATTTCGAAATCTTAAGGAAATCTATTTTATTTACACGTAACAACAACCATCAGAATACATTATAAAGTTGTATTTACAAGATGAAAGATTACTATGTTAATAAGTATTATTTTCTCGTAAATACAAAAAAATACTTTCTTGCTCAATCATGAGAGACTTACGAAATGTATCAATTAAAAATTTGATTTTCTTAGGTCTAGACAATTTTCTTTTTTGAAAAAGACAATAATAGTTGCAATAATTCAATTGTTATACTTAAGTCACAATTGTTTCTTTCTATAGTTGCAGACAATGACATTTTTAAACATAATCTGACAATAGAAAATCCTTTTACCTTTATTAAATTCTCATATTTTTTATTTTAAAATATCGATTGACTATCAAATCCGAGAGCTAATTCGAATGGGACCAATTGTTTAAATTAAATTCTCACTGAGTACAAGCACCATACTTGAGGTTGGAATCGAACTTGTGATGTGTAGGCTAGGAAATTAGAATTTCGGTATTAGAATCGTTTTTAAAATGTGCATAGAAATAGGAAACAAAAAATACATGAGATTATAGGCCCAAATTTCTTTTTTTTTTAAATTAAATGTACTGTTTATAAAATAAAAATTGTAATTCTTCATTGACTATTTAAACTTTATTAGAAATGCTTACTTGTTTTTTAAATTAAAATCAACTTTTAGAAATTGACGTTGGTCTTTCATTCTCTAGCGTTTTTCATTTTAGTAGCTCTTAATTACATAGAATTTTTATTCATGAATAGTTTTGAACACAACAAAATACTTGAAAAAATTATATGGTTTCAGTGTGTGAATATTAATACATTAATCCTTCATTTTCATGAAATTCCTGTCATCTTTTTTTATAAATTTATGCATTTGTTTTAATAGTTCACGTTAGTATTTTACATCCTTTGATATTTTCATTCAGTCGTTTTATTTAAACTCCAGGGTATGCAGTCTATGCTGTAAGTTAAAATACACTGATGTCTGCCAAAGTAAAAGAAAATAAAATAAATATATTCAAGTTCTTCTAGAGAAAACATTTAATTTCTTTTATATTTACAAAAAAAAAAAAAATTCTATTCCAGAACTATTGCGAATCCTTTATGTGTTGTCCCTGTAAGCCATCATATATCTTATTAAAGGTAAATTTCAAATTCCGGTATTATTGAATGGCCAGCTAATTTATTAATTTTAAAGATGTGTATTTACTTTATAATCTATATAAATAAAATCCTTATTTTGCATATCCGCCAAAATTTTGCCCAGCATTAAATTGAGATTATTTGTACGGAATAGAAGGGAACTTATAGTGGTCTCTAGATGAAAGGCATATTCTGTGGTTAAAACATTTTATATTTTACATATTTATTATACACATATGTTTTATATTTTACATATTTATTATACACATATGTTTTATATTTTACATATTTTTTTATAATTTTTATTGCGTCTTTTTAACTTAAATACGGCAATTAGAGCTGATTTCAACTGGCTACAAAGTTTCTTATGATGCATTTATATTAATTTAAGTAATTTAACATTATTCCGGAACTCTGCTCGCTTCAAGAAGGAAAGCTGTGTGTCTATCTGCCACTTTAAAATCCATACTGAATAAAAATAAAAATATTTAGAGTATCGGATTCTCACTTCTTTTTAAATTATTACAGTATAATGATTTTTTTAAGTAATATTTTCGCTTTCTATGATTTTCGTGGAAAGAAATGATGTTTTTTTATTGCAGCGGTTGAGTTTTTGCCTTTTCCAATACAGCGTTGATCAGAAATGGATCGGAACGCACATGAATAATATCCCGTCTTCCATGTTTAATAATTTTTTAACTCAAGATAATTTTAAAGCATTCCACGATTCAATTGATTTGTTTTAAGATAATTTATACGCGTACATTATTTTACAATGATTTTTAATGAAAACAATGATTTTTCTTATACGAGAAAAATCATTGTTTTCATAAGTCGCAATTTTCCCTCAAAAGTTTGGTAAACATTTGGTTTCAGAAGCCACTATTTATGAAAGTTGGCATGCTTGATCTTGTTATTTTAATTTAACTACTAAGGATTATTTTAACTGTGTAGGGCTGTGTTTATGAATGGTATGTGGGCTGATCTTACAGCAAATTTGCGGATTTAAATATATTAAATTAATTGTTAAATAGAAGGAGGTATGCGAAGAATGAAAGTAAAAGTAATTACTAAATTTTACACTAAATGAAAAAATGGACTCGTTAGAAAAAAATAAGAGAAAATACAACCGTCGAAAAAAGATTTATTTTTGATGCAACATATTGCCTCCTAACTGCTGAAACCTTTTCTTGACATTAGCTAATTATACTTTTTAGGAGGATAGTCTATAAATAATGCAAAGTATTTATGTATTGCTTAGAAGGCTACTTTGAGAAAACTTATTAGCACTCACTCTAGATATGCCGAGGCCTCCCAAATGCTTTGTTTCAACAGGATAATGCACGACCGCATGTTGCCCGTACTGTTCTGAACTTCCTTGATACAGAAAAGGTTCGACTGTTACCCTGGCTAGCACGTTCTCCTGATCTATCACCAATTGAGAACGTGTGGTCAATGGTTGCCGAGCGATTGGCACGCCAACACTCACCATCCACTACTGTCGATGAACTATGGCATAGTGTTGAAGCTGCATGGACCGAGATCCCCGTACATGCCATACAAACTCTGTTTGACTCCATGCCTAGGCGGATAAATGCTGTTATTGCAGCCAGAGGTGGCTGCTCTGGGTACTGATTTCTCAAGATCTATACATCCCAATTTCCTGTAAATCTAATCACTTGTTCTTTCCACTATAATGTATGTGTCCAATAAATATCGTTCTGTTACTTGTGCATTCCTTCTTGGTGTAGCAATTTTGATGGCCAGTAGTGTTGTGTATATATATATATATATATATATATATATATATATATATATATATATATATATATATATATATATATATATATATATATATATATATATATATATTCCTAAAAAATAATTTTCTCCATATTTGATTATTCCAAGGATCTTTTCCTGTGGTTTATGCATGTTTAAATTATTCCTATGATATCATGGGGATATATATCGTAGAAACAATTTAAACATCGTATGATTTAAAAGCTGAAGGTTGTTGTTAGGCATTTTTCTATCGTATCTTTATCTCCGTGAAGAATATTCATATAGATAGGGCTGTGTTTATGGATGTATTTATAAGTATATCATAAGAGAAAAAACTAAGAAAATGTTCAAACAATCATGAAAAATATGCATCATACATTTTCCATTGTTTAACCGTGACTAGAATTGAAGCCAGAATTTAACATTCGGAATTTTAGTCATTTTACATTTAAAAGTTTGTATGAATTATGTAAGGGGTTATATAAAATATTAAAGCATCTGGTGTCATATAAATAATTGCCCCCAAATTTCAATTTTTTTACATTATTTGCTAAAAATATTCATAAATAAATATAAAGAGAATGAATAATTTATAATTCATTAAAATAAACTCTGATTTTATGATAGTATTTTTGCTTACTCTTTGATTTTATTGTTGGCTTTTACTTGACACCGTATAGTAGATAATTTATCACAAATTGCCCTTCGAAAAGCTTTCGTATATATAGAAGGCTATATTCAAGTGACAAAGGAGAAAACCAGGAATATTTTCAAGATCTTCGACAAATATGCTTACAGAAATCTTAAGCACAACACTCTTTCGCTATTGTACAACAATGACTGGGATCGAATCCGTTATCTTTCAATTTGAAAACTGCAGTCCTATCTCTAGATGATCTACAGCCAGCTTTTATTCAAAACATTGTCCTTAAAAGCTGTTCAATGTCACACAACATCATTTTTTTCATATTTTTATGATTCTTATAAGAAAACGTCAACAAGTTTAAATAATAAAAAAGACAACAATAGAAATTGGGATAAACTTCAATAATTCCACTACAAGTAATGAAAAGGAAAACTCCAATATATAAAATACATCCAAGTGATTTTAATGTGAAGAGATTCACTCATTATATAATTTAATATCAATATTTTAACCATTCCATTACCTCAATTCTAAAACTGATACAGGAATTCAATAAATTTAAAACCCAATTTATCATTTTCATTGAAAAAAATGTACATTTGGCACATACCCAAAAAAATGTATTATTATATGGATAACTAAAGGAGACTTAAGCGACTAAAAAGTTGAAACTGATACAGAACCACGTCGGCTTATCGCTTCTTTTATTGAAAGCATTTAATCTTAGATACGAAAATAAATGCTTTCCCTATTAAAATAAATCTTTCTGTTTGATAATTCATTGCAATAAGGGCAGAAAGTTTGTGATATTTATTAAAACTCATAAATCAAAATTTAAGGCCTTTAAAACCACTGTAATTCCAAAATCAAAGATATGACTTTCTGGTTCCGTTTTAATCAATGTTTAAAGTCTATTTAAAATGCGTACAAAAATAAAAATTTTAAATGGAACTTAATCCAATTAACATTTATTGAAATGCGCAAGAATAATTTAACACTTATATAGTTTATGTTGACATAGAATTTTTTAAATAAAAATTATTTGCGTTATTCATTATTAAGATTTTTTTTATTTTCAAAACTAAAATCCTCCATTATTTCATTATTTTCGAAATTATGTCCATGTCGTTGGTTTATTACCGGCAAACCTATATAGTTTAATTCCTGAACTCTGAAAAAGGAAGCCTTTGTAGCCTGCTGTGCCATTCTCATGCCAGGAAAGTATAGGTTCGATACCAGATTCAATGAAAAACCATCATGTTAAGGATGCAAGATCTAATATCACGTAGTTGTATGAAACTTTAGGGTATGTGTAGTATTTTATGTCATCGTAGTCATCTGATTATGATTCACAATTTCAAGATAGTAAGCTGAATATAGCGGTTTCATTTATCAGGAATAGCCAGCTACAACTGTTATACAATATATATAATTGCTATCAAATAACATGAAAAAAGAAATCTTTGTAAACATTAACCTTTAAATTTCAGTTTTTTTAAATAAAAATTCAATAAATTTTTTCTATTTATTGCATTGTGAAAATTATCTTTAAATTATGTATTAGCCATTTCAAAAAATTTAATTATAAATATTTCTGATGACTTTTCTAAGATAATTCAGATGATGAATTTCAGATTAACAGATAACTTCTAAAAAATTTAATTTGATGTAAAATTCTCTTTTTTTTTTTTTTTTTTTTACATTTTTATTGCAACTATGAGAGAACGCGCGCGCGTCTCAACACGATAATTGAGAATTGAGTTTGGATCAAAATGTTTTGCCAACAATGGGTGCATTTTGCGTTCCCATTTTTAGTATCTCATATAACATTATGAAATTTTCAAATAAGTTTCCAATAACAAGTGCATCGGGTTTCTCAACAACATAAAATGTATTGTACTCAGAGAATAGAAACAAATTTTTTCTCATACATTTCCTTCGAAAACTATTGAAATTGAAAGAAATTTACAATAGCTTTCTGTATCGTAAGTAGTAAACTCTTACCATCTTCTATTTCTCTAATTGGTAATTATTCATGGAATGTGCATAAGTAACGTAAAGTTGGGAGATTAAAACATTGTGGCACATAAAATATTAAAGCATTAAAAGACAGTTCATTAAACATCGATAAGTAACGTTTTACTTTAAATTTGAAATTTATTTTATGTAAAATATGATACGCGATATTGCAAAGTGTTGCTATCAAACGTCAGAGGAGGAATTATTAGTAGTTCAAAATTTAACCATAAATTCTTATTTATTTATTTTAATTAAATGTATTTATTAAGCTTCAGCATTTATTGTTTAGAAAACATAAAAGACAGGAACTAAATTAAGTAAGATTTTAAAAAATATTGTGTATGTGGTATCTTATATTTCAAAAGAACGTCTCAACAAACTAATTGAGAATTCCCCTTTTATAGCTGCCAAATAATGGATTCAATACCTAAATCCAAGGATCGCATTAAAAAAGTCCTTGCGCATTAAAATCTCTCTAGTGTCCAATGTACCTAAGTTGACGTGGGTGAGTAGAATGCCAGCTCAGGTGTCAACCTCATCATTTGACCGGGATTCAAAATTACAAGATAGTTAGATGTGTTTAGCAGCTTCTGTTTGCAGAACTAGGAATCGGGGAACACTACAGTAATCTTACTAAATGAAATGGTCAGAAAGTAATTTCGATAGAATATCTTTCAAAATCAAGCATCCTTTTCGATAGCATATTGAATTGATTTGTATGCAGCAGCATTAAGCTTTATTGCAGAATTTTGAGTAAGAAACAATTCTAATAAAACTCGATCAGTACAAGTAAGAATCGTATCATGGTTTCACATATTTAAGTTGATTTACTTAGATATTATTTACTTTCTTGTAGAAGAGTCAAACTTCCTTCTATATCTCAATTTCTCGATTTTACTTCTTAAAATTTACGTTATAGTAAAATTTATAGACATAAAAATCATTTCATTAATACTTACTTTAAATTATTTTTCCAATGATAGGTAATTTTATTATGTTAAGAAAGATTTAATATTATAACCCTCCAATATCAAAAACAGACTTTCTAAAATCTTTCCAGAATTTTTAATCATTAAATTATAGAATAGAATCAAAAATAAAATCATTTAAAAGTTATTCATGCTAAAGCAAAAATTTAGTACGAATTATCTGATATCATTTTTGTAACATTAAATGTTGAGTTTCTAAATTATTGTCTGCTTCTAGGTGCCTCAAAATGAATATTTGCTTCAGAGATTCACGTAAACATCACTTATAGACTATGAGTGAACATATTTATGCTCAAAAGATATAATAAAATGTCTAGAATTATCTAGACTTAATGTTTTTGTAAAAAAAAATGTTTTTATGAATTTTATTCCTGTGGAATGAATGCATGTATATTTCATTTTGCTGATACTTAACATTGTCACTAAAATTAAATGCTAAATTTTCTAATTAACTTAAAAATATGTTTTTCAATTAAAAAAACTTAAAATTTCTGCGCAGTACCTACCTTACACCAAATCAGTAAGAAAAACATTTCCTGAATAGTGAACTATCCATATCACCAAAGGAGATTTTATAAGCCATAAAAATATTAATACAGTTACGCACTCGTTTTTACGAATTCTTAGTGATCAGTAAAACAGTTCGTAAAGTAGAAAAATAATGTATTGGATTATTAAGATCTGATATTTCTTTTTTTACTAAAAATGTTACTAAACGCATATCACATGCAAGTATTTTCAAAATATCCTCGAAAGAAATTTCAGGCAGTAAAGGGATTCTTGGTTGGAGTTCAAGCACTAGTGATATTATCTTCGCTCGAACCATCAGTAAGTTTGGCTTTCTTCAGTTAAAGACTCTTTAATAAAGCCTGCATGTTGAAATGCTTTCGGTATTGTCGTTCCTTCAACATTATTCCATGCATTAGTTGACTAATGCATTGCTTCTAGAAGGTCAATTTCATAAGACCGCCCTAACTCCAAGGCCATAATCACTCTTTGTAAAAGTACTTTACGCTATTTGCTTCTTAATTTATTCCCTGATCGATGACCTATTAAGCAGAATTTATATAAAGCTGGAGAAATTCCACAAGATTTGATTCCAGATCCGGGACTTCATTCCGAGCAGTGTAGTTATCCACAGTTAATAGAAATATACCATTCTCTAATAAGAAAAATGTGGATCTAAATCTCTTTCAATCATTCAATTTCAATCAGCCAAATCCATCAGCGAATTTACATAAATGCTCCCAATCATCCAAACTTTGATTTTATCTTGATATAATGGTGTTAGTTTTTGAGCAGTTTTGAAACATCCACGATTTAAAAAAATTGGCAATGAAAAAAAACATTTTTTTGTTCTATTTATGTTGGCTGTGAGAATTACACAATAATTCATTTCTTAGGTTACAATCCTCATCCGTCATTTCATCATCAGTTTCATTGTTACGAAATGTTGATGTCCGTTTGACTCGCCTTCGTATCGGACACACACGTTTCACATACAGGCATTTGCAACTAAGTGAATTTATTCCATGGCGAGAAATGTGTGATGAACCTTATACTGTGTTTTATATTTTAATTTCCTGCTCTGATTTCAACCTTTAATGTTTTAAAAATTTTAAATACAGACCTTTTAACCATATTTGATATGCTGGGGGAACCACCCCACAGAAACCTATTTGCTTATTTTAGAGCAATAGGTTTATTAAATTTTATTTAATTTATATTTTAAGTTTTGTAAATATATATAAAACTTTTGATTTAATTTTGTTGTTTTTTAAATTCAATTATATATATATATATATATATATATATATATATATATATATATATATATATACTATAACTACTATATAAACTCGTTTTTGTTTTTTAAAAATTTATGTTGCTTGGATTTTATAAATAAATAAAATAATAATAATAATAATTAAAAAAATTCTTTTTGGCGCAGCATGTCTAGTTCTGGATTTTGTGAAATAAAACCCAACCAACTAACTTAGGTTACCTTCATCGACCTTAAAGTTAAATGTTCTTTCTGGTAAGATTTTAAAAACAAACCTGTTTTGTTTGTGTTGAAAGCATTCTTTGGGTCGTACTCGGATAGTAATGATTTCAATGCTCCACACAATTTTGTAAAACTCAAACCGTGCTGTATTTTAAATTTTTGGAGCCAACCGTCTAATGCTTTGTATTGTTTTGTATTCAGATTCATAACAATGTAGTCAGATTTCTCTTTAATATCATTACCAACAGGAACGTTCATTCCTCTCATTTTTCTCAGCCAAGCAAGCAACACTTTTTCCAGTTTAGGATATTTTCATTCTCTACAATATTTTAAATATTAAGCTTATCTGATGTTTCTTTTCTTAAAGTTTTTTTTTCCGAGTTTTTAAAATTATCGAGAGTCTGCTTTTCAGAATTTTGTATTTTTTTGCCAATTTCTATTTTTTAATGTTTTTCGTTTACTTCTTTTTGAACTGATAAATACTTTCGTTTCTTCAGTTACGACAAATCTTCAATGGAATCGTCTCAATCTCCCTCTCAACAAACGAAATATACAAACGATATTTCCTGAATTAAGATGTTCATAGGAAATGAAAAAAACTACAGAACAACAGAGGTCGAAATTTTTCGAGTTCCCCCTTTTTTTAGGTGCTTTTATATAAGGGAAAGAGTGGAAAGTTTTTTCCAACTGCTAGTGTTCCTTACTACAGGTGTTCTTTACAGAAGTCGGATTTGCCACCACAGCTCTTTTTCATCAAATATATGATATTTACGTATCTTTTACTATTGTTCCCACAATCCCTGGAATGACTGCACATGGTTCACCAATGTTCAAAAACGAATCAAATTCTCAAAAAAAAAATCAAATAAAAAATTGAAAAAAATATCGAATCATAAAAAATAAAAACGGGAAAAAACGAAAAATAAAATTATTGGTCAGAAACACAAATTCACAAAAAAAGAATTTTGTAAATTTTAGATAGCAGATAGGAGTAAAAATTATCATCGTGTCTATGGTGTCAGGGTATTAATCTTAGTCACTAATTCGTAATACGTGAGCATTAGTGAATTAGAAGTTCATAAAAACGACCTTCTAATATAGACATAGTCATTAAAAAAGTAATTTGCATTGCAATGTCAACCTCAAAATCTTTAAAAGTATAATAAATGTTTGTTTTATTAAAACATTCACTTTGATGATAACAGTAATGGTTTAAGACCAAGATATAGGCAGTGGCTTAATATCATGAATTCTTCTGATAAAGTATAAGTTTCTAAAAGCTTCAACATGCAACTCATTTCATTCTCTTATTTCCGTAAGATTTGTGCATTAGAATACAAACTAACGAATAGATTAATGTGGCAGTTCATTCTGTTTTCAATAATAAAATTTTAAAAATACATTATACTTTTTTGATACACCTTGCACAAATTTCAGATCATTCTCTAGCTGTAGGATATACTTTTTGGAAAGGAAAGTTTCAAATTGGATCATAGGAATTGTTCAACAAAGGGGGCGCTCCGTGGCTGAGTGGTCTAAAGCATCACCGCCAATCGCTTGAGAGCATAGGAGTGTGGGTTCGATTCCCACCATGGCCCTGGGTGTTTTCTTCGTTATTCTTCTGTGGTTGTACATCTGTCATTGTGCTATTTGTCCTATTATCGACGAAGACTTACAAGCGGATCTCAAGAATCAAGCATACAAGTCTGAATATATGTAATGTAATAAAAAATAAATCAGCAAAGGGAGATGGGTTTTTGTTTTTCGTTTTTCACATTCTCGATTCTATTTCTTCATTCTCGATGTACTTTTGACGAATGCAAGATTTCTGGACATCTTCCGTTGAGACATATTCAGGTCCTTATAGAAGGCAAGAACACAGTGAATGTCCAACAAGAACTTGCAGCTAGGTTTATGTGCTAAAAGGTAGATTTAATTTCTTCTGAAAAACAACCAAAACTCTTGCAATCTCTCTTTCTGTATCAAACTTCCCAAAATAGAATTCAGAATGGAATTCAATCCCTAAGAATTTCATTCAAAAGAACAAAGTGACCCTATGGACTTTCAAGGTGTGCGAGTGGTAGGACAGGGCTTTTCACAGAGGCGATTCCTGATTCGACTCAATCCTTTGTTGATCAATGAGGGGGGGGATGATGTTCTTCCTCATTCTGTATGTACATCTATCGGAATGGATGCTTGGGAGCTTTCAAGGTTTTGTTCATTGGGAAATAAGAATGAGCACCACTGTTTATGTCCTTTCGGAAGAAAATGTAAGTAGCGAATATGAAAATCTCTTACAATTAAGTCAAGACTTTAAGTAGTTTACTATGAGATATCGAAGCTGTGCCATCCATCGACTTTCCAAAAGGACTGGTTTCGATTTCCAGTTCTTTCGTCGTCAAAGACCCACTGAGTACATGTGACGTACATGCTCGTTAAATCTGTGGAAGCGAAAGTCCTGTGATCGGTGGTTGAGCAGTTACCATGGGTGTAATGCTCTGGAGAAAATTTCCTTCCCCTCCAGATCAATGTCAAAATTGAGGGAGTGGATCCTCTGGTGGTGCCGTCTATCGGAGAAGTCTTAGAGCAAAGTCGTACTTTCACCTTCATGGTGCTCTGATTAAATGAAAAACGCTCTCTTCTGATTTAATTTTGCCTAGCCGTCAGCTATCGAGGTTGTCTTGCTCAAGTGTCATAAGTAAGAAGAACAACAACTGCGCGATACTAAATGTGGAACCTGGAATTTAAAAAAAATATGCCAAGTTGGAAAGCTTAACTTTACTTGTCTTACAGTAGATTCATCTTTTCATTGGAGTTAGCTACCCACAACAGGAAGAATCTAAGGTCACTCTAAGATAAATGGACGCAACAGACTAAGACTCTTGATAGATTCTAAAATCATGAGTGATAACGTATCTGTAAATCCAGATACGTTATCACTCATGATAATGATGAATGAAAACTATTTAATTCTTAAAATAATTCTTATATAGAATACATAAACGAGTTTTCCCAAGGGTTATTCTTTCAACATAGAATGGACGGTTAAAAAAATATTCACCTGAAAACATTAATTTTTGTTATATTTTCAAGATAATACTATTTGAAAGAATCTCACTAAACCTAATCGAATATTTTTCAATTATTACTCTGTAACATTTTCTCTTCAAAGATTCATACGAATTGAAAAACTAAAATCCTAGTACAATGCAATATTTCATTTTGAAGATTTCGAAATGAAAACTTCAAATTCCAGGAATTCGAAGTTATTCATGCAAAAAGAAATTTCCATAGTTTCTTACCACGTTCTCTTTTCATTCCCCTCCCCCCGGAAATAATCCATCATATAATCTCGTTGAGAGCTTGAATAGAACTCTCTGAACAAATCTACATTCGATCGATTCTTCTTCCACAACAGGTTCACAATGTAAAACAGAAGTTTTCATTCCCTAATTCTTATTCCTCCGTATCACGTTCGAAGCATTCTTTCGGGGGAGGGGGAGGCAGTGAGATAGAGAGTCGCAATTTTAAATTTATTTTGTATGCGCGTAAGAAAAAATACCTTTTGGTAAGAAATCTTTTTCAGAAATTTAAGATGGTGGATAGTGAGTGAGGTTCACGTACCCTCTCCAAACGATACGAGGGGAGGGGGGCGATGCATATCATCTGCACGCTGTCCATGCTTGCTCGCATGGGAAACTGAGTAAAACAAAAGGAAGGAAGGAAAAAAAAAACGAGCCCATAAAGCGCGAAATAATAATGTCTATCCCATTCAATAATGCATCAAGCGACTGTGGTTCCATTCTTCGTGCCCACATACATATATGAAATATTTATTGGACAAGGATTAGAATTATTTTTCTTCTATTTCAATTGGGTTACACATACATTTCAATTAATGAAACGAATGAAGTAGGGTTATATATCTTTTCCTTCGGAGAAAGAAGGAAAATCCCTTGCGCTTTCTTTGATTTTTCTGATTTCCATTTCAGCGCCATCTGGTGGTGGTGGAGAGGAAATATTTTAACAGGTGTTGCTGATGAGCCGAGTAGATTTCGCTTTCAAAACTAAGTATTGTTTTTCATTGTGAAGTTTGGTTTAACGCATCAATAAATACATTTTATTCAGATAGATGATTATTTCCTTCAAATTTATCAATCTTTGAAAAATTTTCCGATAAAATATTTTAAAATATTCTTTATGTAAAAGAATCTTGCGGAATCCCAATTAGAAGAATTGTATTAGATCTATTATATTGCCAATTGGGAAACGGAGAATTTGAAAATATATTGAAAAATAATATTTGCACTGTGTTGCAAATAAATATCGAAAAGCCGAAGACTAGTACAATTTAATTTTATACGCTGTGAAGATTTAATCAATGTACTAGGCTACAGTTAATAAAATTCATGATAGAATAAAAAAACCATTTTTCTGATAGGTTAAAAATTCAGTGGAATATAAATATTGGACTTTAATGTATCCTTTATGGTTTGAATCCTAGTAAATGCTCATAGCAGCAGATATTTCATGACATTCATAAGAAATTTATAATTTGATGTTTCTATAAGCATTCATTTTTCATTCGAGAAAAGAATTTTAATCGATTTCCTACTTATGGCCTCTTTTAAGCGAAATGACAAAATCTCATCCCTTCCATTTTACCCCTTCTCAGATTTGGTTCTGAAAGGAATTCGATATATTCGATGAAACAGACAGAAATTCGCACAATATTATCTGCTCGTCCGAATGTGGATGTTTGAAATTCTTTTCGATTTATTTTCCAAACGATGCACTTGAAATGTGATTGGGTAAGACATTCTAACAAGGAATTATTCTTTTTATAGGTGAAAGATGTATTCTGTATTAGCATTCACTTTAACCATGAACATTTCAAAATATATTTTGTTACCGTTTTCTTATCTATTGGCACCAAAGATTGATAATTATAGTCGGCATGTATTAAGCTTCAGTTGCTAAGAGATTTTTTGTGATAAGTAAATACGGATTGCGTTGAAGCCGCATAATGAATAATCGAGTTGCAAAAGATTATTAAATTGAATCTTTGTGACTTATATATATATATATATATATATATATATATATATATATATATATATATATATATATATATATATATATGTGTGTGTGTGTGTATATATACACACAAAAGTAGGCAACTTGAAACTTGTTTCAAATACTTAAATTTTTTCATGTTTAATTAAACATGAGTTATTAAACACATAATTTATAATAAATGTTTATCCATAATATTCACATTTAGAATTTTTAGTATGAGCAAAATGATCCATATCTAGATAAAAAAAAAATACCATGGCGTTATTTTAAGATCAGTGATCCAAAAAATAACGTTATATTAAAACATCAAACAGCATAAAAATTAATTATGCATTTGAAATTTGTTCTTTTATACATCAATGTATTAAAATACTTATCTTTGTTCTGGAAAGGTTTACGAGTAACAAAATGAACAAAACCTAATACATTAAATACGTTCCTTAAAATAAATAAGTTAAGAGCATTTTTCTGAAACATGCAACCAAAACAGATAAAGTAAAAATATCTCATAAATTTACTTGTTTAAAATTAAAATATGTATACTTTTAAATGCATATTTATGTAAATAAAATCCTTATTCTATTGGTAAGGCAAATTTTTGTCCCGGTTGAAATAAAAACGGCTACGTAGAATGGTATGAGACATACGAGGTTTGTCAGGAAAATACGTATAAAAGTCAAATAATAACTTTATTTTACAGTTTGCAGTCACCGCCAGGTGGCACTACTGTTGTAACCAATCCCATCAACGCTCAGTTCGAGTCAGACCGCTCTGCGTGTAAATAGGAGTGTGCGGCTGCTCGTTTAAAATTACCTTTTTTCACCTGCCATCGGCATGAAGTTCTCTCTGATTGAGGAACGCGCATCAACATCAAGTTTCTTGCAAAGCTGGGCAAGAATGGCCAAAAGGGGGCAGGTGGATCCTTCATCAAGACAATGCGCCTGCTCACACGTCGCTCGTTTTGCGTGAGTTTTTGGCACGAAGCTCAATAACCGTGACAGACCACCCGCCTTATTCACCCGATTTAGCCCTTGTGACTTCTTCTTGTTACCGAAATGCAAAATGGTGCTTCGGGGGTGGCACTTGGGAGATGTGGAAGGCATCAAGGCAGAAACGACACCGCAACTGAACAGCATCACAAATGAAGACTTTCAGCAATGTTATCAACAGTGGAAACGGCGTTGGCAGAAGTGTATCTCGTCTCAGGGTGAGTACTTTGAGAGAGACCATATTGTAATACCTGAATAAATGTAAAATAAAGATTTTATTCAACTTTTATACGTATTTTCCGGACAAACCTCGTATGTTAAGATGTAGCTCTCTGTTTAGCTTAAAGTAAAAACCATTATTCATTTCAAGATTTTGGTTATAGCGTTGATTAATGTATTACAGTTTTATGTATGCACACTTATTTGAACTTTCTGTATATAGTTACTTATCCCACTATATATAACCTCTTCTCTCTTTAAAAAAGAAGAATGATTCTTTTTTTCTTTTTAAATTGATCCCTTATGCATAACATACGAAGTAGTGGAAAGTATTTATGTCATCAGATCACATCTTCCTAATTTTTATTAAGAATAATGATATTTACTTTTTTTCCGATTTTTGATAAGCACTGTGTTTATTCGCGGCAGCAAATGTGATTTCGTTTTTCCCGATATGTCACCAGTCAGAAATTTATTGGAAAATGGGGGGAAAAGAATCCAATATCATAATTAAAAGGCATTTTCAAGTACTCTATTTTTTTAAACCAAAAATATGTTTTTTTCATTTTATAATGCAAAATATGCGTTTTCGATACTGTTAATCATAAAATATATTGTAATTTGTACGCTTTAATGTTAAACATTAGACTTCGTGTTTTCAAGTCTATTCATTTTAATTTTTAGATTTTTGTTTATTTCTGTATATCCTATAGAAAAGAAGAGCTAAATTAAATTCTGCTTTATGTTTTTATTGTATTAATTTAATATTTGCCCTTTCAGTTCCTAACAAAAATAGAACTAATTTTTTTATAATGCCATTTTTATGTACTGCACTGTAGACCTTGCTTTTACATTTAAATTTAAACTACATAATTATTTTTATTTTTCGATTTTTTTGTCTACTTCTATAAGCAATATTGAAAAAATATAACTTATTATTTTCAAGAAAAATAACTCCCAAAATAAGTGAAATCTTCGGCTTATAGATACACATTTTCCTCTCATAAAATCTAAATTAGGAAAACAAGTGCCAAGAATAAATCCATTGAAGCAGAATTAAAGTGATTTGAAAAGAAAATAACGAAGTAAGTATTTTGACACTCAATTTTAGATAAGATTATTAGCTTTTCTTTACAAACGTAGCATTATATTTTTGATTTTTTGCAGATTAAAAAATATATATTTCACGATTCTTGCATAGTTAAATTTAAAAACTACCCTTCGCGGCAAACTGTATATATATATATATATATATATATATATATATATATATATATATATATATATATATATATATATATATATATATATGTATATATATATATATATATATATATATATATATATAAATGATGTAAGAGAGACAAATAACATCTGAACAAGTACCGAGAAGAACTCTCATCATCAAGTTGCATTCGATATCATTATAAGGGCATGATACTTCTGGTATGATACGACGGGTGTATATTTAGCGTTAAATATTGTATAATTAATTCATAAAAATACTACAAATTTTCATTTTTGACTTGTTTCCTAACTCTGAATATAATTCTCATCGGGATTCAAATTGCTTAAAATATTTTCGAATTAACGTCAACTTGAATTATATTTGTAGATAGACCTAAAACTACAAGGTTGACTATTCTTGTTGAATATTGACCAACAAACCAAACCATGGATAACCTAAAAGTGGAAGACCTTTTATTAAGGCACTGATCTACTTCTCTAAGGGTTAATTTAAATAGTTAAAAAAGACATTTTTCTTTTATACAATGGAATACATAAATGTATTCAGATTTTAATTTTATAATTTTTTTAAAAATTTAATAAAAATAACTGTAAAATGTTAATTGAGACTATCAAAATTAAAATTTGAATCTTAATAAACTTTTCTATAAGTTTTATTACAATGGGGAAATCTATTAGAAAATTTACTACTTTCATAAAGTAGGTATTATTCAAGAATTTGTGCATGTAACCAAGCAAAATAATAGCAACACTTAAACAGATCATAAAAATTCAGAGCAATTTAAATTTATCAACAAGTAATGTATCAAAATTAAGTTAAAAGATAATTCATCCTATGTCAATGTTTTAACAAGTTTCTGAGAATTTTCGTAGAGCTACAAATTTTGTCTTTATTGTGTTTTTGAAGCGAAAATATGATTGATGGTGAAAAAAAGGAGCCATGTTTGTGAAAAAAAAAGAAAAATAATTTTTTCAAGCATCGAAAAATTATTAACGGCATAATATCAATATATTCGCGCTTTACGTTCAAAAGATGACAAAAATTATTTCAAGCAGATACAAAAAACAAAATAATTTTACTTAATATAATATTAAAGGAGAAAATCCAATTTTTAGCTTAACAAGCGCGTTTCGGAAGTAGATATTGTAAGTAATAAATATTATGCTAAATTATACCAAGTGATTTACATAAAAAATTATATTCTCGTCTTCTGAATAGAAAGCACTTAGTTTGCGATACGTTTCCACTGCATAAATAGTTTTAATCAATATTCCCAGCCATAAATCCGATTGTATTGCTAAAATAACTATAATATTACTTTTAAATTACAGAGTTACCATATATATTAAATTTATTTTTCTCATAAATAATAAAAATCTAATTCCTCTCTCCTTTATAATAAACATAGTAGTTTCATTTAATTTATTATATTTCTGCAGCAAATTATGAGAGCTTTTCTGTATTTTTTATAAAATAATTTGATAACTAACTCTTTTTTCTTTAGTTATTAATAAATAAAAAAAACTTTTATCTTAGAAATTTAAATTTACTACTAACAAGATATCCTTAATGCACAGCAATATTTTTATTCTTGTTGCTAATTATCTTCTGGTAAATAATTTTCTGAATCCACCCAAATTTTCAAAAATGTAAGCATATATTTACTAAATGCTCTTTATTAAAGAAGCTTTTATTTAAAATGCGGAGAGCACGTGGTAAAGTTAATTTAAAAGTTATTAAAATTCAGCACTCTAAAAATAATCTTTCTGGAGGAAGAACATTTTTAAAAGTAGTTTTCTTGTGCCGGGGTATGATCTAATTTCCGCAGACTATATACTTTCAAGAAAGCTAACATAAAAATAAATTGATAAAAACGAAATTAAAATGTAACGGGCTGGTTAAAAAAAAGAAGAAGGAAAAACTTGATCACAAAAAATCTATCGCACAAAAAAAAGTAATGGGAAATCTCATAAATTGGAAGATGCTTTTTTTTTATTGTCCTTTTATAGACGTATTTTATAAGTCTGTGTTTCGCCCATCCTACCAATTACTGGGATAAAAATTTTAGAAGACAAGCCTCGGTTTACGCGTCTCGGTTGAAAGCGGAAATTAATCTTCTTTCAACTATTTCCACCTCCTAATGAGTGCTTACACATCCCCCAAACTGGGCGAGAGAAATCTATTCTCTCCTAAGTGAAGTTTATTGAATCTATCCAGTAGAGGATGGGACACTGCACGACATAGCTAGACAAAAAGTCAGGAAAATAAAGATATTTTTTGTGTTAATTATTAGAAAACTATCACTACTATTTTTAAAATAAAAATGAAATGCTTTTTTCTCCAGATTGTGTGTGAAAGCGTATTTCTTAATTGCTTCATTGAAATGAAATAAATACTATACAGCGAATCGAAAAGACGTTTTGAGTAAGTGAATTAATATTTGAATATCTAATTAATAAATTTCTCTTAAAGTCAGCAAAACTGACGAGCTATTGAGTGGAATAAAAATTATTTTCAATACTTGTTAAATGGTTTCACTTAAATTAGTTAAACTTAAATTCGAAAAATGCATCGAGCTAGACTTATTATGGAAGCCCGGTGGCTTAGTGGTAACGCTTCACGCTCCCAAGTTACAGGTCCGAAGTTCGATCCTCGGGTTGGGCAAGGTCGACTGAGCCTTCCATCCCTTCACTTCAATGGGTCGATAAACTGAGTACCAAGCATGGTTGGGAACTAAACACTGGGGGTTTCGCGTTAGGCTGACCCCCTAACCGGGAAATATGCTTCGCACCCCAGGGCTTCTTGGTCAGGAAAACAGAGATGGGTGCTGTAGGCCTAGGACTGTGTAGGCTGTCATGTCGCAGAGCTTAGAGAGAGTTTAGACTTATTATGACCTACTGGTAGGACTACACTTTTCTGAATGAAAAGTCACGAGTTCGGTGGTAGCTACTATGAAAATAGGAGATAAATGTTGAAAACTTTTTTTATGCATGTATATCTGTCGTGATGGGGGCTTGGATTTCACAGTATAATTTTCCTTTTAATTTGTGAGTATGATACTCCTTCTCTATAAAACGTCCATCTATAAGGCAATGAATGTTCAAATACCATCCTACAATAGCTTTCAATGTTAGATGTTATCGAAACACATTCCGGTAGGATCATGCTTTTTGAAATGGAGTGTATCAAGTTTAGTTCTAGTCATATTTGATCCCCCCAAGGAGCAATGGACTTTTCTGCTTGTTACATAAATGTCTATCAGAATGACTTCTTGGAAGTCTGCTAAGTTTTTTTTCTTGCGGTACATGGAAAGGTCCTGTATCAATAGAGTTCTCTCCGAAAGCAAAACACATGGAATATTTGAATATCTTACAATGACCTCCAACTATTAAAAGTTCTTCACTACCTGGTTTCAAATATACACATGCTTTTACTGTGTAGAAGTTAAACTTCTAACTTCTGTTAACAATATATTTGCAATGTTAGCACAATTGTACTTATATCATTCATTAGAATCTCACCAGGAATATGACACCAAATGAATATTCAGTGTGTTTAAACCCTTTTGACATGATTTTATCTTATTGGATGAAGATAAACTTAATAAGACCCCATTCACAACCAAATAAGCCACGAAAACACACAAATTTTCCCAAAATTTGACTCCAGTAGTCATGGATGACTTTGATATTTTCGAGGAAGATGACTTTTAGTTACTTATAGTAATAAATAGCGTCTGATAAAAATGGATAGAATGAACAATTAAATTTTCATTTTGAAGGAATTGATGACATCATTGAATTATAATTGTCATTATACCTTTTAATTGATTATTATGTCCCTAAATATGGTCGATGTACGAAAATTATGCGATTCTGTATGGAAAGAAATTTCTTTTGAAAATATCAATGAACACCTTAAATCATCTTGTGGCTGATGCATTTTTGCAATCATTTGTGGAGCATTATTCTTATAAATAAAAATTATTTTCCGACTATATTACTCTCTTAACCATGGCTATATGAAATATGCAGAGGCATTTTATTAAAAAAAAAAAAAAAAACTAATCGTTATGTAAATTAAAGTTCTAATTTTCGAGTGGATCCAATGATTTAATTTTATGGACGTTTTAAATAAATTCCTTTTTTAGTTAAATGAGTATGAACTTGCAGTTGAATGCTTAGAGTTCTACTTTTCAATTCAATGCCCATGATTTCGAAAAATGTTTTTCAAATATTTAAAGTGTATTGAATGTCAAACAGTAGTATGTAATTGGTTAATCCATCTACAGTTAAGTCTAATTTCCACAAGCATCATTCAAACGCGGAAATGCTTGACAGTAATATCTAATTGTTAATCCATTTACTGGATTTTGCAGGATTTTGACAAACCTATCCAGTTTCGGATGTTTTTGGAATCCACTTAAAGTATAAATCCACACATCGTGTTTACAAAACTCCGTATTTAAAAGTTATATCTTACTATTTGAAGTATTTTACTAATTAACTATAGAATTTGAAAAAATAAAAAATTGAAGATTGAGAGTTACATATAAGCTAATTTTTTCTGAACATTCCTCTCTTTTTTCTGAAAAATATTTTTTCATTTCGATATTCATATTTTTTTCTTTTTTTTACTCAGCAGTGACACCCTAGAGCATATGGAAATTTAATAATGCTTATTCAATAGTTCTCCATTCATTCTCTATTTAATGAAATTATTTCAAAAGCTTGAAATGGCTTTCCTTGGCATCATTCCAATGGCATTAGTGGATGATTTTTGTATTTAGCATGAAATGTCTTCCGATTATGCGTCAAGTTATGGGTAAGGTAATTCACGTTACCGTGTCACTTTCAAGTGAATTTTGCTCAATTAAAAACTGAAAAAATCGATTTCATAAAATGAATACGAAAACAAAGAGATATTTACAAAAACGCCGCTTCTACATTTATAACTTTTTTATGATTCCCAAGCTGAAATTTCAAAAATTAGCGCTCTGGTTTTCAGTTGAAATGTTTGTGGATTCCATTTCTATCATGGGTAATATTATTGGTAAGAGCTTGTAATCAACTTTAAATTGTAGACTTTAGTCTGATAATCCTTCGTATAATAAATTGTAGGTCAACAAAAGAATCAACCCTAGTCTCTAAAGAAGTATTTTCCACTTCTTACAAAGTTTAAACTTTTGATTTCGAATATTTATTAGATATTGGTGAAAATATTTACGTGACTTTTTGTTAAAACTGTGTATACCTCTGAATACCATATCAATGTGTCAATGTATAGACTATATTAAATTGTGTCAATATTAAACAATATGAGTGTATAAACAGGACATACTGTAGCGTATGGAAATCCTTACATTTCGTTATTATTTAAAAATTAATTACCCCATTACAAAAAAAAATATTTATATTTCAATTATGTAATAATCTCCACATCAGCAGTCAGAATTTGCACGCTACTCTCGTCCTCAGACTTAACTTGTCGGGTGCGGTAATAGTAGAATGATTATTCGAATTTTCTACACCAAATACCTCACTTGACAACCTTGAGGCATGCACATTCTTCCCTCGAATCTAATAAGGAGACAGCCGTTGCAGATACAGTTAAGATAGAGACTATTCAAGAGTTTCGCTTAAAAGGTAATTATCTTTAAAGAGCTAGAAGAGGGGGTGCCCGCATAATCATTCTCAGAATTTCTTACTCGGAACTGACCAAATAACTCATTTCTGTTGGTAAATGCCATTCTTTCAAGAACAGAAGCTCAAATGAGATTTTGTGGTCAATTCACTTTAGACAAGACTTTAATAAAAAGTTTGTGGATAAATAGGAAACATGAAAAGGTTTTTTTCCCTCCTTAATTGGTGGCAGATGATTTCACCTGAGATCCTTTTGTTTAGGAATGTTGCGGTTTATATCATAACTGATTTCCACCCTTGCATGCGGGTGCTGATAACGCAGTTCCGGTAACTGGTGGATGCAATTATATATAATGGGAATAGAGCGCGTTCCAAAGTTCTTAGAACAATTCTCAAAAAATTTACCTTTTCATAATTTAGCAGGATGCTGTTTCAGATGGATTATTTTTCTCCTTTACTCGAGGTCAAATGCTTAATAATTATTGTAGAAATATACGCATTTTTGTATGAAATGATTTTTAGAATTTTTCCAGGATATAAGGTTATAAGTTCATATATGATATCGTCTGAAACAAAATTAATAAAGATAATTTCTGATTATTCATGAAGTTCAGAGGCACGGCTCTCAACGATAATCTACAAAATTTTAATAAAAAGGAGAACAAATCAAGATAAATTTACATTTGAACAATTTTTACAGACAATAATTAACACAAACATACTTATTGCTTGACAAATAATAAAGCTATTCACTCCTTACAAACTTATAGGGTTGCTTTCACGGAATAACTGTTAAAATATATTTCCTTCTATTTAAACATTTCTTTTATATTAAGGATTAAAGTAACTTTGAAGTAGTAGAAATCAGTATTTAGACATTTATTATAGTAGAATTAATTGACATTTATTGAAGTAGTAGAATTCAGTATTTATACATTTATTGTAGTAGAATTCATTGACATTTATTGAAGTAGTAGAATTCAGTATTTAGACATTTATTGTAGTAGAATTTATTGACATTTATTGAAGTAGTAGAATTCAGTATTTAGACATTTATTGTAGTAGACTTTATTGACATTTATTGAAGTAGTAGAATTCAGTATTTAGACATTTACAGTAGTAGAATTTATTGACATTTATTGAAGTAGTAGAATTCAGCATTTAGATCACGGAAAGTACGCGAAATAAAATGAACGGCTTGAAGGTAATGGGAAGTTTATTATATTTCAGAATGAAATTATAATTTTGCAAGAAAATTTACCAACATAATAGTTAAAATAATTAATGGAATTATTTTACTAATCAACTAAAATAAGTACTTTTCAAAATGAAATGAGAATAATTTAATTTAAAATTTCGTTACTATTATTAATATATTTTCTTACTACATTACTTAAATCTCATCACTAATATGATATGGGGTCTACATCATATCCCATTATTGATATGATTTAGATAATATAATCTGTGAAGATCTTTAATATGTGCACTGGATTTTTCATAAAATATTATTTTTGTGCCGCAACTAAAGAGAGAAACCCTGGAATCTCAAATATCTATAATACAGAAACTTATACAGAGCATATTATCCCTCTTTTATTGTAAATTCTTCAAAGAGACATCAAACCAGAAACATCCCATTTCAAAAACTAAGTTCCTACCAGCGAGCTAAGGTAAGTACTTTGACCTTGACAAATAATATATCATATTTAAAAACTTGCTTAGAGATGTGTTTTTTCTTTACAAACCAGATTTAAGATTTAACAATCTATTTAAATGTCATTTTATTCTCATATTATTAAATAATACTGTGAAAAATCAAAAAAAATGTTTATGTTATTCAATCACTTAGATCGATAATTACTTTAAAACCGAAAAAAATTAGTTGTTATTATGAAGTTAAAGTACATGTTCTTAAATGAGAGCAGTATCTTATGAGTTCATATATAGTCTTTAAAAATTAGAACAACTTTTCGTATTTTTATAGTTCTTATTGTTTAAATAATTACGTTAAAAATTGGTATATAGAATAAAATTTATGTTAAAAATTAAAATTAAAATTTGTTCTGCATTTTTAAAACCTTAAATGTTAGAGTTTGTAACTATCTGTTTCGATGAAGATATAAAATATCTTGTCTAATTTATTTGCACATTTTGAAAGTAAAAGTGGATGAGATAGTACATTTGGTGACATATTTTTAGACGCAAATAATAGATGGGATGTCATGTGAATACAGTGTGAAATCTATTATTGATCAAGCCCATATTATAATGAATTTCCTGGTATTTAATATGAGACTTGATTATTTTTGCATATGACCATGAAGCAAAGTTAAGTTATTAATTAAGATTTTTAAAATATTCATTTTAAATAAAAAAATCTATGGAAAATTCTATATTTTGTTTATCCTATTTTCCGTGTATTAAATTCATTGCCATTATCTTTATAACCACAAGAACCGGTAATAACTCTTAATAAAACTGGACTTGAAACAGCTTCTTTATGGATGATAAGACTCATAGACTATATATATAATTAACTCTTTTTAAACAATTTACTTATTTTTATAAATAAAAACATGTCAGAAGTTTAGATGATTCAGGGACAAGGATTTTTTAACCCATTGAATAATGGGCAAACTTAAGAAACCATATGACCTTAGGACCCAAATAATTTTTATTTATTTATTGGCAGACTTCCATATATATTTTCCATCGCAGATTTATCACAGTTGCTCAGAAGACTTTTGATAAGGAAATGATTGAGAATTGTCAGACGTTTCCTGACATTATTGCATTTTTATTTAATATCAGCTTATAGTCATAGTTTAATTCAGGAAAAATAAGTTTTGATAAAATACCTCAGACTTGTTTTCCTTAAATGTTTGATGATTTGATTCACGTGATAATCATCCTATATTAATCATCAATTATAACAAGCGAAACTCTTGAAAATAAGATAGATAATGAAAATACTAATTTAAAAACTATATTGATATTTTATAATCAAATGTAAATGTTTAAAATATTTTTAAGCAATAATTGTAAGTTAAAAATATATTTACTAAATATAGATAAAATTTTCGAGAATTAATATTAATGACTAATAAAAAATCTTAAATCTACAGAGTTTTTAGAAAAATGAAGTTGCTTAGTGATAAAAAACATTGAATCCAGAAAGAAAATATGTACCTGTCCTGTACGAAACCCGTCCTACTTGAAATATTTGTTTGTTTTTTCATAGCTATACGTTCATTTTTTGCACACGAAAAGGCTATTTAGACCGAGAGTATGCTTAAATATGGATTCCAAACCACTACAAGCATCAAGCCCAAGGTAGATTCAAACCCATGAATTAATGAAACGAAGCCGAAAACGCTACCAATTCGGAAATCAGCTCGAATATGCTGGAGATTGTACATAACTAACTTGCTCGTTACGAAGTTCCTTTACAATTTAGAAAAAGTGAAGAATATGTATAAAGAAATCTTACAGTATAAAAAAGAAGATAGTAAACAAAAAATATCTTTCAATACAAAACATTTTCTTTTTACTTAATATGAAAATAAAATCTTCATAAGTTTAATTTATATTATATTTGTTAAAAGATGATTTTTACTGATTATAAGCACATGCAGTTTTGCAGTAGATATCTATTTGTGTTAAGCTGCAGTAGCTTAATAAGAGACATTCTTTTATTCGGAATGTTGCGAGTTCGATACTTGAACATGGGGGTGAAAATTCCTTTCTTCATCAAATACTTCATAATATTCCGTTAGTGTGTTGTAAAAAGGTTAGTACCAGTAATGCTTAAGTCACTTGACCATGATTAAAATCACCTGCATAAGTAGTTTTTGGTCAAAGAAACTTTGTAGTTCGAAATCAATCTCAACCGTGTTTCTTTTGAATTAACTACGAATTTTCTATTATTTCGTTAATTAATTTTATTAGAAAATAACTTCTTTATAATTTAATCTTATAATTTTAATTGTTTCAACATTACGAAGTACTTATTTGAAGGAAATGAATTTATCGGTATTCAATTACTTAAATAGATTCGGAATCTTTTCTGAATCCATACACATTCACAATTCGAATAAAATTAATCTTGCAGAAGACATTTGAATGCTTCAAAAGCGTCATGTGTATCCTCACCTAGAAATTTGGCGGAAGCCTCAAAAGAAAATCGATAAGGGCTTAGTAACAAATAAGGCCATTTTCTTCAAATTCCTGTCCACCTTCGCTTTGTAATTAGTCTTTTAATTAATCAACTTGTTGCGCGTGATGTCCGTAAATTAGAACCTTAATAAATTAGAAAGGCTGCTTTTAAGGTTGCTTTCATACAAATAATTTTAAAAATTATGAAAAAAATGCCTAATTACACGGTTTCACTGTGAGGATGATATTTAAGCTCGATGTTTATTATAGAAAATATCTGCTTTATTACTGTTTTTAATTAAATGTATTTATCGTAATGTTTATTCAAATTATTTACATTCTTTTACTACGTAATACAGTTTTTCAGGTAAAATTTTTGCTGTTGAATGTTTTGAAACTTCCGCATTATTTTAAATTACCTGGAATGGTAATTAAGGGCCATTATCATTAGCAAATTTAATGTTAAGATGTTTTTATATTTCGTACATTTAGTGATATATTTGAAATTTCTATTAACCTTTAAGCTATAAAGATAATATTTTTAGGGTTTTTAGTATGGAATATCTTTTTTTATTTCAAAAATCTTACTTTGACATTCAAATTATTTTTTATATGTTGCACTAAGTAGTGCCCTGTATTGTAAGTGCATAAACTAAGACAAATTTTAGCAAGCAATACTGAAGTTAATTTTATTGATATGCTTATAGCTTTTAGAGATTCCATGATTATTGTTAAGAGAACTGTGTACTGTGTGTGTACAAACATTTAAACTGAATTCTTAATTAAAAGAATAAGTGTAACATGAAAACTCCAGTGGTATTTAATTCGTTTTATGAAACATTGCCCTATTATTATAAAGATAACAATATCATAATGTTAATTAATTTGAACTGGTATATGCTTGACGTTTGCAAACAGAGAGAGAGAGATTGTGTTGTTGTTACTAAAGACACTTGGACAAGCCAAGCTCGCTATGACTCGTTTATGCGAATTTAAGTCAATTGGGGGTGTCTTTCGTTTAATCAGAGCACCATGAAGGTGAAAGCACGACTTTTGCTCCTCAAATCCTCCGATAGATGGCCGCACCAAAGGATCTACTCGCTCAATTTTGGCGTTGATCTGAAGAGGGAGTAAATTTCTCCAGACCATTGCAACCATGGTAACTGCTCAATGACCGACCACAGGACTTTCGATTCCACAGATTTAACAAGCACGTATATCGCATGCACTCGGTGGGTCTTTGGTGGCATTGGGAATCGAACCCCACCCTTCCGGATGATAACCTAACCACTAGGCTACCACGGTCCCAGAGAGATTGTAATTATCGTAATCTCCTTATCATAAACTATTAAAGGTAATATATTTTATTTAAAGTATATTATTTTGTTAATTACCTTTAATAAAATATTAAAGGCAATAGGTAATCTTTTTCATATATTTTCTGTTTATTAGACAAGTTCTTAAAAAATCTGTTTATTAGACTAGATCTGTTTATAAGAGGATTTTAGTACATCATGATTTCTTGTTTCATGACTCCTTTTATCTTCGAGTTCATTCAGTATAATTAATTAAATGACATCAATTTTTCTGCAGTTTCCTTCAATTAATTCGATTGACGATTGGTCTTTATTTATTGGCGACGGCAATTTATCACTATTACTGTAAAAACTAGCAAATATCAATAAAGCAAAGTTGAATTCACCCGATAATATTGAAAATAAAAACGCACGAATATGTTACATTTATTACCCAAATTTAAGTAAAAGAAAATCAATCAGGTACATATCGCTGACAATTTTTAATTTATTCTCATTTATTTTACCAAATAGTAAAAAATGTGCATGCTTTCAAATTGATAAAGGAATAATATTTATATCTCTTAAACTATGCTAAAAGCTAATGTTCCGATTGAATGCTGACCAGTCTTGTAACAATATAAAAAGAAATGTAAAAAACAAAAATTGGCAATTGATTTAAGCGTAAATAAGCGACCTATTTAATTTTTTATCCTAGGTCACACACACACACATCCAAAATAAATTTAAAGTCAAAATATCGCATCACATTAGTTATTTAACTATTTATATTATTTTTATATTATTATAGTAAAATAAAGTCTATAAATTTTTATATTTTATTATAAAACCAGCCTGTGAAGATTAACAGCTTTTGCGAGGCATAAGTTTCAGTGGAAAACTTATGCATAGCTTTAGAGGAAAAATTACGATTTTTAATAGAAATTACGATCGATATTTACTTTACGTTCAAAACTATATTTTACATCACAAAAGAAAATCTCATACGGCCAAAAGGAAATCTCAAGTAGATCATTTAAAAGCGAATCATATGACATGTTGAACGCTTAAAAATTCCTTTTAATTATCAAGTCGTATCTTCTTTCAACTTCGCTCCAAAGCATTTCTCATTGGTGGCATATTGAGAAAAGCGTAAATACTAACGCTGCAAAGGATAAAACAAAAGAATAAATATTTTCATGAATAAAAGTCTGTATGGACTATGAAAAAAGAGTGGATCCTATAACGTAAATATATACTTTTTTCTAATCCCAAAGGTTATGCATACAATGACACTTTCAAATGGCAGAAAAATACATAGTTCTTGAAGTGAGCAGAGTTCCGGTATGATATACATAGCGGCTTAAAGCAATTACTCAATGAATATTAATCAGCATTAATTACCATTTAAATAAATTACAAATATTATAGTCAAATTTTCAAAATGAAACTAAGCCTATGTTATAAATTAGATATCTGCATCTTATCAAATTTATTACATTCTGTGCAACTGTTCTCAGATCAGCTTTGGTTGAAAAGATTTGGAACTCACATAAAAATGATTTTATTTATATGGGTAACAGGATTAATATGACTGTCCACATTTTATGGATAAAAATGAATCCTTGGTTCACTATTATGCTCTCTATGGATGCTAATGCCAGGGAGTAGGTCAAAGATTTTTTTGGTTGTCAACAGTACACACAGAACTTTAGTTAGGTGATCGGTAAGTTTTCTTTGATACGATGTGATGCACTACCTAATGGCTACAGGCTATTGTAAAGCATTTTAATGTCTTCAGTGTCATTTCATTCCAGTAGGACCTTTAATAGATAGTTGACTGCATTAGTATGTCACAAAGGAGAAAAACATGCAAAACTCCCAGGCACAAAACTACCAACAGGTGCAACATTCAAACCCTGTTGTTCTGGGGTTGAACACATGACCTTTCACTCGAAAGACTTGCTCTAAGACAAAGACACAGTGATCATTACAGTACCTTTTTGAAATTAAAACTGAAAATAATAGGGCATGATATATTTTGCACAAAATGTTTTCAATTTTCTTGGGCAAAATTTTTAAGGGTTGCCATAAATACTTTTTAAACAACGGAAGGCACTGGGTAGCTAACCCTTCATAACAATAAGGCAGGAAACTGCTACTCATTTATCGTTACCTGGAGGGCTCCAGTGAACCAAGTCATGGAGATGCGTAGCATTACCCACGCTGTACCTACCACAAACCAGTTTATAGGGTAGGCCGCATTCATTCATCATCTCAGAAGAAAGGATAGAGAAATATAGAGAGAAAGAAACATCCATACCCGAACTGGGAATCGAACCAGTAAACAACAGCTGAGGAGTCAGCAACGCTAACCACTCACCCATCGGTCGGCGTTGCCATAAATATGAACGGTCGGTTTTGCAATAAAAACATATCGTTGCTTTGCGTGGAATCTTACTTGGAATTCGATAAATAGTTTGATAATTGACTTGACAAACAAATTTATCCTTATCCATTTAAAGAAGCTAATAAAAATTTTCGCAATATTTAAAAAACGAGTAACAAATATTTCAATATAAAAAGATATTTCCTCATAAATTCTGAATTGATAGCAAAATTAAATGAAGCGTTATATGATAATTTACTGATATAATGATACATATTATTTAATAAATTTCTGAACATAATTTAATAATAATCAAAATATGTAACGATTTTAATTTAATTAATAAATTCAAAAATTCAAATCTATTGTTGAAATAACTAGATGATAATTTGATTTACCCAAATTGTATGAAATATCAATTTCCAAATACAAACAAACTTTACAAGAGACAAACTTGCATATACTAGAATTGGACATTTTGCTGAATTATCCTCTAGAAATATAAGCACAGTCATCAGGATATTTGATAAATGAGCCCATTTGATTTGATACATTTAGATTTTTAGCTTTTTCAATCATGAAAAATATTACTTTAATGTTAGATTTTTTTTAGTATTCTTTGAATTTTATAATCTTATTCCTATATATTTTAATTTTCAATACAGAACCAAAAGTTAAATTAACTAATTAAATATGATTTTACTTTAGATGAAATGTATAACAATGAATTCACTTGTTTCAAGGACACAAGAGAGTTGTTTCAGGCAAATAATTTCGCATTTCGGTACAAGTCGATGTTAATCATGACTATAAATCACGTAATTCAGAGAAGAGAAATTAAGCATGGAGTTAAATTTAAACACTCAAGTGTTCATTTCAGTAATGAAGTCATTCTCAGATCCAGTGGCTTTTCGACGAAACACAATGCACGCTCTTGGCTACGACATCATGTATGCAAAGCATGGAGTAGTTGGTACCGTTAGGCATATGAAGTCTAATTTTAATCAAAGCATGCTTGAAATTAATGCATTACGTTTGAGACAGAAAAAGTCTTGCGTGAAGTGGAAGAGTGTCAGATATGAAGGATGAAGAAGTATTTAACTCAAAATAATATTTAGATGAAATAGCCTTCAGAAATGCTTTCTTTTACTGGAAACTTATTTTTTAGGTTTCACAGTTGGTAAATTATTCCATCAGCTTTGAATTATTTGTTGAAGTAAAATTAAGTGTCTGTGTGAGGTGAAATGAGGGCGTCATGAAGGAGATTTTACAAGTGAAAGGAAAATTATAGATTATGTGAAGTGGGTATTTAAATCTTTTAATTTTTTGATTCAAAAGGCCATCAATTTTGAGTTAATTTAAACAAAAGTTTAAAATTATAAAATAGTTTTTAACAAGATAAATTTTAATTAATCAAGAAATCAACTTTTAATTATTGATTGAAATATAAAATTTAGCTAAAATAAAAGTTTGGATTATGATAGAGGGATATTAAATATTTATCGATTTTTTTCTTTGTAGAGATATTAATTTTGAATAAGTTAAAATAAAATTTAGCATTTAGAGATCTTTAAAATAACTTATCAGGATAGCAAAAAGGAAACATTTTAAATGTTTCAATTAAGCAAAATGTAGATTGTGAAACAGCTGTTGATAAGTTTGATTCTATAAGGTATCAACTTTGAATTAGTTGATGGAATGAAATTTAGCTTCAATGATACAACAGAATAAAAATGATGTAATAATTGAAATATTTGAAATGAATTAAAACATTTTTTTTAGATTAAGAAGTAAAAGTTGCTAGTTTTTAATATGTCAACTTTGAATAATTGTTAAATTTACTAGGCGTTTTTCTTTCATAGCTTTGAGAATCTTAGCTATATAAAAGCATCTAATAATAATAGTGTAAAAGAAATATTTTTATTATGAATGTAAAATTTTGGATTAAGAACTGCATAATGACGATATGTTTTGTTTAATTTTTAAGCAATTTATTATGTATTTCATGTTTAATTATTATGTTTCCTAATAGGAGCATTGCAATTTATTTCTTATAAAAATAAAGAAAAGTATTTCATAAAACACAACTGAATATTTTTGAGAATATTATCCAGTCAAGTTTAAGGCATTTACGCAACTTTAAAGATGGCACAAAAACGCCATTCCACCCTGCTAGAATTTATCAGTTTTCAAAACCAGGTTCTCCAAGCATCTGAAAATTCATTTTCTCTCAAAAACTAATGAAGTGAGATTAAAGTTGGTTGAACCAGAGACGCCATTTGTTTAAGATGGCAGTGCAAAACTTGCTGGATGAAAGCGCTCATCCACTGGAAAACCCTCTTCTTTGAGAAAACTTCAGTTGAATCTTGTGAGAGTCTCGCAGGTGCCCTTGACGCTCCCCCGAAAGGTGTCACGGGGGGGGGGGCGTGTCGACGGTAACTCCGGATGTCCCACAAGTTTTCGATATCTTTTCCAGCACATCGGTTTATTGATTTTTGTGCCACTTCGTTGACAGTAAGCTAGTCTCAAATAACGTTCCAGTGGACAGTTATGCTATACTCGCTGCTATCCAAGCGTGGGTGGAGACTTGAAAAGAATAAAAAAAAAAACTCATACGTCAGGAGTTGCAAAGCTCGATATAAGTAATTGACAAAAAAAGTGTAAGGCAATGCACAAATGAAAAATTAATCAGAAAGTATGTCCATGGACAGATTTTCAGGCTATTTCGCTTCTTTATGCGAATTTGATGGATCGAGGGCATTCATTTGTAAGATGTGATAAAAACGAAATTTCCCTGCTTATCCAACCATAAATAACTTAATCTACTAGGGCTTAAAAATAACCTTCTACCCAGTGATTCCTTCTTAACAGCTCGTTTGTCCCCTTTTTTCATCAAAAAGGTTTACCTATCTCTATAAATAACCATTTAATTTAATTTTTAGTTCCATTTTAATAGTTTAACTGCAGAACAATTGTACAATATAAGGTAATATATATTAGTCACATAAAATTTTTTACTTTATGATTTCTAATGTCCTAAAGAATATGAAATTTTCCATTTAAAATTACTTTTCTTAAAATATATTCTTCACGTTTGTAACTAAAAATGGTTGAACGTCATTTTATTGTTTTATTTTATCCATCATGATCTTAGGTTAAACAAACATAATTAGTTAATGGAGAATCGTAATATGAATCTTAATTGTGACGATTTGTTCATGTTTCTATTCATAATAATTTTCACAGAAAGTTTGAAGAATTTGCAGATCGATAGCAGAGAGGTTCGCGTCTCTAACTTCAAAGCAGTAGATCCCGGGTTTGAATACTAGTTCGGGCATGGATGTTCCTTTTTTTCTTTTCTCTGTGTTTGCCTTTCTTTATTCCTTCATTTTCGGCGTGAAGATGACACACCTACTGGATGCGCCACTGTATAAGATGGCAACACCTTCGCCCATTATAGCGCCGAATAGGTATATCCTAAGGACAACCAGGCATTAGAAAAAAAGTTTCAAGAATTTATACATATTGAACATTTTGTGAAAAATATTGTTACCGATTTTAAAGACTATTAATGCATCAAGAATTTTAATCTCATATAGGAGGATATTTGTTGATCTATTTAATATAAAAATTTAGACTGTCCATATAAAAATACTAAATCCTAACACAATGAACAAGTATTTTCTTATAGCCATGAACTATAAAAATCTCAGTAGTTTAGGGTAAAATCATATTTTTCGGAATAGAATATTTTGCGTATGATTCCATTTTCTGTTGAACAACGGAAATTTAATATTCCAATTCTGATTTCTATATATATTTGTCTGGATGAAGCTTTTGAGAGTTTTCTAGATTTCCCCATTTGTACCCCGTGAATATATTGAGTTACACCAACAGAAATGTCTCCCAAAATGCAAACGTACTGGCTAATAAATAATACTAAAATAGTTTTAGCTGTTTAATTGCCTAATACGTGGTATCTATGTATTTAAGGCATGTTATGATGGGGTTAAATTTACGTAATATATTCCATACCTTTCAATTTAAGTTTCGAAGAATGCGATAGTTATGAATAATTTAAATATCATGTTTTTAGTATTTTATTATTTATATATTTTTATTTTGAATACCTATTTTCTACCATTTAAATTTAAGGATAGGATAGCTTATGCATACATGAATTAAACATGGTTCTTACGTTTGTTTCTTTAAATTTTAGAATTTTTGTAAAATTAACTTAAAAAATATTTTTTTAGTTAATTTCAGATTACTTTTTGCTAGTTTATAAATGCGTGTAACCCTCATTAACAGTAGCTTTTAATTCACTGGGTTAAGGGTATTTGTTTTGATAATACAATTGAAATTTTATTAGATTATTGAGCTATGTTTCCAGCTCTGTGTTCTTACGAGCATATCAACTGGATCTGAATGTGTCGTTTTGGTCGGATAGTGATATTTTTTGTGTAAGGTTTTGAGTTTGATCCCAATTATTGTTGAAAACGGAAGACGGATTTAAGATTTAATCTTCGTGTCCGTCTGTCTGAGTTGGTGCTTAAGAGTTTTCCAGTTTGCTCCCTTGCGACACCCGAATACGGTTCACTATATAGGAAAAGTCCTCCCGATAGACAAATTATGTGGTCATTAAAACATCTAACGACGGCTTTCGTTCGGCAGGTTTTCCACTAGGCAGTGCTTAAAATATAACTAATAAACACAGAAAAAAGATTCGTAATTTTGAACTAAGGTCAAGTGACTAGTTCAACACCTGAGCTGGTACTTTCCTCTTCACGCTAAACCTACAAGTAGAGAAACATGGATTCAAATAGAGAGACATGCAACTTTAAAGATGAATAGTTCCACTCATCACTAAGGCACTTCACACCAAATTTCGTATTGTACTTATTTTAAATATAATCTTGAAGTTCCTTTGAAAGTAAGTCATGTTTTTTTTCATATTAATAACATGTATTTTTTAATTCAAAACATCAAAGGATTATTCCATTAAGTAAAAAGTCCTTAATAGCCAATTTTAGAAAGTTTATTAGTATAAACCATAACTACTAAAAGAATCGAAATAGTTGAGCCTCAAATAGTTACTGAATTTAGAAAAACAAGCTTTATTGTAACTTGATCACAATTTCTATAAAGAATTAGTTATTCAAAATTAGTAAGACAGGTAAAAATGAAAATTCGTTGTTATATAATATAATATTTTGAATAAAGAAACATTAAATTTGTTTTATTGAGCTTTTCTTCTAAACAAACATTACAGTAAATATTACCTGACAATCACAATAATACAGTTATTTTCATTGGAAGTGAAGTAATTTGATGTCATTATTCTTTTACAAATTCAATAAAATATATTAAGGATACATCAAAATGCAAATAGAATAATCTGAGTTTTATAAATATTGTTAATATATTCTTGCTTGCCTGAATGATTTTCTTCTTTCGAGTTGTAATTTACCGGACATTTCATCTTCGAGGAATAACTTAAACTAGGAGTTCTTTTTATGCTCGAAATATCCCCCCTCCCCCATGTGAATGACAGTAAGTCATGTTTTCCTCCTTCTTGACTCTATTGTTATATGAAGAAAGGATTAAAAAAAGAAATGTTTCTGAATAAAAAATAATTTGCATTAAATATCCTGGGGTTGTCATCTGACAAATCCAGATGATTTCATCTTCAGAAATTCATTTTGATTTTTCTTTTTTGTGTATAATATGAATGTATTTTTTTAAACTTGTGGGAGTATATAACTTAAAAAAATTTTAAACATTCAAAAGGATTGCAAATGATGAAGTAAATTAAAATTTGTAAAAGAAAGACTGAAAAGAAGGCAAAAAAAAAATGAATGGGGAAAATTGACAGTAAAAAATGAATTTTGAAAAATATGAACATACTATATTTTTATTACAATTTTTTTCATTTATGATTAAATAAATAGAAAAAATAAATACATTTGAAAGACATTAGCTTTGCATTTTATTGTACTTTATTTTGGCCTTGTATTTTGTTATATTTAATACACTTTAGTATATATTTTTTTCATTTATTTAATACATACATGTCTGTTTGTGTGTGCACATATATATATATATATATATATATATATATATATATATATATATATATATATATATATATATATATATATATATATATATATACACACACACATATATATATATATATATATATATATATATATATATATATATATATATATATATATATATATATAAAATATTTTCTAATTATGGAGAAACACTGATAATCAATAATGAAAATATTTAAAAATAGAAAAAAATAACACTTACAATTTGTAACTATGATAAATGTATTGCAATTCTATACTAAAAATTTATTATAAACTATAGCAAATTTAATTACAAAAGTATTACTTAAACTATTAGTTATAGAAGCGAAATATATAAAAAGGAATATTTTTCATGTTTCTTCTGAAAAACTATTATTATTAATCTTGTAACTCTATTTCAGATTATTTATTCTTTATGGATAGCCTTTTCATAGGCATTTTCAGTACTTAATATGTTTCAAAGGAAGCTTTTACAATTTTCTTTTTTAATTGTTACTCATATTATTAAAGAACAGTTAGTTCTTAATGATCGCTTAACAGTAAATTTATAAGTAAACTCATTAATGATGAAGAACACTTAAAATAAACTATTATAATTTATAGTTTGTCGCTTAAGAAAGAACAAACTATAACATTGAAATTCATCTTAAATGTTGAATGACTTTTCAAAATCTACTTTTGATATCTATTTTCCTTAAAATCCAACTAAGATACTAGTTTCTATTTTCATTTCGATATTTTTCTGTAAAAAAGTTTCAAAAACTGTGTATGAAAATTCTATTGGCCCTTTTATAAGGCCGAATTTTATGTGTAAAAGTTGCATTGTTTTAATTCGCTTATTATTCGCTTATACTTAACATTTATTTTCTCTACTAATAACTGGTACATATTGAATACATAGAGTGATGTTAATAATTCTGTTAAAATATTTTATAAGCAAAGTCAGTAGATGTATTTAGTATAGCTTTTTCATATTCTTATCAGAAAGCTTTTATTATAAAGCCAGAAGTCATGAGCATATGGTAAACCTTTTTACTTTTTAAATAGTGCCGCACACCAATTCTCTTCTCTTCATTAGTATTTATGACTTATTAACAAATAAGTCCAGAAGACATTCTTATTTTCGCTGTAAATAGGACAATTTTTATAAAATTTTGAGGAATTTTCTATAAGAAGTTTGTTCTATCAAGTGCAGTTCCATTTTATAAATATTTAACACCATTTTAACTACGAAATCAGCTCTTTGTTAAAAAATCTTAAATACATCAGGAGATTTTATTTAATCAATCTTTTTTAATGTCTATCTTGAGCGAATTCTATGTTTTAGTAGAGAAATACTAGTTCTTCATGATTATACTCATGTAGATTAATATCTCTAAATTGTTTTATTCTCTTAAGCTAATGATGTATGGATCACCTTAGCTTAATGGCAGGATAACAGGTTTTGCAATAAAATGTCGATTGGGTAATTATTATGCTTATGTACTTGCGTGTATGTCTGAGCTCCAGTAGCTTCATACAAATTCCCACTAAAATCAATAATATGAAACATCACTTGCCCGGGCAGTAATTGGGGGGTTGACCACATTCTCCCTCAATGGGTGCTGAAGCTCCGTCAGTTGGGAACGTGTCCAGGTTTATCTGTGAGGTCCAAAGTCCTTCCACAAATGTAACGTCGATATAGAGAGAAGAGTACCAGCTCGGCTGTGACCTCGTCAACTGACCGTGGTTTAACATTAGGAAGTGCTCGATACTGAACGAATATTCCAAAGCCATTAACATTAAGATGCAGTTCAGGGCTTGCCTGCCCTACTATGTATGTATCCTTGGATATCTACCAATGTGAGTGCTTGAGAGTTTTCTGGATTTATTTCTTGTGGCACATGAATATATCTACAAAAGGTCCTTCATGAGGCATATACGTATTGGAGGTTCAAATAACAGGTTCTAGAAAATAACTCAAATAACAGATTCTAGCAATTGCCTCTATTTAATGTCACAATTAATGAAGTACAGTTTCACACAAAATCGCATTAATGTTGATCAAAATCTTCTCTGAATTGATATTTAAGTAGTTATTAATAGGCTGTAATTTGTTCTTAAAAAATTTACGTCCTTTTCTGCATATAATGGTACAAATGAACACATCTAAAGAAAATTTCAACATATTTTCATGTGAAGTGTACGTAAAGATTACGTACACTTCATTTCAATTTGGAAATAATTTTGATGTTTAAATCAAAAATGCTCAATGGTGCTTAAAAAACAAGCATATATATATTGCATATATAAAACAAGCATATATATAAGCATACAACAGGGAATAAAATGTCTTAATTTAAGTTCAATTAAAACACAGATTTTCTAAAATTATTATTAAATAAACTATTCAATTAAAATATTGCAATAATTATTTATTACCTGTTATCTAAAACAGAAATTTATTTTATTTCTTAGCCCTTTAGATTTGAAAAAGATAAAATTGCATTTATTAATACAAAATCTAAAATGTTGATAATTAATACAGCATATAAATCTCATTTCAATTTTTAAATGAAAATATTTTAAATATGATCTCTAGAGTACAATGTCATTTCAGAATTAAATAATAAACTATTTGAGAAAATTTACAATTGCTTAAAGTTAAAGGAAAAAATACTTTTTTAAAAATGTAAAAACATTTGATAATTAAATATTGCATTTGAAATTTATAAAATAAAAATAATATCATCATTTTTTAAATATGCCGAAAATGTTTAAATAAAAGTCGTAATTTTTAAAAGATGTTTTGAAGGTAGAATTTATAATTATATTAACTAAATAATAACTTGAATGGAATAAACTTTTCTTGAATGGAGATACTTCAATAAATGAAAGTTCTAAATTAAATTGGACAAATTGTGTGATTCGAGTAAATGTAATATTTTTGTTTGATAAACCTTTGCACAATATTTTGAGATAAAGTATTATTAAACAAAAGAAAACATTATAGTTCCTCAGGGTCAAATTTTGTCTTAAAAAGTCACATCATCTAATAAACAAAACAATCTTTATTCTTACAAACAAATTTTTGGGTATAACCAGTCGATTTACCAGCTAAACAATTTAAGCTCAAGCTTTCAGTTCAATAATTCATGGTTTTGATTCCAGTTTTGAATGTCATTTGAAGCTCGGTACAAACTGTAGGTTACAAAATACATGGTTTGCTAGTTTTGAACGCATAAATTAGAAGCTTTTAAAAATAAAGAAACAAATTGTTAGTAAACATAATCTCTCACTTATAAATATATTTACAAAACAAATTTTCGAGTGCATCAAATGCAACTGATATTTAGTTCAAGTGATTGGTTAGATACAAAGGAAAGAATACACAGATACGAGAAATATTTGTAAAACATTTAAAGGAAGGTATTTTTAAAATATTTTGGAAAGGATTTCTTGCTAAAGCAGGATTTGGTACGAACAAAAGGGTACTTTTTCAAAAAAAAAAATTACTATAAAAATAAATAAAAGTATAAGAGGTACTGCATTCTTTTTACGCAGTTATTTTTATTAATATATTGTTAAAGGGGCCTTGGTAGCCTAGTGGTTAGGGTATCAGCTTTCCATCTGGAAGGGTGGGGTTCGATTCCCAATGTCACCTAAGACCCACTGAGTACATGCGATATACGTGCTCGTTATAAATCTGTGGAATCGAAAGTCCTGTGGTCAGTCGTTGAGCAGTTACCATGGGTGCAATGATCTGAAGAAATTTACTCCCCCTTCAGATCAATGCCAAAATTGAGGGAGTAGATCCTCTGATGCTGCCATCTATCGGAGGATTTGTAGAGCAAAAGTCGTACTTTCATCTTCATGGGGCTCTGATTAAACGAAAAACGCTCTCAATTGACTTAAGTTCGAATATTTTTAAATATTTGCAGGTTATGGAATCAAATTTTCGAAAACATTCCATGGTGAGTTCACACTGTATGGTAAAGCAATACTTTTCGAAAGGGAAAGTTCTCGATTTTGTCACTGGTACTATTGAAGAATGGGAGTTAAAAGGGATTAAAATAAAAAGGAATTCCTTTTTTCTGAATATATTTTTGTCGAGATGGGTGCTTGAGAGTCTTCCCAGTTCCTTCTCGTAAAAAATTTTAATACAATCCATCATCAATGACATGTTCTCAAAAGAAAAGAAGCTTGGTGGCTCACATTTTTTTATCAGTTATAAAAGGAAAAGGATTGATTTATATAGACGAGCGGTTGAATTTATCTTAAATAATTCTATAAATATCTTTTTTTGAATCACTAATTTAAAATAATTTGATGATTATCACTTTCACGTTTAACAACAATAATTGCAACTTATAATTTTCTAAAATTCTCAGTCATAAAAACAAATCGAATAATAAAAAGAACTCAATTTTCTTTTTCTTCACATGAGAGTGACCCAATTCTGTCTTGAAAAGTGGGCGGATTCTTATAAAACGCTGTTGTCAACGTAGTGCACCTTTCTGACAGCATTACGATCTTAATGCCATGGAAACCTTATTATGCGAAACATACTCAACCTTAATCTCTACTTTCTCTTTTTTATTTTATTATTTTTTTATAAATTTATTTCTTCTTTTCACTTCAAATGATAGTGTCGATGTATTGCAATCGTAGTTTAAAAATGCGTAATGAATATGAGTTGAATGGCATGGTAAAAAAAATATCTTTGGCTGGGAGCGCACGCGTATAATTGAATCGGTCCTCTCGTTCCCCTTAGCTTTTATCTTAAGTAGTTCAAATTCCGCTAATTCGATCAGGTTGAAGAATTCAAGACATCTCTGTCCTTTTTATTCTCTAACTCCCATCTTCATTTTTTGTCCCCTCTTCTTTATCCATGGGATCATCATCTTTTAATTATTTTGGATGACAAAGTTTACGCCTCTGATACTAAAGTTTTTTTTTCTTACGCTGATTGAAAATTCGAATCCTAGGGGGAAGGAGAAGAAATAAAAATTAAAATTTTAAGTAGGGGAATATGTCGTGTGAATGCATGCGAATGAATGGGCAGATCTTAAAAATTAGCAGACATTGTTCGATGGTAGAAAATGAAAGATAAAGAAAAGTGATATTGGATCATGGAGATTATAAAAAAAAAGTGATGAATTCCGATAGCTGGGACTTCTTTTTTTGTTATTAAATCTTTTATAGAATTTCTAATTATTCAAAGAGCCAATGAATTCCAACGTTTAGAGACTACCATACAGTATATTTGTTATTTTTTCAGAAGGCATTTAATTTGAAGTGAAGTGAAATGCTACGTTAAAAAAATTTTTTTCTTACTGCATTTTAGAATTAGATATTTCTAGTTACATAAATCTGATTAGTTTCATTCGTATTTGTTCTGGTTGCTTTTTGTAAAATCTAATTGAAAGTATAAAAGATCATCTGCATTTCTTGCAATGTATGTAAATTACGTTGAAAAGTTAAAAGTAATTGTTTACAAATAACTATTCATAAATTCCTTATAAAATTTTAAAAAGTTTTGAGTTTATAGTTTACTTGTTATTTTAATGATAAAAATGCTTAGAAATTACGAAATTTCATTAACAGATTATTATGTGACTAAACAAAAAATACCGAAGTGTTGTCTTCATCCATTCTATATTCCAAATTAAAACAACAATTAAGTCAAAAAAACAACATATTACAAAAAAATGTGGGGAGAATTTTCTTCAATTAAGTCATTTATGTCTTATAAGCTTTAATTATTTACCTAAAAAATAAAATATATTTTTCTGTTACTAATCTAAATTCAGAAAAAACTTTTGAGTGAAACTCTCTTATCTAAAGTTAGGTTTACTTTAAGTACGTTTATATGATAAATATAGATTTTATATTTTTATTTATTTTAATATTTATTACTCATTAAAATACAAAACATGAACATCATTATTTAAGTATTTCTCACATAAAATCTATTCATTTACCTGAAAAAAAAGGATATTTGTTGGTTGATATAAATTTAAATTTAGAGAAACAATTTTAATGCATACAAAAATGATCTTTGTATTAGGAACTTTTCCTTAATAGCGTAGAATTAATATTTATTGAATAACATTTGTATTAATGAAAAATATATAGCATAGTTTGAGTATTTCTTATATGAGAAAAACTTGAATGTTTCAAAAACAAAAATAATTTGACTGAAGTTAGTTGAAAAAGAAAAAAAAACATTCCTTTAGTTTAAAGTCTGGCATGCCGTGGAAATTATTCATTAAAAACATAAAATTAGTTAATTACATCAATTAAATATATAAAAATAAAAAGATAGCGGAATTTGTTTGTTTGGATTTAGTAAACAAATAATAACTTTTCTAGAATTAACTGGTACAAAAATAACTGATATAGATATTGAGTGGATCAAGCGAATGGTCACAATCAATCATTGATGAAAAGAAACATATATCCTTTCCCCTGGTGTAAAGAAGGGGAACCTTATCTCTTAATAGCAATCCTAAGCCATGTAAACTTATTAAACTGAAGAAGGATACAATGCTGGCATTCAGATGAATGAGTAAGCCTTAATGCTACATCATCTTCGAAATATTGTCGGTAACATAATCAACATCTTATTAATACTCTTCCTAGTAACGGTTTCCATTGAAACTGATGTTGTTATTGATGATCATCACACAATTTTAAGCAATACATTGAAGAATATGGAATCGTATGTGTAGGAGTAGAGCGAGTGGTCCTGATCAATTATTGTTGACCAGAAACATACTTCATCACATCTCATGAAGGAATGTGGAATAATATGGTTTAACGACAATGATATAGTTTGTGTGCATTTTTAACTGTTAAAGTATAAATGAAGACATGCAGATAGTTACAGTTGTCTTTATGATAATAGAAACATTGATTATTGATTATATGATGCATTGATTATATGATAATAGATACATTGATTATTTATGATAATAAATACAATGATAATAGATACATTGATGACTTGTACCCGCGATTTCGTTTTCCATTCTAATATATCATTTTAAAGTTATTCTTAATATCATAAAGATAGTTTCCGTGCTTTGTATATCTCTAAATTTCTTTCAAGATGTTTATATCCTCCATGTCAACTTAGGATACAAGACTGACTAACCAAACATGTATAAAATGTAATGATTTTACATTCAGCCACAACAAATCGTAGCTGTTTTAAAACAATATTTCATAAATATCTAAAATATTGCATTATAAGATAGTATTAAGATATTCTAACACTTCTTAACAGACATATGAAGCAAAGCATTGTCCCCCAAACCTGCTTGCTGCGTTACAGATTTTAAGATTTAAAATTAAATTATTGAGCATAAATGGTTTATATGGAATTGAATTCTCTAATTATTCCTATGTAAGCTTGAAAAATGCTTAACTTTAATGGGATACCAAATTGTATACAATTTAATAAGTGAATGCCATTGCAAAATTTTTTACCTTCCACCGTAAATTGTTACTTTCGGAGAGATTTTTCATAAATAATAGTTCATATTTACAAGAAGAAAAAAAAACTAACCCTAAGAAATCTTCTTAACAAGTGTGCCTAGAGAAAGGAGAGACATTACACCCATCTTTTATTTCTGAATTGTGGATTTAATTGAAGATAGAAACTTTTAATACGAAGAGCAAATGCAACCCTACAACTAGACTATGGTTAGCATATGTTTAAAACAAGAAAATATTATGTCTGTTGAATTAAAGCCTGTGATATTTGTAGAGAATATAAATTTCTGATGTATATGCTTAGTTAAATTCTAATCTTTTTTTTTTTTTTTTTTTTTTTTTTTTTACAATTTGTACCATCTGAAAGGAAAGAAAGCTAATATTGAAAATATTTGCAAATTTATCTATTTATCTAGTTGAAAATTTTCAAGTATAATGCTGGCGATTTGTAACAGTGAATAAGCATTTTTTTGTATCGTGACCTTAATTCAAAAAATTCTTTTATTGTTTTTCGAAGAATAACAAATAGAAATAAAAAATAATGTTGATCATCACGAATTCATGAGATCAAGTCTCTTTATGCTTTCGAGAGAAAAGATATTGTTTTGAAAAGGGTAATTCCTTCTAACTTCTCTAAAGTTAATTGATCGTCGAAAGATTCACGCCAAAGAATATCTAAGGTTCTTTAAAATATAAGTTGTTAAAATTTGAATAGAGACGTCCTCATTATAACTCATTCCTTCCCTTTCGACATAAAGTAGAATTCCAGATGAGGAAGAGAAATCTAAAACTTTAACAATGATATTTAAATGTGCCAGATATTAACTTCTGAAATAAATGGTAATTAACTTTTGGTGTACGATATATATTCTGACAAAATTTCCTTGCAACAAAACACAAAAGAAATATGTTATAATTGACGTTCCATGGATAATATTTCGAAAGTGCGTGTGTATTTGAATATTACACAACTCGCTTTGTGTTTTAAAAGAATCAAATGAAGTTTTCTTTCACAAATATTTTAAATTTCGTTGCCATATCAAGCCGTAAATATTATAGTACTAAAAGCATTTATGTATGAATAAGTTCCCAAACTTAAATATGCGTGACAGGTTTAAAAAACAGTGATATTACTTTCAAGAAAATTTCATATTATGCATTAACTAGAATTCGAGAATTCTTCCTCATCCACGTCAAACAACGCACATGCCAGTCAAAACTTGCACCCTCTTTACATCTATATATCATGTTTAAAACTAATTACCCATGATAACGCAATCCATCATCGGTATAAATTGGTAAGACCAATCGAGTCGTTGGTTGAATGGCCGCCATGCTTGCATTCCATTTCTTGCCCTTGGTTTGGATGTAACGCCACAAAACAAAGTTCAGAAGAAGGTGGAAGGGACACAGCGGAACGAAATAGATCCGCCATTTCCCTTCGCAAGGGAACAATGTCGATGGAAATTGAAAGGAGACGGGTCGCCACTTTATGTCTGTAGACTCCACCATTAATTACCGATGACAGAGATAGATGCGTTTTTCGATCGCTTCGGACAAAGGGAGTGCATTCGGTGGGCGTTGCCCCCCTATCCAACCCGGAAAGGGTGAACTTCAGGAAATAATATATATATTCTGAAAATTAACATCCACTATTTCCTATAACTATTTCTATAAATTTTGAGAAAGTTCCTTAGAGTTATATTTCAATGATAAATGCTTGAAGTTACTTGAAATAAACAATCCTCTCTGCATATTGAACAACGAAATTTTCTTGAGGAATTATTTTCATAACTAAATATGATATAACTTAATGCAAATAATCATAAAAATAAGAGTTATTTATTTTTACATGAAAAAGGTAAAAATTCGAACGTAGTGACTAATAAGAAAGATAACCATCAACATATAAAATGCATATGTTTGTTTATTTGAAATAATTCCTTCAAAATGATATATCAATGTCAATTAAAGAAAGAAAACTGAGCTATATTTTTACATATTTTTTAATTATATTGTAGGCTTCTTGTGTTATTGGCCGTGTTAACCTGATAGGGAAGTCTGTTCTCGTTATCGGAGGAAATGGATCGCTACAATTTATCCTAAGACGCTAAACTGAGAAATTTATATTAACTGAAAATTTCATCGAGTCCAATGTACAATTAGTGTGGTTTGGATAGAAAATTATCAAGCCAGATGTCATCTCGTAACTTGACCATGGCTCAAAATTATGATCAGTTGTGTTCAGAGGCTTCTGTCAGCAGGAACAATCAGACGGAAACATAATGTTTCAATAACCAAACTTAATCTTTCTGTTGTTTATTACATATGATTGTCAATTTTGTTTTAATTAAGTTTTTTCACAATGAGTTTTTGAAAGTTACATTAATTTAATCAATTGTCTCGAAATCAATTATCTCTGAATTCGGTAAGATTAGTTTGGTTATTGCAATATTTTATGGAGTACTTATTTTTACTTTTCATGGCCTCAAAATTTCAACATACTAATTCTCAATTTTGATAAAGCTACGAGGTTGAAGTCTAAGTTGGCCCTCTCTTTCCAACAATATATTTACTATACATTAATGATACATTTTTAAAATTTATATTTTCTAATTTATTCCAGTTCAATGTTTTTGATATGTGAACCAAATAAAAATATCTGATGTTCAAATATTAAGTTTAATAAAAATCACCACATTGGCCAATAAACAAAATTTGTTCATTGTCTACGCCAAGCAATAGGTATGCTAACTAGGAGTGATGATTTACTAAACCTTTTTTTCCTTATCTGAAATTATACCTTATTTATTAAACTTGGCAAGTATAATGTCTTTCAGTGAAAAGAATTTTCTGTTTGGAGATTCTTTAGCTCTGGCTAATTCATTGCTTAAAAGTCATTTTTACTGGAAGTTACAGTTTAAAGTGGATTTCTAACTTCAATATAAGAGCATCCAAGCTCGAAGTGAGAATCAAACCCAAAAACTTTTGTATCGAAGACTTGAGTGACAACCATTCGGCAAACAACTCATTTCTGGAAAAAAGCATTCTTAACAAAAATATTTTACTAATGTAAAAATATTTTAGTTAAAACAAACTTATTGAAATGAAATGAACCTTAATTTTGTGGGTCACATAAACTGACAAAGCAAATTCTAAATTTAAATGTAGGTATCAATTTCTGATAATTATAAATATTTACCATTTACAATACAGAGGTTCTATTTTCACGTCTGATTCTTCTTTATTGACATTATGCATAGTTAAGATTGAAAATTTAGTTTAATCCAACCAGAAGCATTGCAAGACTGAAAATTATTATATCTTCGTTCAACCAAAAATAATTAGTCTAGATTAAAGTAATAGAAGAATCAACACACGCATCGAGCTTCTGCGTGATATCTTTATCTAATTTGCTCTGCTTGCAAACTCATGGAACTTGTGCTCTATTTTGGATCCCTACTTGCTAAGAATTTTCTAGACAAACCCCTCAGACTTTAACAGCACGTTACTTTGCATGATGAGGAGAATTTATATTATGAAGCTCTGAATAGTGTTTATTTCGAAGTATACTACAACCACCATACTTATTCAGAATCTTGAAGATATTCTTATAGACTAATGTTTGAAGTTGTTATTTCTCCCTATTATTCATCGGAAATAGGAAATAAAGGGGTCATAGTTAGGCATCTGAAAATGTATGGTAAACTAACCTAATTGAAAAATTTTTAACTATGTATTAAAATATTTTAACATTAAATTCTGTTAAAAATAATATAAGAATTTTTAATCTAAAAGTGCATTCATTAAGATGTAATAGCATTCAAAGTAAATTTATCTAATGTTAAGACATTTATTAATTGAAACAATACAACACTAGTATGCTTTAAAGTCATCCAAATGTGCTTAAGCAAATTATTTGAATACTTACACATAAAACTTAATTACATTTGTTGCTTTTTTAATTTTGCTATTAAAAATTGTTGTACAGTTTTAATCAAAAAGTATATAAAAGTTTTAGGTATTTGCTCCCTAAAAATTGCATAAGTAAAATTATATGAGCAGCTGACTTTCAAAATAAGTTCATTTCAACATGAAATGCAATTAGGAGATTAACGTTATAATTATGTATACGACTAAAATACCTTGAAGACAATTGAAATTATTTAAATTATTTTATATTAAGTCAGTTATTTATGTATAAAATTTATAAAAATTTACTGTTAGTTAAATTATTTTAAATTTTCTGTAAAAGAATATTATAAAAATTTTAAGTGGAAATGCAAAAAAATTTTAATGTAAGAAAAAAACTCATCCATAAATTTAAAAATAAACTTCATTTTACGCAATTTATGGGTTTAACGACAATGTGATAACTCAAATACCAAAATTATAATTTAGTCTATTTAAACAATTTGATTATCATTTAAATTATTTTTCCGTAAAATTCGTTTGAATTTACTTTTTGTTACAAGTTATTTTAACAAAAAAATTTTTGAAAGAATTTTATAAAAATGTAAGTCTTAATATTTTTCATTCTAAATACTTCCCCTATCTTCATAGCTAAGCTAATAATCGAATTCGCGAAATGTTGAACTAAAAACAAAGTGATGATTATTCGGGAATTTTACCAAGGTTCTTTTTCATAAATAAACTATTTTGTATGTATTTTTGTATATTGACATAAATATGTCGTTATGTTATTCTAAAAATGTTGGAAAAACCTCTATATGTAATAAAAGTGTTCATGTATTAAAAGTCATCGATATCAAATACAGATAGTTAGACAAACGAAAATATATGTCTCTCTTAGATTAAATGTTTTAGGCCTTGGGACGTGGTAGCCTAGAGGTTAAAACATCGTCTTCTGTTCGGAATGTCTGGATTCGATTCCCAATGCAACCAAAGATCCACCGAGTACATGCGATATACGTGCTCGTTAAATCTGTGTAGTCGAAAGTCCTTTGATCTGTCGTTGAGCAGTTACCATGGGTGTCATGGTCTGGAGAAAATTTCCTCCCCCTTCGATCAATGTCAAAATTGAGGGAGAAGATCCTCTAGTGATGCCATCTATCGGAGGAGTTTAGAGCAAAGTCATACTTTCCCCTTCGTGGTGCTCTGGTTAAATGTAAGACGACGCTACAGATTTAAATTCTCATAGCCAACGGCATAGCATCCGTGGCTTGTCCACGTGTCATAAGTATCCGCAACGATGTTTCAGAGCCTTAATATTTTTCTTAAACAAAAATTAATGATAAGATACGCATGCTTCAAATTCCTCTGAAGCTACAATACAATTCACGGATTGATTATATATATATATATATATATATATATATATATATATATATATATATATATATATATATATATATATATATCACTTTATATATATATATATAGTATATATATATATATATATATATATATATTTACTGTAGTAGGATTGCGGATTTCATTCTTTATACACAAATATTTTTTGCACACGAAAGTTAAATGGACACGAATCACAAAAAATATACAAATTCAAGGTGAAATTCCAATCCATGAACTAAATAATATAAGGAATTTTGAAATTATTTTTATAAAACACCAAAACTTAGAACAAAACAAAAATTTCGGTTTCTAATGCCATCAACCAAAAATATATAAAGACAACATAAGAGAGAAGTCGCGAAGGAAACAAGGATTAAAATTAACGAAACGAAAAGTAAAAAGAACTCTATTAGGCAGTAGAGCTAGAGCCGGAAAATGATAAAAATAATCTAAGATAAAATTAATATATGATAAAAATAACTCAATATAAATTAGTTTTATCTTTTTACTTATATTGAAAAAAAGTTTAAGAAAATTTAAAAAATATTTTTAACTAAAAAAAAAATTAAGAGAACAGATTAAAAAGAATTAATAAAACTCTGCATTGAAATACATGTGTAATTTTGATTTAAAAAACAAACAAATATTAAATTTGTTACACAGAAAAAGTCAAATTTCAATATACCAAATAAAAAAAAACAAGAGTACATTCCCAATTTAATTTTCATGCAAATTTAGCAACCGTAATGGTATTTTCATTTAAAACTTATTAAAAAAATGTTCACTATGTCGATATTGGCTTTTACTGTTTGATGATCATGAATACCACAAGTTTCGTAATTGCTCTTCAAAATATTCTTTGGCCTCATCGATTGGGTGCAAACCTCACCTGTTGTGGCCGTCAGTTTGTGTCAGTAATTGCACTTCAAATTTAGAAGGCAATAAAAAAGAGGCGATCACATTTTTTTCCTTTCTACCTCATCAACAACACAGGAGCAATAATAATAAAGAATCCACAGAAACCCATTCCAAAGATACCAGCGCCATTTGCATGGGGGTTGTTATCCTGCTTCGAAGTCTTAATTCAGGTCAAATTAATAACGCTCAATTAATCCGGTGTTCCGCATTACCCACAAGAGAGGAAACATTTAATATTTTCTTCCGCCGCATTATCTTTCGGCGGTAACGATCTTCCTCCATTTTTTTTCGTTCCTTTTTTTCACTATCTATTTACTCACGACATACGATCTTTCTTGATTAAAGTACTTCAGATTTAATATCTGGAAGGAGGCATCACAACTGTGGAGTCAGGCGGTGCGTTTAATTTAGCCCAAATGTGATTAGGCAGATAAAAGTTGGGGACCATAAGGTAAAACAATGTAATTTTTTGTGTGCCTGGTGCTTTTATTTATTGCTAACAACACTATAGGCCGGCAAAAGTTATGACTTGTTAAAGTTTTATTTCATGGATAACGTTATTGATGACTTTTTCAGAACTTTGAGAGATTCTAAATTGTTTTTCAATCAAAAATTTCTTCGATTACCAAAGGAAAACAATGGTACTTTAACTGGAATTCAGAGTGATGAATGAAACACAACGAAATTCATGAATACACACACACATATAGTATATATATATATATATATATATATATATATATATATATATATATATATATATATATATATATATATATATATATATATATATATATATATATATATATATATATATATATGTTTCTAATGGGGGGCACTTGGATGACGAATCCTATGCCACAACAAAGCCACAAACTGCTACTCAATTGTTACCCAGCGGGCACTTGTGAACCGAGTCACGGAGGCAAGTAGCGTTGCCCGCGCCATACTACCACAAATCTGTTTATAGGGTAGGCCACATTCATACATCATCACAAGAAAGGACAGAGAAAACAGAGAAAGAAAGAAACATTCATGCCCATCTTCTTCTTCTTCTTAGAATTGGGTTTGTATTATATTGGGTACCTCTGCTTTTATCAGCATTTTGTACAATTAACTCCAAACCCAATGTTTCCTAGTTCCAGTTGCTCGGGTCACCCACTTTATTAATAAAGTCCGATAACCCTTTAATGGAGTCTAGGTGTAAATCTCTAGTATGGATGATGCCTAGAGAAGTTAATCTAGGGAGAGCAAGAGCCTCGCATTCATAAATGATATGCTCTGCCGTTTCCTCTTGCGTATGACATTTCCAGCAGATAGGGTCTTGCTGAAACAGTCCCATCTGGTCAGAGAGTCAGTCATACTAGGGATAGCTTCCTGACTTTCACCAGAAGATGGTTTGGAGGTCATTTCTACCTCAAGTGAAGGATTCATTACTGCCCCTTTACAAGACAGCCTCTGAGTTCACTTGTCTTTTTCAGCAAGGTCAACTTCAGAGGCATCACCTGCAGATGCAGAAAGGATTGTTATTTCTTGTGTCTTTTCAGCCACAAGATAACAATTTATAAGCTCAGGTAATATAAGTCCACCCAGCATTGCCTGAGATACTGGGCAAGGCAAATTACTCTAGAAGTTCGCCAGGCAACTAGAGGCTCCGTTAAGACACCAATACCGCGGTGCCAATTTGCCCTAGGCACGGATCGCATAACACCAGGGTTTACGGGAGCTGGTTCGCGGCCTCTGATTCTATATTCAAGGCTATCCTGTCATTCCTACAGGACGTTCGGTGATCCACCGCCTACCGACGCGCCTGGTAGCTGCTCAGGCCCCAGGAACATTCATGCCCAAACCAGGATTCGAATCCGGGACCCACAGCTCAGGAGTCAGGAGTGCTAACCACTCAGTCATCGGTCGGTCGGATTAAATATATATATATATATATATATATATATATATATATATATATATATATATATATATATATATATATATATATATATATATATATATATATATATATATATATATATATATATATATATAGATAGATAGATAGATAGATATAGATATAGATATAGATATATAATATATATATTATAAATAATGTTATATTTTGCATAAAAGTTTTATAAACAAATTTTTTTTCGAAGAAGGGACTATATATTAAAGACTATGTTGCAATGGGGTGTAAATATGCTAAGATATTCCTGTTTATACTCTTTAATAAATTATTTTACTTTCTAATGAATTATTTACGTTTTATTAGATAAAACAAAATACAAGCTTTAATATAAAAGCGCTGCTAAGATAGGTATAAAATTCTGTTTTATTTTCTTTATAAAATACTTAGGATTATTTCATAATTTAGTTTTATTTACATTGCAATGAATAAATAGTTTAAAAAATTATATTATTTGTAATGAATACTTAAAACTTTTTAACGAATATTAATTAATTGTTTATTATAGGGTATAGCTTTTTGTAGAAGTAATCATAGTTAAAAATGCAAATATTATATGTAGTTTTAACAAGAGTCTTCAAAGAATTTTCATCTTCAGGAATCTTTAATTCAACTTACTAGAAAAATAAAGTAAGAATTCAAAAAGAAATTTATTATGCATGCAAAATAGATTATATTTATATGTCCAGCACACAACAAAATTTTTCAGGTATCTACTCCGATTTGTGAACAATGAGGCTATCAATCTTGCTTTCAAGTTAATGACTTATAAGTTGGAATCTTACTTATGGTCTATCAATGTCTTCTCATCCATTTAAAATAATACAAATTTAATCGCATTAAACATCGTGCGTTAATATTATTAAAAATTTGCATTTCAATTTTTATCGTACTAAAAATATTAAGAAAATAAAATTGAAATGAGCATTAATAAATTAATTATGTTATAGGACAATTTATAAGTCCACTTTCCGAATTTTATATGAAACACGATTGTTTGTATGAAATAACAATATTATTAAAAACTTTATATATTAATACAATAAATTTTAATTTTGTACATGATGAAGAAATTTATATAAGTATTAACTTTTGTTTGATATATCTTCTCTGAAACTAAATAAAAGAATATAAATTTCAAAATGAGAATTTTTATTATGTATACAAAAAATTTAAATCATTCAATTCTTGTGTTTGCATTTTATGTTTTTATTTTCAACTCTTTTATGTTTTCTCAATATTTTAAATTTAAGTTAAGTTCCAAGTAACTACAGAAATAAATTTGGTTTTTTCAGGTTTCTGTCATTTAAATAAGTCGGAGAGGAATAAATAAGTTGAAAACAAATTATTTTTTCCCTTAAAAAGAATTTTTTAAGAAACGTACTTCGTGAAACATTTCTATGAAATTAATTTTTCATTCATGGGATTGTTTTTTCGATGCAAGTAAATATATTTCTTAAAATATTTCTATATAGAGCAATGAAAATGTTTTGCCCAAAATTTAAATTGCTTGCCAGAATAAATTTTTTTTTTTTGCAAATACTTAGACTTATTCAGTATTTCATAACAAAAATTCATCTGTTTATTCTTAAAAAAGGTTTGAATACAGCGTAAAATTCTTAGAAGTTAAATCTGCTTTCTGTTTTCGTTATAAATAAGATTTAGTTTACTTAATAGGGAGATAATTTTAAATAATTTGTTTTTTTTCTTTTTTTTTTTTTAAATTCCAAATTTTTTTTTTTTTTTGAGCTTACTGAAATTCAATTGGTTGGATATTTTAAGAGTGAATTAAATTTCAATGAAAACTTGAAGTAAGGTATTTTAAGAAGATACTTATAACATTTTTTTAAAGGGTAATCTATTGACAAACTTTATTATAAAATATTACTTAAATAAAACGAAATCTTCCTGTTTAAACTTTAATATTGCTATGTGTTCCATAACTATTATTTATTACTTTCTCGTAAAATTTATTATTGAACAAAAACAAAATTAAAATAAATTTAATAACGAAGAAAAATTGATGCTAGAAATTCAAAATAAATTCCGATGGAAATGTTGATATTTATATAAGGTATTAATTATCAAAGTAGCTTAATAGAAGTTTCGTAAACTATTTTTTTAAACAAAAATATCCTATTTTTTACAGCTATAGTTAATAATATGTTCTTACAGATGTAACTGTAAACTTTTTAATTTAGAATGGACATTATAGTAAATTATCTTCTTTAATGGAAATAAAACCATTAGACAAGATAATTTGGATAGATGGAGTTTTCAGTTTCAGGCTAAAAAAGTCACTTCTTTTATGGCCGTGAGAAACAGGTTCTATATTAGACCCAACTGAAAATCATCATACTATGAGGAACCTTCCACATTAAAAGTCCTATGTTTCTCAGTTGATGCGGTGTCGGAATAAAAATGCCAGCTCAGGTGTCGATGTCTTCTTTTGACATTAATGTAAAATAACTAAACCGAGTTTAGTGGCTTTTCACTTTTATAGGAAAACAACTGGGAATGTATTACCATAATTCTGAAACATTAAAAACAATTAATGAAGATTAATAAAGTGACTATAAACTATTTGAAGTACATTTTAATTTAATGATAATATATGGAATAAGTAAGATTTTTGTCTTCGCTTGACCTTGAAGTCTCTGTAAATCTCACAAATGGGAATTTTCACGTAAAAAAACTAAAAGTATTAAGAATGTGATTTTCAGCTATATTTTTAATTCTAAGCAAAAGGTAAATGTAAAAAATTGCATTTTCCATTTGATTTTTCTCATACTTCTTCATTTATATAAATCCATTTAAATGCATTAGTATTTTTCAAAATGGATTGATGATGCAAAAATTCATACTTTTCTTTTAATTTTGCTTTTAATTACATTCAGTTGAGGAAATTTTTAAGTATAATTAAAGAAAGAATCATGTGCGTAGCGAAGAGCTCTTGTGAATGGTTCATCACTTTTATCAAATGGTTCCGGAAAGGTTTCTAGAACAAAAAAGCATTAAATATTGTACAAAATACTGGTATTTATTAAATGTTTATTATTTAAATTACTTATTAAATTCAATAGTTAATTTAAAAACTATTTAATAAAATCACCCAAATCTAGAATAATTCTAAAAAATCAAACTCGGAATTTTAATAATTGATTCATTATATATGAATTATGGACCGCATCAATTTTCGATTAACCCTTACAAGATTATTTTCTGTTGACAAAATTGATTCGTTTGGCATCTATAGTTTAAATTAGATTCTGAAACATTAAAAGAATTCATGACTATGTTAGGAATTGAATTCATGGTATGTGTATTGGAAGCCTCAGAGTAAATCATTCATCTATAATATAAGGATACCTTTCGTGCTCCTTCTGAAAAAGAAGCTTTGAACTTTTTATTAAAAGTTGTTTTATAAGCAATTCAAACAGTCATAAAATATTTACTCACATATTATTAATTTTGATTCTCATTATTATATATTATTCATTTGATACTTAATTGGAGATAAAATACAGAAAATATTACATTTAATTAAATACTTCAAATCTATTAGCATTTTCTTAGTATCTCATTTAATAATCATTGACAATCTCATTTAGGACTACTGCGCAGTTGCTATTTAATCGGTGTTATGAAATAGAATAATCATTTTAGATATTTCAAATAGCAGTGCGATATTTATTTGCAAATTATTAGTTTCTATTTTTATGACTTTATTCAAACTATTCTTATTTTGAGATGAAATACATGAAATGGCACATTAAAGTAAAAACTTCAATTATTAGTAATTTCTTTTTCTTTTTATTCACTTATTATTGTAGTTTAGATGAAACGTCATTTGACGTCATGGATATCTTAAGCCAATAAGCCTTGTAATAAAGTGACGTAATCATGATCTCAACTGTAACGAAAGAAACAATCACTTTATGGTAAATAATTTTCTTAAATTATAAAAAAAGCGACGAAATCATTTTTTAAATGTAATAGAAAATTTACAATACCTATTTTTTTTTCAAAAGTTATACATAGCAATATTTTATTTCATTGTATTCCATATAGTTTTCTCAATATTGTTGTTACACTAGTTAAGTTAGTTCATTCTTGTATTATCTTCTATTTGCACAAATCAAAACGAATGAAAAGTCATTTAATTATAAATGCTAGAATCATTTTTACTGTAAATGTAATATAGGTATACTTTTAATTCAGCTTCCTGCATCATATCTATATTGTTAGCAAACTCATTAAACAAGGAGATTTTTGTAATAAAAATATAAGTTTCTTTTATCAATGAAAACCAAAGCGACCAAGCCGTTATTTAAATATAACAGTCTATATTGACAATAATTTTATTTCACATAGAACTGTGGATTGCCTATTGGCTGATGTAAAAGGCATTTTAACGTTTTCCAAGTAATTGTTTTCCAGGAGAACTTTTCATAGATTGTGGGTCATGTTCCCGCGCATCAAAGGAGAAAACCCAGAAAACTCCCAAGCACGCACGAAGATGAATCCAACAAGTTTTATTTATAAACTTACTAGGAGTGATTTCATTCCAGTATCTTTGCAATATAGCTCGTTAATTTATAACAGATATGTCATATCTGTGTAACTGCCGTACTTAAGAAATGGCAATGAAATATTTAAAATTGCCCACATAACCAAATCAGCATAAGCAGTCTGTGTATTACCCAGCTATTAGGATATTTCATTTTTCAGCACTGTAAGGGGCAGAAGTGATTGTAACTTATACAGCGGGGCACTCTGTGAATGTGCTATCGTTGCCACGAAAGCGAGAGAGTCTTCTTTATTTAGAAGCAGGAACCAAACAGAAGATTCCCATACTTGGCCTGTCGCTTTCGGAAGCATCATTTCACATGGAGGATATTGTGACCACCATATATTTAAAGTCTCCAGCGATCATTATCGAACACGACAGATTTTCGATTGTGTCGGGATTCGAACTCACAACTTTCCGATAACGAGAATGAATGGGCAATGAGGCCCATACTCACACAATTATACAAAATATTACAACGAGGAATTAATTTAAATTGTAATATACAAGAACTATAAGATAAGATATTATTTAACATAATATAATATTTTTGCTAATGGAAATTATTAAAATATATTACTTGATTTTTCATGATCTAAATTAGAATCATTTTATGTATAGCATTATTAATCATATATAATTTTATAGATAGTAAATCAGCCAAGTCATCATAAACATAATTTTTGCTGTAGATTCTTTTTGGAATATAATATTAGCCTCTTTAAATCTTAGTGTTATTTTTAATATTTTAGAATTTCTCGACCCTTCTTCCTGTGTTGCAAATGATAATGTATGTAAACGCAGCAGGTAGAAACGCCAAAATGCTAAAAAATTTTAATATTTTAGAATTTCTCGACCTTTCTTCCTGTGTTGCAAATGATAATGTATGTAAACGCAGCAGGTAGAAACGCCAAAATGCTAAAACTTTTGGCGTTTCTATTTGCGAATTTTCGTAAGCGTCGCGACTTTACTTCGGAAAATTTTTGCAGTTTTTTTAACAATAGAAACCGATACGACTAAGCTAGTACACATAGTGTACCTTTGATGTAGAATGCCAATAATTTTTATTTCAAAAGTTAGCTACCAGTATTTTTTATTTCAATGTCTTGTAATAAAAAAATTGTGAAACTCCAATCTGGTTGAGTTCAACATCACGCAACATGACATTTTCCGATTCCATTCTTTAAATGAAAAGTAATAAATGAACAAGCGAAAGGGAAAAAGAAAAAAAAAAAGAACCTTCACCATCAGCATGTGTTTTGATTAAAAATAACCATTAAAGTAGAAACTAAAAATGAAAATGAGGGGAAAAAAAGAAAGAAATTACAGAAGGAAATAAAAATAAATAAAATGGGAAAGTTCGTCATTAGACAAATTCGACGAATGTTTTTAGTAATTAAATTCCAATGAGAAAAAAAATCACGCATTAAAAAGGGGAAAAAAGATTTCTAAAAAAATCAACAAATACACCTTAATTTCCTAAAAATTTAACTAGCTACCAAAAAAGATTTCCTTTTATTTTTTTATAAATGGAAAATTTATTCACCCAGAGATAATTTTTTTGCATGCTGGAATTAATTCTTCCCTACCAAACCACTTCACGTTTAAATTAAAATGGTTTCTGTTTATGACAAGATAAAGCCAGCCTAAGTTTTTTTCTAGGAAAAGCGTGAATTAAGATGGGAAATCGATAGAAAAGTATGGAAGTATCATTCAATTATCATTCAATTTTAATGCAAACTTATTACTTTTTATGAATACATAAATTTAAAATCTTTTATTGAAGAACAAAACTATTTCACTCAGTATCATTATATGTATAAGACACAACGATATATCTTTCATATTTTAAGAAACTTCGTATGACATCGATGCGAAGACATATTTTTTTCTAGTTAAATTGCTAATCATTTTACAAAACATAGGAATGTAATTAGAACATTTTTATGTGTTTGAGACTAAAAATTAAATGTTAATCTAATCGAATTTTTGTTATAAAATTTACAAAATATTTGTTTTACTGTTTGTGTAACACATTTTGGAATTTTGTCAATTAATATGTTCATAAAATGTTTCTGTGTAATTTAAAAATAAAATTTATGTGAAAAAATAATGTGAAGTTATCAGGTGTATTTTTCTGCAACTTCGATTATCAGATTCTTAGCGATTAAATGCTTAAGAAAATTATGATTTAAAATAAATACTTTTAAAAAATGAAATTTTTAAAACGTATTATCGCAGAAACAGATTAAACATTTGACACTTCTTCCAGATAGATTAACGATCGAAAACTTTTAAAAGTAATTTAAGCTTTTAAAGCATTTTGCTTCTGGAAAAGATTATAAATCGGAACTATATTCACGGGTCGCTATGGAATAAATTGGTAAACTTTGCAAATCACTGTAACAATTGTTCGTTCAAAAATCAGCACAATACTCACCTCCTAGCGTACAATAAAGATTGGTATGTAAATTGAGAGTTTCTTTTCCTAAAAGTGTCACATTATACCACAAAGTCTGGTCACTTAAAGCAAATTAAATGTATCCTCATTCAATTAAAAATAATTTAAATTCCATTATTCAAAATATTTTATTTAAAATATTTGTGTTTAATTTTTTCTGTAGTCTTCGGACACTTTATCATGCACATTATTGTTTCATATATTATAGAATCACTCTTAAAAAGAATTATTGATTTAAAAACTAAATTATAGTTTGTTATAAACTTCACAAAAACAAACATACTTCCATAGAATTATCATTGTAAAAACTATTTAAGACTGACTATAAAATTATCAAATTAAGGAGATTTACCGAAAATTTCCAAATTAACATTATATTTGAAAAATGTTTGTAGCAAATTGCTGCAATTGGGAATATGTGGTAAAGTATTGTTTAACAATATTTTAAACTAAATAATCATTGTATTATTATGTAAACAGAGGTTGTTAACACGGTACTATGTTTTATGCTTGTCTTAAAAAGTAATAAAATGATTAAGTATCTGTAAGAATTGGTTCTAACATCTGCAAAATAAAAAAATGAAAACTTACGACACTTTCATATCTGCTTGCTTTTGCTCTTGCTAAACATTAAGAAAAAAGATTATTTCTTCTGATTATTTATTATCATTTAAGAAGATTGGTATTGAATATGATGTTACACTTTACTTACTATACGCTGTAAAATAATATCTTTACTTTTAATCATTATTTGTTAAATAAAACTTAATATATAAATATCAGCAAGGCAAAACTTTATGAATCTCAAAATTAATTAAAAATTAAGTCAATCTCAAGAAACAAAAATGTGTGAAAATCTATTGCAATATTTAATTATTGAATAGTTTATTTTGTTGCTTTATGAACACGTTTTTGCACATGAGAATTAATTTGACCAAAATATATGATTTAAAGTAGATTCCCAAATACTTCAAATATTAATACCCGGTGCAGAAATAGAATTCACAGTATGAAAATCTGTTGCAATATTGATGATTGATTTTTTTTTCGCATTTTTAATTTTTTGAATTTAATTGTTTGTTTAGTCGAGATTTACGATTTAAATTAGACTTTCAAACCTAGCAACATCTACAAACATAGCAACAAGCTAGTTGAAAATCGATGCCAAAATCTGCAGAACTGAAACCCAAAGCATTAATAATCAGATTAAGAGCTCAGTGTCTATTCCATAGTGTCCAAATAGTTAATCACTTAATATGACGACTTGGGTTCCATTAGATTTCAGTTATATAAAATATGAAAATATTCTTATATATATATATATATATATATATATATATATATATATATATATATATATATATATATATATATACAATAAATGTACAACATTTGAAGAATAACTAAAATATATGTAATTATTAAAAGTCACTTTGTAATTTTACAGAAAAAAAAGATAGATTTAAAATAAAAAGGATACTTTGTAGTGGTGAAATAATCGCCAACTGACTTTTTCTATTTTCGTTACAACAGTGTTAGAACGTCCTTTAAAAAACGTATCGATTCGAAAAGTAATATTTTAGTCTCAGTTGGACTTTTTTATTTGTGTTGAAAACCACCACCCTGTGGCCTCCCCCAACCATAAAGCGTTTTCAACAGCCTTCTCAAAATATGGGGAGACGTTCTATTCCAATCCCCTGGCCTATCAGGAAGTTCGTAAAACCGACACGGATTCCACATTAGACTTTCCCTGCAGACTGTGGGGTCTCGAGACGGAGAAGATCCTTAATGCCTCCTCTTTGTGCGAAAAAACGTTCTTCCAGCTGTCATGTGAGGGCAGAATGCCTCCCGGGACTGTTTACGAATGCAAATCCACAGAGTAAGCTGTTTTTGCGATAAACAAAAGGATGCCTCCTCGCCTTCTGTCTGCTTTCTTCGTTTTCTTCTCAGTTAAACCCTTTAAAATATTATTGATCTCGAATCAGTCAAATTTCATTAAAAATAGGTTAGATAAAAAAAATACTTCATTAAGTGACTTATTTAAAGTCGGTCTTTGTCAAATGGACGGCTCCAGGTTGGCCCTTGGTTGATTAAAACATAACTTATTTGGGGAATAAAATCTATATTACTCTTAATAACTCAAATTTGTTGGACCAGGAAAGTGTCTCTGACCAACTCTTCAATCATTAAGCTATACATAAAATAAGATTCACCTGAACTCAGTGGTTGAGTTGTTGCTAATTTCTATAGTTAGTCGAGGACTGAGCCAGTTTCATGTGACTTAAATTTTCATAACTTAAGCGAAGAATAGTAGCTTCTACTCATGACGTGATGTGGAGCATCTTATAGTAAAGGGCAGTTTTCGCTCAGAAAGTGCCTCTATATAATTTGGAAGAAAGGATCTTGAAAGTCACTCATAACCTAGGCCTACTACATCCAGCAGTATCATTTCACTTAGAATACATTACGAACATGGCACATTTTGCGTACCATGGCCTTTCCGATAACAAGAAAAACAACTGAACAAACGGCTATTGCCCGTTTCAGAAGTGGTCATCTTAATAACGTGAAATTCGTTGAGGGTACGAAGAAATTCCAAATTTGCTCCAAGTGCTTAAGTGAACAGGCCTCTTTTGATGTATTAATATTTAAGATCCCTTTGTTAGAGTCATAACATTCATTCCTGAAATGCCTGAACATTCCTGAACAAAATACTGAACATATTCTTCAATGCCTTGGTCTCTCCGGGAGAGATCTGATGGAGAATCCACTTATGGTACTGGGTTTTTTGAAAGTGTACGCGCTCATGGACCTGGTCTAGCGCTGCTGACCTCGGGGGCATGCAACAACAACAACAGAAAAACATCTTTCCCTATCAGACGACTGTGGCAAATACATAAGGATAATATGATACTACTCTAATTCAAAGTTCACAAATTTAGTGAACAAATTTTGGTAATATTCTTCTATTGAATAATGAGCGTTTGAGACATCACTTAATGAATAGTGCTGTAGGCGAAGTGTGTTGTAAATTTCTTTAACACCCATTGAGTATTATTGTCTTCCAGAAAGACTTCATAAAGAGTAGGCCATATTCATCTGTTAAAAGATAAGAAATCTAGAAAACTCATAAGTTTTTAAGCGATAGAGGTACATACAGAAAGCTGAAAAGCACTTTTTCTACTACTTTCTTAAGTAAATACTTTTTCTTCTACTTTCTTAAGTAAATACTAAAACTTCCCTTTGTCCGTCTCTGAAACATTTGAACCACTTTTAGAAATTTAAATATTTTTTATATTTTTTAAATTATATATTTTTTAATATCTTGAATGGACAGTTACATTTTGTAATTTAACAGTTTCCAAATTCTTAAAATATGTTATAAAATTGTACACCTAGATAATTCGTTTTTTTTTTAATTTTCTCCATTTTTCTAAATTATATTATCACTAAATCCCTAAAAATGAATCCCGAAAGTGAAACTTACATAAAATTATTTTTAACTGATTTAATCAGTGAACTTCAATTGTTTCCTCTAATCAGCTTATGTAAACAAAACTCTTTAACCGAATGCAAGACTCTTTCTTTTAATCAAACATTGAAATTAATATATCCTGTTTTATTCTATTATTATTTAGATTTTAAAAAAAAGTTTTGAAATTCCAATCGCTTACGAATTTTTTCCTCGTGCTTCATTCATTCAATTTTAGATACTTTTCAATTTTCATTAAACAACATTAAAACTATTTAAAAAAGAAAACATCATAATGCAACTTTCAAAACAGAATAACACTGTATTTAAATAAATAAAAAAATGCTGAAGATTATTCCTTGGGATTTTACATTACATCAAATTTAAGATTTAAATTATTATGAAAAACATATCACTCAAATTGAAAAAAATGTTTTAAGGAACTACTAAAGTTGGGAAAAAGATGTTTGAAAAAAGAAAAAGATTTTCGAATATTTTTTTTATTTTTTAATAAATGAAATTGATTTCGAAATATGAAACAATCCGTTTTTTTGTGGTACAGTAATTTAATCTATTGGTTTCATTTTTCAGTCTTATATTTGAATAAAGAGTTGCTTCAATTCTTAAACTGATGTAATTTTGCTAATTTTGCCGTTAAATTTCACATTCCTAAAATTCGTTACTAATAAATTCTTAAGTGATTTTAATAAATTATCAATTTTGATTACTTAATTTCATTATTATTTAATTACCTAATTGTATTCTTGTGTATTCACCAGATATATTTAACTCATTTATTTCTCTGATTCCATATATTTACCATCTCATCACATTTTCTTTTATAACATTTTCCACTATACTGCAGAAATTATTTCACTATAAAAACAAAATTATCTATGAATCCTTAATTTTTCTCACTATTGCCCTGTCACTATTCCCGAATAAACACCAGCAACATATATTGGAGATATACAGTACAACTAAAATTCATTATTTCATGATGAAAAATGAAATTTTTATCAAACTAAAAATTTGGGCTCACCAATAGCTAAACCGCGTACAGCAGAAGTATTTCCTCAACAGAAGATGTACTTGATTCAATTGTTATGCAATGAAACCTTAATTTTTATCACTATTGCCCCTGTCACTATTCCCGAACAAACACCAGCAACATATATTGGAGATATACTGTACAACTAAAATTCATTATTTCATGATGAAAAATGAAATTTTTATCAAACTAAAAAATTGGGCTCACCAATAACTAAACCGCGTACAGCAGAAGTATTTCCTCAACAGAAGATGTACTTGATTCAATTGTTATGCTATGAATCCTTAATTTTTATCACTATTGCCCCTGTCACTATTCCCGAACAAACACCAGCAACATATATTGGAGATATACTGTACAACTAAAATTCATTATTTCATGATGAAAAATGAAATTTTTATCAAACTAAAAAATTGGGCTCACCAATAACTAAACCGCGTACAGCAGAAGTATTTCCTCAACAGAACATGTACTTGATTCAATTGTTATGCTTGCAGGTTATATTTGTAGTGTTTCTACTTAAAGTGTTTTTACCATAAAGTGGTTGTTTCTTTCATTCCAGTTGAGATCATGATTACGCCACTTTATTACAATTCTGATTAGTTTAAAATATCCATGACGTCATATAACTTTTTATCTACGTCACACATAATTTATTACGGTATCGTATTGAGACGGCGTAGTAAATCCAATTTATTGATGAATTTGATCCTGCCTTCAAATCATATTCTTCGAGCGGCAGCAAACAAGGCGCAGTTCTCCATCGAATGTCTGAGAATAGTATCGAAGTTCATTTTGTTGATAAAACGATTTCTTATATAAAGACCAAAGCATCGGTTTGAGAATTCGTTTTTCATTGATTCAAGCCATTAACATTGACAATAGAACAGAAGAAAAAGCAAAGTGGAAAAGATAAGACAAAACATCCACTTTATAATTAGTTTAAATCGACGAGGATGATTTAAATTTTTAAAAATTGTATTAATTATAGAATTTTAGGTTAGGTTACGACAAAAAAACTGTTTTGGAGCTTTATGCTCAAAGGCTTATAGCTCGCATTGAGTAAGATTTAATTTGTAAGTAAGTTTTTATTAATTAAGTAAGTTTTTATTTGAAACCTAAACAAAATTGATGGATTGATGATTTTGAAAAAAAAGATTGAAAATCAAAACGAAGAAGATAAGCTCGGCGTTTGATTGACAAATAAAGGGGAAATTAGGCCGTCTGGAAACACAAAGACGAGCAAAAATTAGAGTCCATTAATTTGTTTCAAAAAAGAAATTGTTGCGTCAATTTTCTCTTTAGGACTTATTGACAAATCTAAGATCCAATAGAAAGAAAGAGCTCCGATACCGAGTTTTTCTCTAAAAGAATTTCTTGCATGATCATATCGAGGACACGATAGCATTATGTGATTCATGGTTTCTCTTTCTCTATTGAATTTTAAATAAATAATTGCAATATTTGAAAACAATCTATTTTAAATCTTAAAACTAGTGCCTTGCTTACGACAACATTAAAATATTTATTTTATTTTTTATTCGTGTCTCTTCCCTGAATATGCCTGGCTGTTTGTGTAAACTCCCTTCAAGGAGACATACTGATATCTAATACAGTTTTCACAGTTAAGCTATTTATTTACACGTAGGTATAGTTAAAAATTTGATCATCTTTATTTAACCAAAAAATACAGTAGAATCATGAATAGAACAGTCAGAATGCAATATTGTAATGAATGAATAAAAAACTTATATGTGAATGAGCATTAAGAAAGTATTATTAAAAAAATTGTTTATATTTGGAAATAATGTCATCACCGCCCAACTTGTCTAGTGGTCAGCATGCCTGACTGTGGATAAGGAGGTCCTGGGTTCGAATCCCAGTTCGGGCATGGATGTACTTTCTCTCTCTATCTATCCTGTCTTTGTCCTTTCCTTGTATGAATGAGGTGTGAATGGTTGCCTACCCTATAAACGGGTACCTATGGCATGTGTGTAGAGCCAAGTCGTACTTTCACCTTCATGGTGCTCTGATTAAAACGAAAGACGCTCTCAATTGACTTAAATTCGCATAGCCAAGGCATAGCGAGCTTGGCTTGTCCAAGTGTCATTAGTAACAACAACAACAATAATGTCATCAATTCATAATGCAACAAATTGTGTAAGTAGAATTTATTTAATCTTAAAATGTTAACGATTTTAATTTCCTTCTCTCGAGAGTCAATTTTTTTAAATTAATAGAAATCTAATTATTGAATAAAAGTCAATAAAAATACATTAGTTAACGATAAAACTTTACAAAATATCAACATTTTGTTTCGTTAATGAATTCGAATTCTTATACACATTTGCAATAATAGTTTTCATAGAAGCACTACTAAGTTTCATAAATAGTTTTTTAATTTATAATTTCATAAATAATATTTTTAGTTTCTTAAGACAATTTTTTTAAAAATTTTTTCTACATTTTTTCGAACGAATATTTTTTTCGGCTTCAGTGGAATCATTTGAAGAATAATAACAAAATAATATTTTTAATTCCTTTATCAATAACTTCTTTATTTTTCAAATTTCCTCATTAATTTTTTCAAAAAAGTCAATTATCTTCGATTTCCATGCCATCATATAAAGAATAAAAGTGATAAAATGATATCTTTAATTCCTTTTTTGCTATGATTTTCTTTTGAAACTTCCTGCCAGATTTTCTTTTGTGAATAAAGTATTTTTACTTCTATTTCCAAGGAATCATTTGAAGAATAATGGTGATATATTTTTAATTCCTATTCACTAAATAAACACTATGTTATGTGAATATGGCAATAAATTATTCAAAAGGAAATGCATAGTTCCCAACTCGATCACATTATTTTGACTCGGTTATTTTTTCATAAATCAGTGTATATTTTTTAGTCAAGTATTATATAAGCAAGGCGATTAAATAATCAAACGGTAAAAAGATACAGGCGTTCTTTCTCTTCAATTCTTATACAGTGTGGTCACTCTGAAAAGATCAGGAAATCATTCTTAAATCAATATTTTAAAATCAATGCTTATTTAATATGGCGATGAAATAATCAGAAGGAAGCAAGAAATAAGTCCTTTCATTTTAATGATAATACAATTTAAGCAAACTGTTTCTAGGTCTAAAACCAATAATTTGAAATCAGCATTATAACTATGGTGATGAAATTTAAAACGCGAAATGATGTGTGTTCTTTTATTTTAACTGTTTCACAGTGTGATCATACCATGTCATTCTTGTTTTCAATTCTTAATTTAATGTATAAAAATCAGCGTTATAAATATAATATTAAAATACTCGAAAGGTGAAAAGGTATACATGTACTTTCTATTTAATTCTTATACAATGAATTTAATTAATTCTTATACATAGTTTTAAACTATTGTTTTTCTTAAAACAGTATTTCAAAATCAGCGTTAAAAATATGGCAATGAAATAATCAAAAAGTGAAAAGATATGGGTATAATTTTTTATTAACTATTTCACAAAGTGAGTATATAATTTCAAATAGATTCATTTTAATTGATTTTCTTCAACGTTATTAATAGAGCTTCGAATCAAAAGGTAAAAATATGTAGTTGTAATTTTACTATAACTATTCAAAATATTATTATATGCTATTTCACAGTATTAATATATACTATAACTACTATATAATATTTCAATTTAGCATTGTTTCTTAAATCAATATTTTTGAACCAGCATTACAAATATGGTGATGAAATAATCAAATCGGAAAAAAGATATCCTTTTATTTTAACTTTCACCCAATGCAATAACGTTATTTCAATCCAGTTTTCTTACTCAAATCAATGCTTCGAAGTCGTTGTTATAAATATGGCGATGTAATAATCAAAAGGTGAAAAGAAATAGTTCTTTCACTTTAACACACACAATGTGCGGTCACTCGATTTCAATTCGGTATTCTCTCTTAAATCAATGTTTCGACTCAGCTTTGGCTGACCATCTCTGTATAGACAGGGGACATCGAATCACTCCCCTCCCTTGCTTGGGAGATGTTTTATTCATAACAAGCAAAGAAAAATCTTTCTCCCCTCGCCCCATGAGATACATAAATTTATGAAAAGGTTTTATCTTATCGCGTCCTTTCATTCTGAATTATGCCAAGATTACCCTTTCTGATTGCGCTTATCACACCTTCGTGTCCACAAGTGATGGCACCGAATGGGCAGATAGGTGTTTAAGATCTAGTCAGCATTGCTTTTTGAATAAAAACTGTGCTTTACTGTAATTAGTTTTAGAAGACTTTTATCGCAACTTTTTCTATGGAAAACAGGAATAGAAAAAGAGAAAAATAAAAATCGAACAATTTAAAATTTAAAAGACAGTGAGATTTAAGGCTATTTGAAAAATGAATGATGACATTTTTTGGGAAGAATAAAGAGTCATGTATAAGGTTAAAAAAAGTGGCGTTTAAAGCAAAGAAAAATAAAATTAGAACTATCCTTTAGAAAATTCACATTAACTTAGAAATATTTTTATTCTTATTTTTGCTCCTATTTATTTTTCAAGGAGAACTGTTCAAACTGTAACATACTGAAATAGATGCTCAATTAATTTAATTAAAAAATGTGAATGTAAGACATAAACTTGATCAACAAAATAAGGGAATAAAATGTTAGGATTAAACCAAAATGTTAAATTCTAATAAAATTCTAGGCTGTTTTGAACAAAAATGAAGTGTACAATAATCACAAAATTTGTTGAAATTGCCACAAAATATCTGATTAACATATTAATTTTTATTAAATAAAAATGACCAAATTTGACATCGAATTATATATTGTTGATTACACTTAATTTTATAGATCTAATTTACTTCTTCATTAACCATTTATTCAAAAGATTTGAATTTAATTTGAAAATAATCAAAATATATTTTTTCTCTTTAATAAGCAGTAGCTGCGTTATTTTTTGAAAGTAAATTTTTATATCACAGAGAATAAATTTCACTGTATACATTCCCTCTGAGCAGATAAAATTTGACTTATGAGTTCTGAAATCGATTTTATGGATTAATTATATTCTAATTAGCTTAGTGCTAGCTTAACGATAACAGTTATCATACAAAGGTAAACTCAACTTGGATATTGGACACCAATCATGGATACGAAAATGACATCAAATTAATTAAAATATTAAGCACAAATATAAAGAAGATTTTACTTCACAAAGAGGCATTGCAGTATAAATTATCAAAGAGTGTCTCGGTGTCACCCTGACAAGTTACTTGTTTGGTATAATAAAGTTTTCTATAGTTGAAAGATTAGAATATCTTTAATAAAATATAATAAGCTCACATTAGGACCAAGAAATAGGATGATTCTATTCAAAATGAAAGATTCCAAATTTGTTCCAAATCTCTTTTAGGCAATGAAAGATTTATGTTGATCATCTGCTTTATACAAACATATCTATCAGGATAAGATCGTGGGATTTTGATTTCCTCTTTCGTTGTTGTTGATGTTGTCCTGTCCAGTAAAGTAAGGCAATGGAACCAAATTCATCCAAAAGTGTCCAAGACAGCTCTGGCCACATCTATAACTTCCGAGGAATAGAGGAGTTGATGGGAATGTTCGAGATGGATCCTGAAGAACTTTGCTTATATGGCAGAACAATCAAAGGTATGTCTGTACAGTTAGGCCAACTTCTGTAGCTGCGATGGCCATTGGGAGATATTTTCATTCTCTTGAGGTGTTTAGTTCTCAATCTGGCAATAGTAAAGTAAAGTAAACACCATCAAGAATCCCTGTACCTAACCCAATGAGGGTTTGACCCGTTGGATGGAATCTACTGGGAGGAAAAAATATAGAGAGAGACACCGCCGGTGAACAGAATGGGCTAATTGAGGAAAAATTGAAACACTGTGAAAATTAGTTGTTACAAGTGAATTTTAATGAAATTAATGACTTGAAAAGTGTTCTTGATTATAATAAATGGGTATAAATATGTATTTAAAGTGAAACAAATATCTTGGTAAATAAATTTGGCCACTCAAAGTTTTTGCGATGATGAGCAGGGAATCTCATTTTTCCAGTAGTTATAGAGAAGAGCTACACTGATAGTTCCATTAAAATTTCAATGGTTGATGGTGTAAGACAGAGATTGGGGAACCTAATGCTTTGCTGAGAATTTACTAGAAGGAAACCAACAGAAAAGCTGTTACCTGGAATCCTCTATATCTGTACTCGCATCCTCATTGTGTTCGCAGTTATCATCAGGTTTCGGAATAATGATGTCCCTGTTGTCAAGGTTGAAACTGACTAGACTCACTATTCATGTACTTGCTGATTTATTGGAAACTATGTTTTTATATCAGGCGATACGAAGGCTATCCCTCGGTGTGGTGAAATGCCATGAGCTGGTGAGTGGGCATATGGATGCATAGTGTATGGGCGTGCCAGGTTCGCCGCAAGCACAGTTGTCATTGGGAATGTTTCAATTCTATACAAGTAGCTAGGGAATGGTCAATGGCCAGTGACAAATAGCGTTAGTTGTCTTGGCCAACACTGTTGGTGGATGTTGACTATTAGCAATATTGAGTGAACCAGTCTCCCAGTCGTAGCCTGGTCCCGTTGTAGTTGCCAAGAACGGATAAAACTATGTTTTGCTACCTTTTTAAAGTAAGACCTCAGTGTTGGGGGATTGATTTCAGGTTCAGCTAGGGTAGTTGCTTCTTTAGCAAGTCTATCTGCTATCTCGTTGCCTGCATGCGCTTTTATCCACTTAAGTGATATGTTAATTTGATCATTAAGTTCATGTTGGATTTGCCGGGCAAGAGGGCTAGCTGATTTTGGATTGCTGAGTGCCAGAAGATTGGATCGACTGTCCATCCAAATTACAAGTAGATCTGTTTCATTCTTGGCCCAGGTGACCGCTTGGTGGATAGCGTAAAATTCAGCCTGGAAGTTGGTTGAGTTCAGTTTGAAGTTAGCCCTATGCACAATGTTGTTTTCCTTGATTGCTGCAAAAGCCGCTCCCACGCCTTCATCCATTTTTTAACCATCCGTATAGATATTTAGACCTGTGGAAGAGTAATATTTGGGTTGTTGTCCAAAGACGTACAAATTGCGTTGTTCACCCTGAAGACCACCGAATGTATAGTTTGAGTGGCTGATTTGTCCTCAACTTCTTTACAATCAGCATTAATAAACCTTTTGTAACGAGCTGTCTTACTGATGGTGAGGTGGAGAAGTGGTATGCCCGAAATCACTTGCAACGCTGCAGTGGACGTTGTTCGAAAAGCACCCTTAATGCTAAGAAGAAACTTTCGTTGGAGCTTGTCGAGTAGAAGTTTATTCTTTACTCAAAGCTCCTCTCCCAAAGTGCTGCACCGTGAGCTACAATTCTCTCAGCTACTGTTCTATAGATCACAGCCCGTTGTCTCCGGGAGAAATCTCAAATGGCTCCTGCAATTCGAAGTAGCTTCTGATGTATAATAGAAGCTTTCGCATCTTGGTTCTTGATATGCATGAACCAGTTCATCTTTTCATCAAGTGTTACACCAAGAAGTTTAAGCGATTTGCATCTTTTAATTCTGGAGCCTTGCCAGAGCACTTTCTACCCGCTCTGTTGCCTAGTAAACAGTAAGTAATATGATTTCTCAATTGATATGCTTAAGCTGTGGCTTTCCGTTCAATTGCTGAACTTGTCAAGAGCCATCGTTGCGACTCGACCAATTTTCCTTTCGGTATCCGCAGACATAACAAATGTAAAATCATCTGCAAAAGCCTGTATTGCAACCGTAGCTCTTGGATCAATGCTCTGACCGATGGTGAACCAATTAAACTGCAACAAGGTTCCAAAGGATCGGTCCACTGCATAAACCTTGCGGGCAACCAGTTGTCTGAGGTCTTCTTACAATGCCTAATGAGGTATTGATGGCAACCGCTGTGTCTTCTAGGTAACTAAGTAAAAGGTTTTTAATTTTCTTTGTGCATTCCTTATTTTCGAGTTCTTGTCGAATAGGTGGATATGGTATCGAGTCAAATGCCTCCTTTATATCGAGTGAGATCATTGCACGAAGTTTCGTTGAGTTACGTGTTTCTTTAATTCTTTGCTTGAGGAAGAGGAGTGCATCGTCGACCAATCTCCCTTGTCGGAATCCAAATTGACTATGATGTAGCAGGCCATTACTTTCAAGGAAATAGGTCAATCGTGATCTAATGATCTTCTCAAAAGCCTTGCCAATTGTGGGAAGGAGGGTGATTGGTCTATAAATCTGGCTATAGTTATGGAGATAGCACGGTTATAGTTTAGAGCAAGGACGATGTGCTTCCGAAAAGAAGAAGCATGAAATAGTCTTCGACAGGCTATTGCATCAGCATCATTGAGGGTCAGGTTATTTGAAAACTGAGGGTTATTTCGGGCTTCTTTGACGAGGATGTCAGCTTTCTCATTGCCATCGATGTCGACGTGCGTTTATATCCATTGAAGAATGGTTGTTTTGTTCAAGAGTTGGATGATCCCTTGAGTGAGTTGCCCCTTAAAATTACTTGGAGGGCAGATCTAGAGTCCGAGAATAATAAAAATCCATTCAAATTTCAAACTGCTTTGGAATAGTAGAGGTTCAAAGTCTCCTGATGGCCACTAGCTCACAGGTTTAATTTGAAGTAATTTCACCAACAGATATTTTGTAGGATTCAGATTCGTGGTATGGGGAATGTTTTATCATGTACGATAAAATTCAATCAAAAGATAAAAAGCAATTAATAGTGACGGTTTTACAATAATATTAAACTGTTAGGTTTCAACTTTGTTGTATCAAATAAGATGTAAGTTTATTAGGTTCAGACTTATAGCGGAAGCTTTCTAGAAGGTAATAATGGCAAATCCTTAAATATTTTAGTATTTTCAGCTGGAAAGTTGTTAATTTTATCGCGTAAGACATAATATGATTTTATACAGTACTTGTTGAAATTTGATATTTACAATACATTTAACTAAAACAACCTTTTCCAAAATAAATTATAAGCAAACATTGAATTATGTATATTATACAATGACTACTGAACAAAGACTTTAAAATTTGAGAAAGAAAACAATATGTATATAATCGAATTCACACACAAACACACACATGATTTTATTTACTATTTTTTACTTTACTACGATTTTATATACTATTATTTTTTGAATAGAACATTATAATGTTCTATTCAAAAAATAATAGTCATATAAAAGAATATATTTAAAGATTTGATTCTGATTTTTTTTAATGAAGTTTGAAAGAAAATCGGATTATATTTTCCAACATCTTTTCATTCGAGAAATAATTTCAATGGAACATTAATCACTGGCTGTTTACTTTAAATTATACAATTCTCTAGCATAGTGAAAATCGAATCAACCAACTCCTTAAAAGGAATATTGGGATGAAAGCCATCCATTCGATAATTCGAAATTTATTTTGCTATATATGGAAGACAAAATGGAGAAAATGGGTGAAAAATCCAGATTATTGTGACATTTGTTTGCAGATATTTACATCTTCATTGCATTTTAATTATTTAAAACAAAATGAACAAAACTGAAACTTGTTATCTTAATTTTTTGAAAAGTTAATATTGCTTCTCTATATATTTCCAAACTTAATTAAACCCTTGATTAACTCGATAAAAAATTCAAATCGATTGTAATTTTCAATTTAATTATACATTTTCACCTTCTAATAAATTAATTTAAGCAATGTAAATGAAATCACATAAATCATTACTTATATTTTAATTGATAATTAGCATTAATAAATGACAAATTCAGTGTCAAGTAGAACAATTTTCAACTTTTTATAAATATTTGTTGAGAGAAAATAACAAAACATATTATTATTTCCTATTCCTATTGCTATCATAATACAAACAATAATATATTCAAAAAAGCTAAGCAAAATATAATATTGTATGATTAATTAAATCAATATTTATAGCATTTTTGTGAAAATAGTTTTTTATACAATTAGGAATGACAATACGTTTATTAATTTAATAGCAGAAATTATGAAACCTTAAAATAATTTTTATTTGTCCTTAAAAAATTACAGGCATTTTTGATGGAATCTGAAATAGAGTACTGTGATAAAAAATTACAAATAAAATTTTTTCCTTCAAGCAGAAACAAAATTTTCGATTGTTCTTCTGAATTTTTTGTAATTTTGTTTATTCGTACATTTAAAATGCATTCTCCAAATATTGAATTGTGAAATTTTACAAATATAATGACAGATTTATAACAAAAAAATGTATAGATTCTGATTTGTCTAGAAATTTCATTACAAAAATCAAAATGAACTTTAATTTTCCCTATAAAACAAGATTCAATTTTGTATCACATAACTTTTTCTTCGTAAAAGTGTGTTGCTATTACACATTCTTGCAAAAATGTGACGACATTTGTGTCTCATTTTATCATTTGGAAATATTTGCAGTTTTTTCCCTTTAAAAATCCAGTCTTGTAATATTCTTTCACACTTTACAATTATTTCCTTATTTTCTTTCCAAGCTCTATACCAGTTGTGCGATTCCACGAATTTTGAAGAAATATAATTTGAGTCTTGCTTAGATTTAACTCAGTAAGATAAGACTTTATTATTCTCCTCAAGTATTTGATATAAATGCAATGTAATCTTTTTTTGCGCGATTTTGTTTTTAAAGACTTTTGTGCAATATATTTCATTACCCTGGAAACTCAAACTAAATGTTGTTTTTTCTTAACTGTGATTCAACAAACCAATTGTCAAATAAATTTGAATACATATTTTTAGAAAACAACTTTTTTTCTTTATTACATTATTATTAAACAATAATTTTAACTTTAAATTTTTTGAAAGTAACTGAGTTAAATTTCTTGTGACCTGAATAAAAATCCTTTTTAGTTGTATTGTTCTTGGTTTATTTTCATTTATTCTTTTTCATATTTTCATTTAATTTCAGTAAAATTTGCTTTCGTTTTTATATTCTTGAATAATTAATTATGTTTTACTTCCTTCAATTGGCAATACATTTTTATAATTTAAATTCTCCTTGGATGTTGTAATTAAAAATATTATCAGACATTCTTTTATAAATAATTAATATAAATTTCAGTTAACCACTTAAAACTTTTTTTACATTTACTGGTTTGCATTTTCAAAATAATATTCGAATTTTGGTATTCTTTCCTTTTATTTACCAATATTTTTTCTTCATAATTTTATATATGCTTTTGCTTTCAATCAGTTTTGATTTTTTATTTAAAACCTGGATTTTTTCTTTCATTTAAGAATAACACTTTTTTTGGTTATCTAATGTATTTGTGATTATTGTAGGTACTTTTGTTATATACTAAGCTCTTATTAAAATTCATGATAATAAACATAAATGTGTATTTCTGAATACTATTATCAATTGTAATTTGTTGTTCAAAACTTTAAGTCATATATTCTCATTTTATTCGAATATTACATTCTTATTTCTGTTTTTAGTTACAAATTTTTTTTTATTGTTATAAATTTTAATAGTTTGTAATATTCTTTTGTATTTTCATTATTATTCGGAATTAATTAATTATTTTAAACATTTATAGTTTTTTCTTTTAAAAATATTTATTACCGATTATATAAACTTAGAACATTTTCTGTGGTAGCCAAAGAAAATAGCGCCAAGAAGATTATGAGACACTTGCGCCAGATTTTTATGGTATATACTCTCATAAACACAAAAGTAAATTTAATTACGAATGTATTTTATAAGTTTTTTTAACTCACATAAAATAAAATACGCTGTGAAAAATCTGAATTTGTTTTCCCTATGGCTATAAATGCCTAATAAATTCATTTATTACATGATACACATAAGATTTTCAGTATTATAAAATAAACCTATGAAAACCGAAAAATACTTAGTCTTCTAAATTTTTAAGATGATGAAAGTGAATCATAAAAATTTCGAATCTATAAGTATTTTTAATTTAAATTATGTATTTTAAAAAATATCAGTTTGTTTAAGTTGGGATTTATTCGTAATATAAAACAAGCAAATTTATTTACTACAATTTTACTGAGTCGCTGATAATATATAAGAAATATATTAAACAACTTAAATAAAACTCAATGTTCTTATACTTCAAAATCGAAAATTTAAGCATAGATAAAGAAAAAATATTAGCATAAAAGTATGAAATATTTCATTTAAAATGGTTTAAAGCATTAAATTGCGTTCACATAAATTTACCCATGATAAATCACAAGTCCCTTGAGTCAAATGAGTCTAATAAACTAGTTTTGATTTACATGAGAAATTTTGGTTATTGATTTGGAATAGCTATGAGTTATTTTAATTTCTAATCCATATCCTTTTGTTCATTAGTGTATATATCGAGCATATACAGTAATGAGCGATGAATAAAAAACGAATTGGGGAAATTATGAAACAATGATGTATGTGTATATACTCAAAAGATATACATATTGGACAAATAAGAAATACTATCAATAATATTGTTAACATTCATAAGATTTATACACATAGTAAAATATGTAACTTACAAAAAAAAGCCAGTTACAGTTTGAAAATAGTACAGTCAATATCTTAAAGAAATTGCCAACTGATGGCTGAGTGGTTAGCGTTTCTGACTCCTGAGCTTTGGGTTCTGGGTTTGAATCCCGGTTTGAGCATGGATGTTACTTTCCTTCTCTGTTCTCTCTGTGTTTTTCTGCCCTTTCTTCAGTGTTGATGTATGAATGTGGCCCATCCTATAAACAGGTTTGTGATGGTATGGCGTGGGAAACGCTACTCACCTCCGTGACTTGGTTCACAGGTGCCCGCTGGGTAACAACAAATGAGTAGCAGCTACTGGCCTTGTTGTGGCATAGGGTTCGTCACCCAAGTTCCCGTCGATGTAAAAAAATATCTTAAAGAGAAATAAGTTCACAACTTTTTTTTCAAAATGTATATGATATACAATGCCAAATCTAAGAGAAATATAATTAGACAGAAAATTAAAATAGTTTTCAGATTTAATTGTGTGATTATATTAAGAAATACTGAACAAGTTTTAATGAAATTTGAATTAATGATTTTTTTCTCACAAAAAATAACCATTCAGCATTTGCCACAGGAATTGATGTTATAAAACTTTTGCAAGATCGTGTGTAATAATCATATGAGTTATTTTATTCGATTTTGAAGCAAATGTTACAGAATCGAGTTATTGACCACCTAAGCTCCATTTTTCGCTCTTTAAATGAGCGTAAGTTTCTGAATATTAATCTCTAAGATCTCATTCTTGTACTTGAAATTAGTCATAATAACATTTATCCAAATAATTAAGAGATGCGGGTGCTACTCAATATGATGTCTTCTAAGACCATCAAACCTCTTCTGCTCAAAGCTAAACTTTGTAGTTTAGTTTGTAGTCAAAGCTTTGTGTAAACTTTGTAGTCAAAGCTAAACTTTGTAGTTTGTTTGTAAAACTCACTGAAGAGCAGTTATAGCTTAGTAGAATGTTTAAAATAGCATGTTAAAAAGTTATACATTAGTAGTATGTTTAGAATAGCTGTTTCAGCAGTATTGTAAATTTTAAAAAATTTTAAAACTAGCACCGTGTATTAAATAAATTTTCAGTAGGTTTGGCGAGATAAGTTACTATTCTCCAAATTTTAGAAACATTTAGAGCTGTTGAACTTGTAAATCATTAGAAATCCAGTAACTGAACATTTTTCTATTTTTTAAATATGTTTGTTGATTATTACAGATGTAACTCATTAGTACGTTATATCCAACTTCCTCCTTTTTTGGTTTCCTCCTTTCTACCATTTTTCAGAAAAGCGACGAATATGTCAAGTCAATAATAGCTTTTTCTTAATAACTCTGAAGTGAAAATATGGCTCTATAACTTCTATTTTCTTTTTGGCACCAAGAGTCCAAGTTGGAAAATTTTCAAATTGCACACTAAGCAGACTAATAAGACGTTTCTATTGTTAAATTATCATAACTATATTAAGATTTATGTTTGCTTTTGTCCTCCTTATGTTTGGACAATTTAGTGCCTGATTTGAATAGTGGCTAGAAAATGTGTTGCAATAAGGATAACTAAGCATTAAGATTGTCTAGTGTTTTTAATATTTTATAATAAATGGACTGCAGACAATTTAACTTTTAAATAAACTCTGAGAAATTTTGCTTACAAGAATTGTGAATCGAATTTTTAAACATTATAAGAGAAATATAAGAAATTCCATTATATTTAAACGTGTCTATTCCCTTTGTAAGTTATGATTAAATTTTCTAATTTTTGCAAAGCTTTAATAAGTTTCAGGGGTATTTTAGTAAAAAGAATTTCAAAAAATATGAAAATTTATAAAAATTTTCATAACAATGTCAAAAGAATAATTCAGTATTTAATGTTCCATTAAATATTTAAGTCAGATTTTGTAAGTTAAAATAATTTTATTTTTCATTTTTAAAAAATTTTAAGAAAATTTATGCTGTTACCTAAATAACGTGTTTTAAAAATAATAAACTATGTTACGATTGTTTTAAAAATGAAAATTCTGCAACGTATTTGCATTTCGTTCTTTTTTACTTTTTGGATAAACTTATTGGAAATAATGAACTCTATTTGCATGTCACTTGGAAGAATGATCTGGAAAATTCTCAAGCACCCAAAACGAAAGAAACGCTTTTCAAAAATAAAAGGCACTACCCAATTATTGTTGTTTAACGATAGTATATTTAGTATGCTATAATGTGTTCTAATTTTTATAAAATTAAAAATATGGTATTTTAGTACCTGTTAATAAGAAGATTTTCTACAAGCAACATTTCAAATCCTCTTATTTGAGAAATTTTTTTTTCTCAAATTTAAATCAAAAAATCATAGAATTATGAAATATAGAGAATTCGGACTTGATGCAAAATAATTAATTGTTAATTCATAATCAATCAACTTAGTTTTCTATGGAATTCTGCCACAAAATTGTTGCCAATAAGAAGTGTGTTTTAAATTCCGCCTTCCGTAATCTAACAGTAATCTAAATTTCATGAATTGATTTTAAATACAGAATGAGCCATGGAAAATTAAATTAATTTTAAATTAGAGAACCACGCTAATACAATTACTAGCAGTATGATTATTGCATTCTAAAAGTAGCTGATGTGACTCTAAACTCTAACCCATGAGTTCCCAATCGGGGGGGGGGAGGTGCCTCCCAAAGGGGGTATAGAGAGATGTCAAGGAGGGCGGAAAGCGTTTGTATTCTCTTTTTATTTTTTATACCACTAAGGTGGCAATCATGCAAGAAAGAAAAAAATCAAGCAACATTAAGAAATATCATTAACTAAAAAAACATTTCAATGTAATGTTTAATTTACAAGCATAAAATTATTGAAATTATATATCATACCTGTTCACTTATTCTGTCAACCACTATTTCAAAACCCGACGTCATCAATCATAGTTCATACAAGTTTCGACAAGTCACAACATGAAACCCACGGGCACCCACGCCGCAGCACCAGAACAATTGTGTACCTAGCGGACGCGCAAGAGTATCTGTGAAATTCATTCCCGCATATTTGCGACTCGTTTGACCATTTCGGAGTACACTTTTAGTTGAAAAATCAGTTTGATTGCGCACAACTTTTGGGTCTCATTATTAAAAGGTAAGTTAGTGTTTACAAACTTCAGCCATAATTTTTATTTAATTTACTAAATTGGTGATAGAGCGGAGATGTGTTCATAAATCGGCCATTGTGACTTTTGTTTATTGTTCATTGTGATAATTTGTTTTATTGTTATAGGTGCAAAATGGCAGCGAAAAAAAGAAAGTTTTCCAAGGATTACATTAAGTTTGCATTTACTTTCATAGAAAAAGAAGAGTTACAATTGCCTCAGTGTGTTATATGTATGAAAGTCTTAAATAATGATAGCATGAGACCCAATCGCCTAAATGAAAGGCATTTAAAGCGACAGCATCCTACTTTGATTTTGAAGACGAAAGAGTTTTTTCTTCTTAAGCAGAATCACTCAAACGGGTGAGATTGGATAAATCGGGAAGTTACCACACAGTTGTATTGCAGCGTCTCAAAGCTTCATTTGTAATAGCTTTTATGATAGCAAAGCAAAAAGATATCTGATACTATCTATGAAGAATTAATAAAACCATGTATCCTAAAAGTCACGCAGATAATTTTAGGAGAAGATGCAGAACAAACAATGAAGTCTATTTCTCATTCGAATAACACAGTCAAGCGTAAAATCAATAACATTGCAACAGACATTACATCACAAATAATTAACGAAGTAAAATTATCGCCAATTTTTGTCATTAGTTAAGATGAATCCACCGACATCATTAATTGTGTATAATTAATAGTTTATGTTCATTACATTGGCGGAGATATCATTAAAGAAGAGATTTTATACTCCAAATCTTAGACAGCAGGTACTACATTTGAAAATATATTTAATTCAATAACAAATTTTGTTGAAAAAAAATTATTTGTATAGGAATAAGCTCGTTGAATTTTGCACAGAGGGCGCACCTCCAATGATAAGTGTACGATCGGACTTAGCTAAAAATCTCAAGGAAAAAAAAATCCCGCAATGGTTAGTACACATTGTGTTATTCATAGGCAAGCTTTGGCTTCCAAAACATTGCACAGAAATTGCACCGAATTTTATCTAAACATTGCCTCAGAAGTTACACAGATATTTGTACTCGGCTTTAAGGATTGTAAACTACATCAAGAGCAGCACTTGGAACAATCGGTTATTTACTTTACTTTGCGAGTATCTCGATTTTGATCACAAAGTTCTGTTCCATACAGAAGTATGCTGGCTGTCCAAAGGCAACATGTTGGTTCACCTTTATGAATTAAATAATAGTAATATTTTAGTAATAGGTAAATATTTTTCTTGAGTTCAAAGAAAAACACGATTTCCTCACAATGTTCAAAGATGACACATTTCAATGGAGGTTGGCTTATTTAATTGACATATTTGGTGCCTTGAATGACCTAAACTTGAAACTTCAGGGCAGAAACGGGACTATAATAAGCAATTAGAATTACATCCAGAGGTTCATAGCAAAGCTTCTACTTTGGAGTCAAAAACAGTCTTCTGAAAATGTTATATATTTTTCTCGGCTGTTCGAAGTAATTAACAATAACAATCTGGACGCAAATTTGAAAGCTGATGTAAAAACTTATTTGCAAGTGCTGGAAGATGAATTTCGCAGATACTATCGAGACATTGATTCAGAGTCACCAATATGGCACGTGACAAGAAATCCATTTGTTGTCGATGGGTTACAATTACCAGAAGAAGTTCAGGAAGAATTTATAGAAATGAAGGCTGATTCATCTATGAAAGATGACTTCCATTTTTTGACATTGGAGAAATTTTGGATCAAAAGATTGCCTATAAATTCGAAACTTGCCTCTCTTGTTTTACGAGTACAAGTTCCTTTTTCTTCAACTTACTTGTGTGAGACAGGCTTTTCTGCTCTAGCTTTAATTAAAACTAAACAGCGAAATCATCTTGATGTTGATAGCGACCTGATGATAGCTCTGGCAAAAACAGAACCTAGAATCAACCAACTCATACGTACAATCTCAGGTACAGAACATACAATCTCAAGTGTCTCATTAGTACCTACTCTTATTTTATTAATTTTTTAGATAACAAACATAAAAACAAAAACATTAAATTATTTTAATGATTTTGTTGAATTATTTTAATTTAAACTATTAAAGTTTGTTTATTAGAATTAAAAGTAAAGTCTTTTAAATTTGCCTTTAAATGCGTTTTTTTTTTTTTTTTGTATTTATTGAAAAAGTAAAGGGGGGAGGCCTGAAAACATTATTAATAGTTTGGGAAGCCTCAACATGAAAAAGGTTGGGAAACCCTGCTCTAACCAAACATAAGCTCTTTATATGATATATCAACGTAAGACAAAATCAAATTTATTGGTTTAACATGAAAAGAGTGCAAATTTATGCATGTGTCACTTGAGAATATTCAACCGAAGTTTTCAAGTAAGAATAAAAATTTTAAATCATCGACAATAGTCTATTATTTAGATAAAAAAATTCGTTGAATGTAAAAAGCATATAAAAATATTTAATTTTATTATAAAAATATATTAATTTTATTATGAAAACTATTTTTTACCTCCATTGATTAGAACAAATGAATAAGAAAAGGTAGGTAATGAAGAAGGAACACTTTCTGAAGTATCATCAAAAGGTTCAAGAAATAGTAAGATAATCAACTCAAAATCTTTTCGGCTACAATAGCGACAAAGAATAAGTATTTACAGGGAAAGCTAAATCGCTAAGTGAGTGATGTTTGACCGTAGCCTCGTTTTAGCTACAATGGCGACAGAAAGTCTCAGTGAAAACTTATATACAGCAACAAGACAATCATGCCGATGTCCTTTTAAACAAGCAATAAGCAGCTACTTAGACTCTAGATTTATGTTATTTTGAAAGCAATTTTTTTCTCATTTTATAAAGGAGTTAATTTTTATAAAGCTGTTGAGTAATTTTCTTATAAATGATTTAAAAATATAGAATTTTTTTTGTTTATTACATTATATCTGCATGGCAATCTTTTTGGCCCCTTTAATCTTTACCATGTTATCTTCAAGTAAACTGCAACCACCAGAAAACCAATGTAAGAATACATTTTTGTAGAGACATCTAAGTAATTAACAGTTCTTGTCAATGGAAAATATCTTATTATCTTAGAGCCAGAATAAAAAATAATGAATTTAATGGTAATTTTTGAATCTCATAAAGTATAGTCTTTTAAAATTTAAACATGGAGCCAGTTAGCTATTTCTCTGCTATCCATGCACATCATTTTCACTTTGTAAGCCAGTACCACATTTTCCAAAGAGTGCAAAAAAATATAATTTGGAATACAGAAGTTTGTTATGATACTATGTTTCCTGGTCTTGGACATTCTGATTTAAATGTATAAATATGTTGCCATTCTTTTTTCAGGATGTGTAATCTCAATAACTTTCCAGAGCGATACATTTTAACTTAACTGATAAAATATATTTTCCTGATATGAATAAAATCAAATTCCCTTCGAAACTTATATTTCTATTAGTTCTGTAAAATTTTTGGTTGTATTATTGTAAGTAATATTCATAGTAAAATTTACATTGGAATGAGTATGGTTTATAAATGAAATGTAAAATTATATTAACTATACAATAAAATAATTTTTATGATATAATATTGTATGTTTTTGTTTATTATATGTTTTTTCAGACTTGATTTACATAGAAATCATTTAATTGATTTATATATTTCAACACTATATGCATATTTGGAATTATTTACATTATTTTTAAGAGGAAAAATATTCATATATTTTTATCTACCTACTTATATATCTTTTTTTATCAATAACTAAGTGGTTATTTTTAATTATTGATGTTTAAAAAAATAAAAAATTATTTAATATAATCTTTTATCATCATAGTTATTTATGTATTATGATAAAATACATAGAAATTTTGTAAAACCATAGTTTATAATTAGGATTAAAGTTTGCATCACAGAACAAAGAAAAAAATAAAAACATTTGTAACTTTAAAATAATTTAAGCTCTAGATATTTTCAATATTTATTTTAATAAATATTTTAAGAAATTATTTATTTTATTTATTGATGTGGCAGCTTAAAACTTATTTAAGATTAACATATTCATAAGAAGATCCAATGTGTTGGATTCGCATATTAAAAAGATTCTTTAAGCCTATTTTTTATAAAAAGAAAATGCTTAAGAATAAACACTTTTTTTTAATTAATGAATTCATAAAATTTCAGCTAAAAAACTTATGCTCTAACAAATTCTTAAAAATTCTTGTTAGCTACGATTAAAATAAACTAGTTGTTTTGACATTCGTGCATTTCTGATGAATATTCAATAAATTTTAACTTTTTTTACCAAAAGACATTTATTTAACCAAGAAAATATACATTTCACTATGAAAAGTTTAAGATTGTATATCTTTATCGTTTTAATTTCATTTACTGAATGGTGTGCTTGTTGACCTTCGATTGGTGTGTTTGTTTCTCCCTATGAATTTGGATGTTTGTAATGGCATAAAGTCCACTTTAAACTTTAAGTCCAAGTCTAATTAGCTCCCAAAGTGCGAAAGTTTATAGTTTAAGGGCATATCAATCAGCTGTTTTTCATTAAAAATATTTTTCAACGGTTAAAAAAAGTAAATAAATAACGCACGAAAGAAAAATAGCAGGATCGCTACGAAGCTTGGTAGTCTGGAACGGCACATAAATTTATGTAAACAAATTATGTTGTGAAAGGATTATCCACATATTCACATCACTAGAGGAGAAGATTAATTTGATAATATAATTTAGAAAAATAATAGTATAATTTTTGTTATTGATTTTCCTTATGGTAGTGTTTTTGATTTTCTTAAATAGAAACAGCTAAATCAATGCCATTTAAGTGCTCTGATCTTTTACGCAATTGATAGATATTTGAAAGAAATCACATCATTAGATCAAAAGAAATAGTTTTCACATACGATTTATTCTACAAATAAAATCTGTCGCGGTCACATGAGATAGATAGATTGCACAATTCATTGTAATCTATATGACCTAACATCAATTATCTCTACATTTGTTCAGGTTATATGAAAATATTGGTGTCTATATGAGTGCGTGTGTGTAGACACAAAGATGTGATATATCAGTTTGGTGGGACCTAATCAAGCAATAAAAGAATAACCAATAAGAATTTTTATAGAAGCCCGTAAAATCTCAACCGTAACTATGCAGGCCCACCTTTCTCAAGTACTGTCCCCATGTAGACATTATGCTTTGGGGCAAACAAGTTTCATATGGTTAATTAAGCAAGCTTATTCATACGACAACCGTTACAAATTTTAACTTTGACAACTCGAGGATGTTTGTTTCATCTGCAGAGATGTCAACAAGGACAAGATGGCCTGAAAAAGAAGCCATACCATCTTCAAATAATGAATCATTATTCTGTTTAAGAATACAATAATATTTACACAAATTTAGGAGTTTAACTCTTTAATTCTTATGAAAAATAGAATTTTACAAAAAAAATTAAATTTCCTCAATTATTCTTCACTTTCACTCAATTTTATGAAGCAATTGAGAGAAACAAAGCTGAAAATTAATAAATTACAAAATATGAAACTCCCAAAATTTCGATAACAAAATTCCTTGTGTAAGTGAATAAAGAAACCTGAGAAATAAAATAGGCAGTAAGTAAAGTTTAGGGATAGAATAATAGAAAACTATTGCTTATAGATGTAAAAAAATACAATAATTTCCACATTCTAAGCATATTTACATAATTTATAGAAAATGCAAATCAGTAGATATATAATATTAGTCTGAAAGAGGAATTGAGCTTTTTTCTTTGTAATGTCCGTTCAAATTTCACCCAACTATTTATCTAATCATTTTTGTACTAAGTGTGTGTTAGATTAAAAAAAATTCTTTTTATGTTACAATTCTTATTAAGTACCAACTTTTCAAATTCTTAATTTTGAGACACGCTTTTACATTATAACATTGAATAAGAAATATTTATTCTGTTTAAGAAATGTTTAAGTTCACTAAATTTTTGTATATAATCATAAGACAAAACTATATACAAAAATTTATTTTTGATCCATTCTATGATTTTTATGTTAAGTATTTAAAGATCACATTTCCGTCCATATGCTTTATAAATAAAATCTTAATTCAGTACTTTATACCTTATAGAAATAAGCTATTGTTAGGCTGGCTGAACTATATGCATTTATGTGTCTTTCAAATGAATAATGCATATCAAATTCGACTAAAAACAACAAAATTTACTCGCAATGTCTGATTTCGATTTAAATTTTCTTCTTCTAAATTTTAATTTGATTCCGAATAAAATAAATATGATGAAATAGTAAATAATTAAAAAGAAAATTTTCAAACCTGGAAAAATTTAGTGAAAATTAATAGTATTTGGGTTCAATAAATATTATTAATTTTTGTAAATAAAATTTAGGTTACTGCTTCGCTTAGAGTTTTTGTCATATTGACATTGTTATTGGCACAAACAAATGTATGATGTATTAATTATCAACGTATCCCACATGTGATATTTAAAACTAATTAAAAAATTAGTGAACACATTAAATACTACATCAATTTGCTTTTATTCAAGAAAAGCCGTTCAAGATTTCATACATATTTGTTTAATTAAAAATAGTTTACGCATTAATTATTAATAAATTCAGCTTTTGACATTCTTTTCATCACAGTTAAAAAATAAATATATGAGTATAAAATTCTTCCTTCTCCTTAAATTTTATCCTCCGTTTCTTATATGTAGGTTTTCAAAACCTTTTGAAAAGTTACTCACATTCCGATTGTCATAATAAATATTGAATCGAGATATGAAAGCTAACTCAGCAGTTTTCAAATTCAGAAGCTTCATTACTATTGCATATCTGAAACTAAATTTATACAGAAAGAAGGGTTTTTCTCTTTACGATACATAGACACCACAATTATTAGTATAGTAGCAGCCATTTCGATGTTAAAATGTTGGCAAGTGAGACTTAAGTGAGTATACTGTCTATGTATGTTTTTGTTACTTATGACACTTGGACAAGCCAAGCTTGTTATGCCGTTGGCTATGTGAATGCAAATCAGTAGAGTGCGTTTTTGTTAACCAAAGAACTACAAAGATGAAAGTACGAATTTGCTCTAAACTCCTCCGGTAGATGGCACCACCAGAGGATTTTGTATTCAATTTTGACATTGATCTGAAAGAAGGGTAAAGTTTCTCCAAATCATTACAGCCATGGTAACTGATCAACGGCCGACCACAGGACTTCGGATTCCACAGATTTTGCGAGCAAGTATATGACATGTAGTCGGTGGGTCTTTGACGGCATTGGGAATTGAACCTGCGCTTCCGGACGGAGAGCTGAGGCTCTAACCACTAAGTTACCATGGCCTCGTATGTGTATAAAATATTGCACACATTTTAAGAAATTATTTTAACAGTTGCTAACTTAAAGTTTTTACAGTCATGCGTATCTAATATATTCATTTCTATTTTTCTTGTCCCGTTCTGTATCTGAATGTATAATTTAAATTTTAACTATACATTCATATATAATTAAAATATTAATTACATGAAATTTAAAATACATTTGGTGCTTCTGTTGTTATTTTCTAAATAAAAAGATTAAATATACTTTTCAATAAGTAACATAATACAGGGTGACAACTTTATACTGTTGACAAAATTGTACTGCTTTTGATTGGTTTAATTCATGTCCACCACTTTTTATAAAAATTTCATTTTTAAGAGAACTTAATGTTAGTAAAACAAATAGGTAGCTTTTATTTCCTTGTTTGAAATAATATGCCAAACCAACAACGGCAAATAATTGTTTATTTGAGGCTGGATTAAAGCAAATTCAGATTGTGGGAATGTGGCCTCTCTATTCACCTGACTTAAACCCAATGGACTATGGTGTTTGGTCTATTCTACAATCAAAAGTATGCTCTAAGCCACATTGAAGTTTGGAATGTCTTGAGGCTATTCTTAAGAAGGAATGGGCTAAATTAACGCCTGATAAACTGCGGCCCATTGCAGAAAAATATACGCGTCGTTTAAGGCTCTGTATCGATGCCCAAAGGTGCCATTTTGAAAATACTTAAATATGTTGTATCTAAGTAACAAATGACTTTAGTAAAGCTAGTTTTTATATTCTTTATAAAAAATAAATAAATAAGGGGAAAATAAATTCCATATTTTTAGTTTAATACAATATTTTTTTGTCAACAAGATTAAGTTGTCACCCTGATTTTAAGGCTATTTGCATTAAAATAACTTTTTAGAGACCAATTTAACAACAAGCTACAGATGAATAATTTTCAAAAGATAGCTTGAATAGTCGTAACACAAATTCAAAAGATTGCTAGACAATTGGAAACCCATTGGACCTATTTTCTAATTTTAATATATGTGAAATGTGTGGAACTGCCTTTTATTTTGAGAGCGGAATATGCAAGAACGCTTTCAACTTTTTTCTGGTCAACTTTTGAGGTATTTTGAAAGGATTGTAGAGCTTAACCAATACTCCAATTTTCCAGAACTTTTATCCGGAAGAGAAGTTGACAAACAGCCGCTTGTACACGGCCTCTTCCTGCGCTATTACCAAGCCTTATGGGTAATCGTTCATATCGCGCCATCCATCATTCTAAGAGTTCGACAGCAACAACTTTTCACCCACCGTCTGAACCCTTCTTTCTCTTTTTTTATCCTCCAAAAGATTTTATTCATCTATTTTATAAGCAGTTCTTTTATCTCTCCTCTTCAGAAGGCAGCTAAAAAAGTCATTGATAGGAATCAGGCCAGAATAGGCTCATAAACTTCGTATAAACTGTTGTTTTGGCCTTTCAAATCAAATAAAAAATTGCTTACAGCTACATGTGTAACAATGTAAATGAAAGGCAGTTCAAATAAAAATTGCTTACAGCTATATGTGTAACAATATAAAAGAATGGCAGCTGAAACAAAAAGAAATTGTTTACAGCTATATGTGAAACAATGTAAAATGTCTTTGCATTAACGAAGATAACTTAAGTGGTTGAAAAATATTTGCTTAGATAAGTGAATGTTTGTGAATTGTTTTCTTTGTATCCAATCAAAGAGCGTAAGGAATTTTGTTTCGTTAGAAAATTTGAACACTATATCAGTGAATAAGATAAAATTTTAAAGATAATATTTCTCCTATATTCTTTAAGCATTTTGTAAGCAAATTGTCATTTTTTCTGTTCTTGTTACTTACGACATTTGAACAAGCCAAGCTCGCTATGCTGTTGGCTATGTGAATATAAGTCAGTAGGGTGAGTCTTTCGTTCAGCCAAAACACCACGAAGGTGAAAGTACAACTTTGCTCTAAACTCCTCCAATATCCAACTGGAGAATTCACTCCCTCAATTTTGACATTGATATGGGGGTGAAGGAAATTTTCTCCAGACCATTATACCCATGGTAACTGCTCAATGACCAACCACTTTCAACGTTTCCACAAATTTAATGAGCACGTATATCACATGTACTTGGTTTGAATTTTGTGGCATTGGGAATCGAACTCCACCCTTCCAGACTGAAAACTGATGCCCAAACCACTATGCTACCACTGCCCTCATTTTTTTCTATATTCATAAATACATTTTAAGACAGTATATAATTCTGAATGGACTTCTTTGTGATTTATACAATGATCTTATAATATATTGGAGTATTTAACTATAGAATGCTTTATTTTTTCGTTGATAAATCTAAACTTTGTATCCATAAACTAAACCAAATTTTAAATGGGATTAAAAGGAAGCTGGAACAATATTTTTCTTTGCTCAATTCATGGAGAAATATTTTTTTTCCAAATTTTTAAGAACTTTATGGGTAGAAATATTTACAAGGTGTTTGGCTCTTATTATTCCCAGACCTCAATCCCTTAAATATCCCTTTCCTCTTTTGGAAACATCTTAAATCATTACTGCATCACAAGCTTACACTGATGTCTCATAGTACGAATTGTTATACTTGAAGCAGACATCACTATTATTTCCGTCGTCTTTCCTAAGATTGGCGTAAGTGCAATCTTAGGAAAGACATTTGTTGTCCCAGAATACAGCAAATCCTGTTCTCTTCATACTTAAAATTTCGCAGTTAAATAAAAGAGTTTCATTTAAAGAAATCCTAAATTTGATAAATTTGATATTTGTGTCCCATTTGGTAGTACATACTTTCACAAGTGTTTTGAATTTCTGCCAAAAGTATTATGATATTTCCCCTTCCCTTTCTTATTCTCCTTTCTTTCCTCATTCCTTTCCCTTTCTGCTATTTCCTAGCGTAAAGTCTTTGTTGCCCCACATGCGAATAAATTCTGTTCTATCAAAACCTAAATTCTCACTGTCAAATAAAATAGTTTTTTTCTTAGAAAACTTAAATTTGGAAATTATTTGGTCCCATTTGACAGCACCTTCTTTATAAGTATTTTTTAATTTCCACCAAATGCTATGATATTTTCACTGTCCTTACACGTGTTATTCGTCTGCTGAACTTTTCATTATTTCAAAAAGAGTTGCTTACATGATATGTATGTATGTGCAGACAGACAGACAGACACACACTCATATATATTATATATATATATATATATATATATATATATATATTTATATATTTATATATATATATATATATATATATTTATATATATATATATATATATATATATATATATATATATATATATATATATATATATATATATATATATATATATATATATATATATATATATATATATATTTATATATATATATTTATATATATATATATATATATATATATATATATATATATATATATATATATATATATATATATATATATATATATATATATATATATATATATATATATATATATATATATGTATATATATATACGTGTGTGGGTGTGGGTGTACACATATACATACATAGGTAGATACTTCTGGTAGAATGTTGTTATTGAAAATATCTTTGTTCCAGATAAAATACAAGACTCCAGTTTTTATTTATGTGAAAATAAAATTTTTTGATCCAACTAGATACTTATGACGGAAAAATTTTTTCACATCATAAACGTATTTAATTATAACTTCAGTTTTTTTGTGGTTTTGACCTAATATTTGTATTTACAATCGTAATTATATGACCAAATAGACATCGTAACGTAAAAAATGCGAAAGCAACTGAATAAATATTATACACTTCTGTAACCAATTCAACAGAAAGAACATTTGCATTTTAATCAGATAACAATGCTACAACTACAAATTGCTTGTACCATACCATAACAAATACGAAATGCATTGGGAGAAATGAAACGATTAAGTCGTTCTTTTTTTCTTTTTTTTGTGTGGTTGGGGCCTCGGAAAAGTGAAATCTTTCCACCGCTGTCAGTCCTCGGTGGTCGTGCATTACACTCTCTAGATAAAGGGGAACAGAACTGAGATAAAGGGAGAGTCAATATTGAGACAGGAACTTCTAATGGAAACGTCAGGCTGTCCCATCTAGTTGGGGCACTGAACCTTATCGACTCTGCCGATAAAACACAGTCCCAATCTTTTGACGACCCGGATTTTTCCCAATGTTCCACCTTATGAATAAAACAAAGGAAATGGGATGCCGCTCCCAAAACAGATCGATGTATTTACGCTTCAAAAGAAAAGAAATACTCACTCTATAATTCTTTCCCAAAAGATCCCAATAAAAATCATTTACTTCCTCCATTCATCATGGAGCAGTAACTCTTTGATGAAGAGATGCACATTACAAACATTGATATATATATATATATATATATATATATATATATATATATATATATATATATATATATATATATATATATATATATATATATATATATATATATATATAAGGTAAAAATATATTAAAGTAATGGAAACAATATTAAAAATACAATATAATAAAATATGAACTGCAATACATTACAGGAAATCCAGATAGAGCAAAAGCAGCTAAAGAAAAATATGAAAATATAAATAAAATAAAACATGAAAAATATTGAAACCGAAATATAAAATTGGAAAAATACAAAATATATAATGCAAATGATAAGAAGGCATAGGAACCAAGTCTTCATCAGGAATAAGATGGTCAGCTATGCAAAATAAACACTCTTTTCTGACATGCACGAAGGACAAATGTCTAAGAATCTTCGAGCAATTCCCCCGAAGAGTGTTTGCATTAAAAGAAAAATCAAAGAGCAATTTAATATATAGCATATATTATACATTTAGCATATATATATATATATATATATATATATATATATATATATATATATATATATATATATATATATATATATATATATATATATATATATATATATACATATACACATATATATATATATATATATATATATATATATATATATATATATATATACATAAACATATATATATATATATATATATATATGTATATAATATTATTTGTTATACTACAAATGGTAACAAAAAGAGTTATATAACCGTTACTCTAAGAGTATAACATTGTACTCTTGGAGTAATGGTTATATAACACTTAATTAATAAAAAATATAATCATTTTGAAAAAAAATTTAGGAAAACATTTTTGACAACTACACAACATAGATGCAAGTCTTGATTAAAAGAAGAAAGTACCTTTCTCAATTTTTCATTCAAATAGAATTCCGTGATTATAAACAGTCACATAAAGCTGCTGAGGCCTGATTGGTTAGGGCATCGTTCTCATTATCGAAAGGAAATGATTTCAAATACCAACTAAACCGAAGATCCATCATGTTCACTAAAGGTGGCTACGGTACGTTAAATAGGTCGTGGTCACAAGTCTCCAAGTGAAATAATATCTCTAAGTGTGTCACATCAAATATTGGGAGACTTCAGGTTCGTCCCTGTTTCTAAATTACTCATACTTCCATCCGGTTATTTTCCTTTAACCTATGGAATCCAATTCTAAACATTCAGTTGCAACAAAAGTCAATGATGGTAGTTATGAAAATATAAACCACTCTGAACTATTGATCAAAAACCTACACATTTGTCAAGAACAAGATTACGAGAATATTTCATCAATAACTATGAGGTAGTTTGAACAAATCATTTGAGCAAAATGGTATAAAATGTCACATGGAAAAGTGACCAGGATGAGTGACAAAAAGCGTATTTTGAATTTATTTTCAAAGCATATATAAAGCATTTTTTTGTATTTTGAAATCTCTATTAAAGCAGAAATGTTTTTAATGTGACACGAATTATTATTACAAGTAGCGAACGTTCTCTCAATAATATCTGGTACTATGTGACTCAGAGATTTGAAAATATATTTCAAGGGTCTTTGATGTAATGCCTATGTTACACTTGTATTCCGCAATTTTAAGCACCTAAATTTAAGATTTTCTTGTAAAAAAAAGTTCTATTTAAATACATCTTTGTGTGTAATAAGTTTGTGGATTTGCTTCCTATCTCGCACATATTTCAATCTTTAGCTTTGTAATCAAGTAGCGTCCTTGAATTGTTGTGACTTTATTAAATGGTATAATCCTTACTTGTCAGTATGTTCCAGTACATCAAGTAGTTCTCTTGTTTCTATATCGTATTTGTATGATGTCTTGCATGTAGATATTAGGGCAATAGTTCTGAATCAACTGGTTCATAAAATACTTACAAACGCACATACGCAAACACACATACACTCACTCGCATTTAAAATACTTCTATTGCTTATCATTATCAATGCTTAATTGATAATTTAGCATTAATAATATTTTATTGCTTAAAATTTAAGTAAGAATAAAAAAGATTTGTCAAGAGTACTTTGTTCTAACTGACTGGAGTTAAATTAAAAATAAATATCAGATTATATACTGTTATTTAAAATTTATACATTAATCAATTTTTACTTAATACTCCTTCATAATTACGAAAATTTAAAAGTAATTTTGATCTTTGGAATAACTCTTTTTGATCTTTTTGGAAGTGTTTGGATTGTTAACGGAAAACACTTCATTATATTATAGCTTTGTAAGAGCAAATATGATGTGACTCTTTTGCATAGCTTTGTTACTGAATAAATTAAAGTGTCGACGATCTGTTGTCTGTAGAATATCTATCTATTGGCTTAAGAAAGCTCTAAATGGCTAAAGAAATTATTTTAATAATGAAGTTAAAAATAAATTTAAAAGATATTATAATATTAAACAGAATAGGAGCATCAATCTTAAATGTATAAATTAAAGAAAATAATTGCAAAAATAACACAATTTAGAGAATAAATTGAAGCGTTTAATATTTTACTGGATATGAAAAAGATATGCTTAAATTTACTGTAATACTAAAGGATCTTTAAAATAAACCTATATGAAAATAAGAGGATTAAAAATCAAAAGAAATCAATCAATACAAAATCTCTCGGCAGTCTCGATCCCTTAGGACCATTTAAAAATCCAGTTTATCATTAGAATGATATAAGCCATCGAAAATTTCCCTTAATAGCTTAAAAAAAATCGTGCCAAAAAAGAAGATAGAACTCCTGTACTATTTAATATAATTTTTATTAAAGTATAAATGAGCGACATAGCATTCGTGCGAAATAAAAAAGTTTTTATCGTAAACTAACTAAAAGTAATTTTTAATTAAATTAATTATTTAAATATTAATTGTTGTTGTTGTCTTGTGACAGATAGGCTGGGATAACGGGGTCTGCTGCTCCTCTTTTCCAACTAAACCTTTTTTGTTGTGGACTCGGTATTCCTCAGTACACACATGCCATAGGTACCCGTTTATAGGATATTCAACCATTCACTACCTATTCATACAAAGAAAGGGCAAAGACAGGTTAGACAGAGAGAGAAAGTACATCCATGCCCGAACTAGGATTTAAACTCAGGACATCCCTATCTACAGTCAGGCACTCTGACCACTAAACAGGGTGGGCGGCTAAATATTAATTAAGATATTAATTAAAAAGGACGCAATATTTTTCAATTCGTTCGCGAATTATAAAAACCTTTAAAAAGAAGGTAAAGTATTAAAACGGGAATATCAAAATCTCTGCAGATACTTTACTCAGAACACAATAAGTAATGGGTAAAAGTTTTCATTTTCTACAAATGTGGAAGTAATCCTGTACATTTAATGCGCTTATACCGATTTTTAATATAATAAAAAGTCATGATTATACTGTGAAAAAAGGCAATTGTCTTTGATCTGAAAAATAGTGGCTTCGACCCCTAATAGAGAGGTAGATCATTATATGGTAATGGGTTATAAACATTTTTTTTAACTACGTGTAATATAAAAGTTTGAATATGAGGTTGGTTGTAAATTTATTATAATTTTTCGCACAAAGACTCATAGGACCACCATCATAACTTAAGTGTATTTAAAACCACTGTAAGTATTCATACTGGAATTGAAATTGGAACCCACAAACTGTTAAATTGAAGTCTAGGGGAATAAAATTTTTATTTACAGCTCAGACTTACATTTCATCCTCGTTATATGAAAATAGTTTAAAATTATATACGAGGACAATTATGTTTAGCTACTAATGCCGTCAAAAATAGTTAGTTGGTAATGAACTGTTTAAAATGATAGTTATTTTAAGGCAACAAAAATCAAAATAGATTTCAGCCATTAGGCTTAACCATCATGTATAATCAAAACAGTTTGTTTCATACCTTCAAATTATATTCCTTAACTGATTTAGATTTTTCTGTTATTATGTAAACTAATTAATGATGAATTTATCATGGAAGCGATGTTTGAGACTTCATTCGCTCTGTGGATCAAAACACTTTATCTCTAGTTAATTATCTAATACATTACAAAATTGTAAAGATAAAAAATAAACACACAACTGTCTTTTAAATTTAAGAACTTTTATATCCACTCGCTTAAAATTTCGACATAGAAATTAAATCAATTAAAACATTTTAATTGCGTATATTTAGCACAGTACGTCACTGTGAATAAGAGAGGGATGGAGATGCTCTTCAGAACTCGTCGCACAGAAAATAAAATCAACCTTTTCCAGTCTACCAGATGCCTCATCCTGCTCTGTATTCGCATAACGAGCAATCCAATTTAATCCCCAAAAAGTTTGTTTAGTGGCCCGTGCTTCGATACCTCAGTCATTAATTACTGGGCGGCACAGTAACTCTTTTTCCCCCCTCTCTGCGACTGTCTCGAGTTCTGAAGCTGCGGATTAAGGCTTTCACAGATACAGCAACTCAACCGAAAGTGGCGAGATTGTTATTTTATAAAGTTTCTGAACAAAATATCGAAAGAAAGTCGCGCACACATCATTCATTATGATAGCTGGCTCAGCTCTCTGAGAAAGCTTAGCGGTCAACGAATAATGAACTACTTAATTGCACAGCTTCCAGCCTCATAGTTTTCCAAAATAAGCAAGAGAAGGGTGTTATGATTTACTTTGGAAGGTATTTTAAGCCGTTATAGTGCTGAAGGACATGTTTTGTTTTCAAAGCATTTTTGTGTATTTTCTTCATTTCTCTTCATCCGAAAAATTAAATAAAATGGAAACTGACTTCAAAAATTCGTTTTGTTAAAATAATAATTTCAGACAGTTTAATGCCTTGCTAGATTGCAATGTAATCACTCAATAGGTTTTTAGTAAGTTTTTTGTTCACCTGCAACGTGTTTCAAATTTAGAGAACTTCTCATTGATATTTCTTGGTATTAGAAAGCCCAGTCATCAAAAATTACTCAAATGAGCTGCAAAAATTTATAAATGCAGTCGACTCTTTTCATTCTTTTTATATCTCTTTTCTACACAAAGTTATTTACTCTCTTGAATATACTTTTTATATATATGAAAAGGGCGTGGTTATAATAATATTTGTTTAAAGCAGGAAAATATTCTTGTGTTACACAAAATAGGAAAACTTTAAGCTTATAAAGCTAATCTTGTCACAGCTTAGATGATAGACTAACAGTCGATGATTTTATATGGTATTTGAACATCCATCGCATATAGCTAGCTTTACGGAAGAAATTTTTCAATGTGTTTGTCCTTATTTATTTATCACTTACAAACAGTACTTATGATCTTTTTCATATATTCCGTATATATCACAATATATAAATAATGAATAATACATTCCGTGATATTTGGTCCTTTATTATGAGAAAACAAACTCTCAATCACTTTCCCCGAAAGATATCCTTTCAGAGACCAAGAAACTAACATCCATTTATCGTTGCTCACAATAGTTGAGACAGGAATTTAGGACATTCCCTCAGAAGAGCATAGTTTTAAAATTACGCCACTGTAGGAGTCTGTATATTTCAAATTGTCTACATCAAAAAACTTAGATGCTGATAAAAATCAAAATGCAACTTAAAATCCCCAACTCTATAATGATAAGAAATACACCAATGAACTTCATTTGAAAAACATATTTTGAGCCTCAGAATCAGCAAGAACTCATCTCCTAAGACAATCCCTTTAATAAGCTAAATAAGACAACCAAAAAGTTTTGTTGATGTCAAAGGATAAAGTTTTGCCTAATTCTAAATATTAATTGGAAATTTTCTAGTGAATTTCTAATAATGACAATTGTTTAGTAGTAGTGGTAGATTCTATGAAGTGGAAGATCTCAACTGAGTATTGTTGAACAGTGAGAAATAAAACAGTGTGAACCACGACTATTGAACAATGAGAAATTATTGCTGAAAGCCTTCCTTATACATGCACAGAAAACAAATTGGGTGCTGCTTACTACCGATGATTTCCCTAGGAAGGTAAGACCCGACAGATATTCAAAAGGCCATATAACGGTCTATGTTATAAGACCGTTATTCTTTAAGTTTAATTTTCTTATTGAATCCCGTTCAGTCGGATTATAGAGTCATTTATTTTCGATCACATATCACTTACTATTTCAGATTAGCAAGTTTAAATCCACTTATACAATTCAATTCTGTTTTATAAAGTCTTTTCAAGGTAAAGATTGAGATAAAGCATAATGAAAGTTTTTTTCTAAAGTGTATGTTTTTAAAATGCGATTATTTTTATTAAATTTAAAAATCATGATTTTTTTAACATAACAATTTATAGGAAAAATTATGTAAAATTTATTTTTATTTATAAAAAAATTAATAAACATGAATATACTATTAAGAACCGTTTTGCCGTTTTGAGCAATTTTGCATGATATATATATATATATATATATATATATATATATATATATATATATATATATATATATATATATATATATATATATACATAAATGTTTTATTAATGATATTAATTTTATATCCTTTAGAAAAGTTTTTTAGTGAATATAAAAAATAATCATGAGAAAAGTGTGTTCAATTTTTCTTTAAGATATTAACTTTAATTTTAAAAAGTTATATCTAACAAAATATCATTTCTGTAATAAACAAAATTTATGCCAAAAATTATCGATCAAAATCATTCATTTCAATATCACAAAAAAAGTAAAAATACTATTTTTGATTTACGAAAATTTTTTATTACTATTTTCATTTGGTAAAATCTTTAAGGATAATGGAATAAAAAAATTACAAAAATTTTGCCATTTTATGAATAATAGTTAAGTTATTTAAAGTATTTTTCTGAAAAAAAAAACTGAAAAATAATCTTGATAATTTAATGAAATTGAAGTAAAAAAATATTAACTTGAATTTCATAAAATTAAATCTAATTAAGTCTAATTTTCTTGAATAAAACGATTTACTGAGAAAAAATAATGTAAAAATTATTTCTTCCAACATAGCAAAAAATAGTTTAAAAAGAGGAAGACATCACTATCTTAAATCTCAGCAGCTGCACAAAATCACTTTCTATACGTCCAAATCCCACTTTAAATAAAGAATTATGTCAAAGTCCTTGACATTCCTCCTCCGTCCCCTTTATCGTGAGTTATTTGTAAAGCACTGAAGCCCTACTCAGTGCAAAGTCTGCTCGTTGCACGGAGAACTTTGAAAACTAGTACAGGGTGGGAAAAACCAACGTCGATTGAAAGTACAAAGGAATCCCCTCAAAAAAAAAGTCCCTGGAAGCACTTGAAGTACCCCCGGGATAGATAATCTTATCTAGATAAAGAAAAAAGGATGAAAAAAATTACATACTTTTTCTATCGACTTAAAAGTCACGTAAGTTTTCGGCTTATAATTGTATTTAAAAAAGGCTTCTGGATTGGTTGGAGCAAGCGTTTTGGGCAAAACTGATTAAAAATTTCATTTTCTGCACAGCAAAGCAAAAATATTGGATTGTATAAGATATCTTCGTAGGAAAATAAAAAGATATTTTGATAATAATTGAATTAAATACACCGTATTAACTTTCGACATGAAGACATGAATCATTTTTGACATGGATCACTTTTTGACGTGAGGCAAAACAATAATTTAAAATGATAATAATGGTTATTATAAAAATAATGGTTATTATTTTCAAATTTTATTAACTTTTATAAAAAGCAATTATTTACAATCCATTTGAAGTGTACCATCAAAATAGCTTTAAAGCACTTAAAATTACTCTGGTTGATTAAATATTCATAAGCACGTTAAAACTTGTAGTTTGTCTAGAGGGTTCTTTTTAGAAACAAAAACTAATCAATTAGGATTAACATTTAATATAGCAGATACCGAACAATTATAAACACATATACACTATGAAGTAAATTGCAAGCATTCGCTAAGCACATTTGAGACTGAATTTAACCATTAAGCCATCCGTTAACCATTACCATTACCATTAACCATTAAGCCAATGGTTAAGCTGACATTAACCACTAAGCCATCAGGCCTGATGAAGAAATACGAGAAGAAATTTATAAATCAGGTCACTATTTAATTGTTTATTTATTGTTTTAAAACACACTACATTTTATATACATTTCACATTGTTTATATAGGTTTTCTTACAGGTTATGTGAGTGCTTAATTATTGGCATTCACTAAACTTATTGCAATTTTGCTGTAAAAATAATTTATTCATCAAGTTTTTACAATTTTAATTCATTGTATTTCATTTCAAGTTTTTTATAATGAGGTGCAAAAATAAAAAAAATTGAAATGTTGTGTGTTTCAAGAAGATTTCTTGTAAATTTTTCTTACGACAATTAAAAAAGAATATTTAAAAATTTATTAATATTTAAAATTTTAAATGGCTTTCCCATTTTTTACAAAGTAATGACAGTTTCAAAATAATCTTAATTCCATAAATATATTCATTATATTGCTTTATTGTTATATATTATAGATAATATGTAATTTACGTAATCTATAACACAAATAACATAGTTTCAAATAAAAAAGTTTAAAGTGTGTGTGTGTGGATATACCTAATTTAAAAATATTTTTTATTATGTGAGGTTATAAAGTTTTGAATTGATACGTTTGTCCTATATTTCGTATTTAATACACTTATGATTAATACATTTTGAAATTCAGGAATTTACGTTCATCAATATTAATTGTTAAACTAGTTGCAGAAAAATATTAATTGTTAAACTACATTTCAATGAAATTTAAATTTTTAATATAAATAATTTATTTAAAACGTATAGGATATACACTTATTCTATTTAGTTAAAATTACCCTATACTTATTCGAAGCATAAGACGCTGTATTACTTAAAATTAAAAGATGTTAACAATAAAAATAATTTGAATAATTACTTTAGATTCACTTGTTTCCATTTAAATTTCCCACTGTAATGAAACATTTTAATATAAAACGGCACAGGTGCCGTATAATCCATGATTCAAAATTCTGAATTCTTTTGGCGATGAAGAAATGTTGCCAAGATGACGTATCTGATGTGAGCGATGACTTAAATACTAAGGTTGCCAAAATAGAATTTTCTGAATAATTCTTATAAGGTCACCATATGTATAACGTTATAAAAACGAGATTGCCAGATATATTAGAAAATCTGCAAAAAATCAATCTCAGAATTTGGCATCGTGGATTATACGGCACCTGTGCATATAAAACTATTTTTAAAAGTTTTTATGTCATTTTAAATCATTGCAATAGAATAATTTCTGTTTGTTGTAATAGATTGAAATACGTAAGTTATTGGTTTTTCAACAAAAGGTACACAGAGCAGATAATTCATAAATATATCCCTTATATTATTACGCTTCAACTTGAATATAATGAATACTTATTTTTACAACGAAATTAAAAATACTTAATTAGTACATATAGTTAAATCTGTTTATTATAGCTCGTCTTTAAAGAATAAATAGAGAATTCAGATAGTAATATTTTAATGGCACCGATCATTTTTACTGACTTTACTTTCACAGTTCAACTAATGCTGTCTTCGCTCCCCTAGATCTGAGCTGGATTTTTCTCAAGAGAGGCGAATTAATGAGAACGGAAGAGACGACTTGGAAATAAGTGAAAAAGATTTAGATAATCGCGTATCTTTAGAAGTCAATGTTATCACTTTAAGAAATCCTGATTCTTGGATCTAGATCCAAGAATATTGTGATTCAAATTCAAGATAACGTAGCTGAAAAACTCATTCAAATGATGAGGATAATGGGGTATATGAAGATTTTCAAACTGAATTGGTCCCAACATATTCAAAAGATTTTGAATGCTCAGAAAAACTTAAACATTTCCTAAATCAGGAGAACAAATGTTCTTCACCCATGAATCTTCAAAGAAGAAAAATACAAGGAACTAACAATAATAGATTTCAAACAAATTAATTCATTTCTTTTCTACTCAATAGCAATTAAAAATAAGTAAATTACATACTATATAGTAAAAAGTATATAATTCTATTTTCGTTCAGGAATTCAGTTTCCACAATCATTCGGTTATAACGAAAAAACTCTTCATGCTCGTTATAAGCGAGTTCAACTACACATATTATCCAAAAAACATCCCTTTACTTCCTTATATTCGAGAAGTTCAAAGTGATTTTGGAATGTGGTTTTCTGTCTTGATATTGAAATATAATATAACGAGATTAAAATGCTATAAGTGAGTAAAATGGGTAAAAATCTATAACTTACATAGCAGAAATAGTTTTAAAATGTTCAACATTTTCCTTTTTTTGTATCAACATAAATTGGAAAATTCGTTTAAGCTTTCTCATTAAAAACATGAAAAATTAATACTTTTAAATACATTGGTTCATGTGCTTAATTCATAGAGAGAACATATAAAACGATTTAAAAATTTGAAAAATTATTTTTGGGTGATATTCAAAATTGCTTACATTATAGCATATACATCAAATTATTTGATAATATCCATTTGTAATCCCAATGATCTTTCCCCAGAAATTATAATATTAATAGATTATAAGTAACTGTTTACTATTTACATTATTTTATTATTACAATTTACATACTTATCTTTATTTTTAATACTATTATTCATTAAAATTAACATTTTACATTTCAAATTTAAAGATTTGTGGTGTGAAAAAGCTGCAAAATTGAAAATAACTTGGAGAATTGAATTCCATATACATGAGTTTATAAACAAATAATATATATATATATATATATATATATATATATATATATATATATATATATATATATATATATATATATATATCCTTCTCTCTTTAATCATTAAAATAACTTACTTATCTTTATTCGCAGTTAACTATATAAAATTTATTTTACTTAAAAAATTATATAGTTAATTAGAAAAACATGACTCGTGAATTTAGTTAACACTAAAGTTAATTAGCTAAAGAACATGAAATACAATTATTGATAAAAATCTTTAATGAAGTATTTTTGAAAATTAACTTCATTAAAGAAATTGCTGTATATTTTTAGTTACATATGTTAGACTAAGAAAAAGCAGCAGAGTTTTTAATTTAAAGTAAGAATTAAAATGTTTTTATAAGCAAAAAAGAATTTACAAATAAGTTATGTAAAATAAATAAAATCAAGATTACAAAAAAAGTTTATTTTAAAAGCTAATTCTGTTTGTTTAAACAATTCATTTATATTAATTTGACCAATAAATTCAAACTTGTATGATCCCATTCATTTATTATTTTTTTAATGAACATGAACATATTTTTTATCAAAAATTGATATACTATATAAATAAATGGATGTTCATTAAAAAATTCGTGATACTATATTTGCCATAGAAATTTCATGTTATTTTGAAGGTTTTGACTGTGTAGCTGTATAATGTTATAGCTATTTAGATATCATTGAAATATTAAATGAAATAAATGTAATAGACCAATTTTTTAATATCCAACATTATGTTTACCTGGAATTGAGAGCAATTTAAATGAATATGAATAATTTAATATTTCAATATCAGCTTTAGTAAAAAAAATATTAGCTTAATATATGCACTTTTGTCCTACTGAAAAATTTAACTCGAATAACCACCAATGATCATATGTCATTGTTCTCTATAAAAAAAATGAATGAAATAGCTAAGTAGTATACTATATATTTAAAAGAATGAAGAAAACTTCAAAAAATATAGTGGTCTCAATATTTTTACTGTATGGAATGGATTGAAATTGAATAATAATATTGAAACGATATTCCATAAATCAGACACCAAAGATAAATAAAGCTGATTATTGTTAGCAACATCCAAAAAATGTAAGCAAACAAGAATGTAATTTAGTGCAGTGAGTTATCATCATTTTTTAGCTGGATTAGAATAATCTGTTATAGTTTTTAAAGTAAAATTTATGTCCCGTGCTCTAAAATATAATGTTTATGAATTAACACTTTGCATTAAATCTCAATGAAAGGTCAGATTAAAGTTGGTCAAAACTGCAGAGAATAGATCATTTACAGAGAAACGTATCTTAGGATCTCAATTATATTCAATCATGTTAATCACCATTAAAATGTTTGCGATCCATTATTAAAATGATCTCATTTCAAAGATATATTTCAGGCAAACGATTTCTACAAATGGATCATTATCAATTTGCTGATTGATGGAAGTATTTATTTGCATTAGTGTACGAATAACTGAACAAAATACGTCTATTTTAACGATTTACATATAAATTGATGTGTCTTGTTTGAAATATTTACCTATATGCAGGCACTAGCGTTACGAAACATGCTTCTTCAGTTTATGTAATTCGTATCTCTCAACTGCTCTGGGTGACTATTAGTCTCCTTGCAAGATTCACATTTAGTCCTCTTGATGCACCAGAACACTTTCTTGCATCAAAAAATCATGATACATAAAGCATATTGAGATATGTAGAGATGAAAAGTGTGCCAATTCTAATGTGTTCACATTATAATTTCAGAATGACTCATACTAGGATGAAGCAAAAGTAGCCTGGTTAGTTACAGCGTCGTCGTCATGGTCGGATGGTAGTGACTTCGCGTCCCAACTTAACGAAAAATCCATCGTGTTAAGGTGACTGGGCATGTTACATATATTGTGATCACAATATCCTCCAAGTGGAATGATACTTCTGGATGTGATAAGTCAATTATTGGATGGGGTATTCCGCTTGGTTCCTGCTTTTAAACAATGAAGTCTTCCAGACAGCAGCTTCCATCTAAATGGTACAACGGAACTCTAAGCTAGGTACAAGATAGTGTGCTGGTATTCTCTCCTTTATAATAGTAAAATATTTTATTGTTTGATAACAAAGCGAAATAATTCATAAATCAATGAAATAACCTAAAAAATAGCTTAAATTTCACAACTTAAGCATGTATCCATATCAAATTTTATATGCTTTTGGTCGCTTTTTCTATTTGGTCAATCGCAAGTCATTTGAGAACAAATAATGTTGCGTGTTCATATGTTGAAATTACTATTGCAAAATTTTAATGTGCCCTTTCTACTTATGGAATTTCAGATATTTCAAAGCCTTCTTTCATTAACGTACTTTACAGTAACTCCAAAGTTTTTCATATAAGCTTTTAATGCAGCATTATTTTTTAGTATTATTCTTAATTCTTATGATAATGTACCTACGTACTATTTGTGTTTGTCTATGCAGTTAATTATCTTGAATTTTTCTTACCGTTTTAGGACTGACAGAGTAATTATAAAATGTATTCTGAACATTTTTCGGAGAAAAATACCCTTTGACTTGAAGCAGCATTGTTATAATCTGAATGATTTCTTCTTTCAAATCGATTATTAAGTGTCATTTGCCAAACACAATTCCATGAACCATACAATACCTTTTTAATTCAAAAAAGCAAATTTTGCAGAATAATAGTTCTGGTACATTTACCAATCTGCAAACAAATATTTGCAGATTGGTATCTTTTTAAGAATTATTCTATGGCATACTGCAGTAATAGGATATGATTGTGAATCAGAAGAAAAAAATGTGACCGTGAAACCATCCGAAATCCGTGACATTTTCAGTTCTTACATCTATATGCCATCCTTAGCCAAATAACAATAGCAAAAAAAGATGCAAGAGAAGGCGACCAGTTTATTATCTTACAATTTGTAATCTTTTAAGTTTATTCCACGTTAACGCTTGATATTTTCTCCATCGTAAATGAACAGAAAGTATATTTTCTCGCCCATCCCCGTGAAAGAGAGGAAAATGAGGGAGGTTACCTCGCATTTTTTTGGACACCCTGATTCCCATTCCACTTTCTTGCCCATCTGTACACAATGGCATTATATTGCGCCCGGGATTGTGCTAATCGGATGATTGAACCACTCATCCCCCCCTCATCTTCTTCCCCCTCCCCCGCTTCACATGTTTCCCGCCGCCACAGGTGGATTAGAGTCATCCATTTTTCTTTCATCGGAATCTTAGCGTGGACGTCATAGGGAGACGTCTTTCATCTTTTCACACCAAATAATGGCAACGATCTTTTCATATCATTCCTTCCCTCCTCTCCTCCTACCAGCCCCCGGCAGTTCTGTACCGAAGATTTCAGGAGTTGCATCAAAGGATATTCGTATTATTTTCTTTTCCAGGAAATAATCTTTTTTTTTTTCCTTCACCAATCTAAATGTATTCTTAAAAGTGAGACTTAATCCACCGAACAATTGACTTCTTAGACTCGGGCGCACTTTACATGAAATTCGCAAAATAATCTCCATGAGCTAAAGGAGGCTGACTTCAATGAAGAATGAAAACTTTTTAGAATGATTATAAATTCTGAAGTTATTATTCTTTTCGTAAGATTATTGTAAGTCTTGCATAATATAGTAATATTCTCAATGTTAAGTATATTTACTTACATAAAATTTATCATACAGTTTGAGATGAAAAAATAAAATAATAAGCTTATTCAATTGCAGTTTGATAAACTGTGATTAATTTAAAATTTTAAACTATTTACAATATATAAAAATCTGTATATGTTATAAAATTAATATTTAATTTAAGGAAGCGTTTACAAAACCGTATTTATCAATGCCGCACTTTATGAATGCCTTACTCCATTTTTTACATGTTCAATAATAGCAAAATGTCTTGAAAGGAATTCTGAGAAATACCGGAGACGAGATTACGTTCTGTTTAGAACAGAATAAAAACAAAAGAATATTTCGGTTATTTAAAATTTAAATAAATTAGTTTTAGAATATTCAATATTATTGGTTTTTAAAAGTGCATATTAAAAACGAAACTGTATTCTGCTGTAACGAAACTGATATTAAAGGATGCTTCAGCTATTCAAATTGTAAATCAAATGAGCTTCATAGCATTAATTGATATTAGTTTCTATAAAGCATATGAAAAGAAGCCACTTTTTATAGTTATATTATAATCATCTATGTAAATCAAAAAAATTAAACAAACTATGTTTTAGGATTGAATTCTATAGTGCATATTAGATATGTGATTATATTCTGCAATACATATTGACGAAAATTGAAATGGAGGCTTGAATACTTTAAAACTAAATCAACTGAGTTTCAGAATATTAAACGATGCAGTATTCTGTAATGTATATCGGGAACAAGATTGTATTCTCTCTGGATTGTTATCCCTCTTAATGAAATGAAGAAACTTTTCTGTTATTAGGAATTTAAACGAACTGGGTCTTAGGATATTAAAGGAGACCGTATTTTGTAGTTGATATTAGACACGCGACCATATTCATTCTCCTCGCTTTGTTACGCATATTAATGAAAACAGAAATGAAGGGCCACTTCAGTTTTTTCAAAACTTAACAAATTAGATGTGGTTGTATTTTGCAGTGTATATTAGAAACGAGACTCTATTCTCTGTTATGTACATAACGAAGGACTGAAACGAAAATGGATGATTCTGTTGTTTGAAATATTAACCAACTTGATCTTACGATATTTAAGACTAGGGAATATATGAGTTTTTGTATGGAGAGTGTGATAATGAAGCCAAATTTAAAAAAAATGAATTGAAAATGTGAAGTGCAATGAATCCTCACAAATGTTTATATCTATTCATAACAGATGACTTAAAAAGTTTAAAAGATTTTTCATGCGCTTATTTACATTTTTGCCGCTCAACTTGTCTAGTGGTCAGCGTATCTGTCTGCGGACAAGGAGGTCCTGGGTTCGAATCCCGGTTCGGGCATGGATGTACTTTCTCTCTCTATCTATCCTGCCTTTGTCCTTTCCTTGTATGAATAGGTTATGAATGGTTGCCTACCCTATAAACGGTACCTATGGCATGTGTGTACTGAGGAAGTCGGACTCCACACCAAAATATGGTTCAGTTGGAAAAGTGGAGCAGCGCACTCACTCCATGTTGCCAGCCTAGCTGGCACACGACAACAACAACATTTACATTTTTATATTTCTATATTCCAAAGATTCTTATTTCACGAAAAGAAAAAAAATATTCTCAAAAAAAAATAATAATTGGATTCCACAAGAATATTAGAACAGTGTGATGACAGAAGAAGGTATTATTAATATCAATACAGGTGCTACGAATACTGATTTTGATTCTTAAATTATACCTATAGACATAAAAATGCTTTTAAAAACTCTCGCTTGTCTATATCGAAAGCATCATCCAGTCACAGAGAAATAATATAATTTTAAGAAATTTGAAAATCTTATTTGTAAATTTCCTTATCAAAGATGACAATATAAACTTAAATTTGCTCATAAATGTAATTATTTACATCTTGTAATGACCATATTTACGTTTTTTGTCATTAGCTAGTTACTGATGAAGTAAATTCTAGAAAGTATAGTGTGATACAAGCTTTTATAGGTAATGGTTTTATGATATTATAGGAATTATCACTTCTAACTATAAGCTTACACAACTAAGTCAAAAAGCTCTAATGAAGGTAAATTAATGGCTACTAGAGTATGAGCTAGAACTTTGATTTTTTCCATTTGATTAAGAAGAATGATTCTTCTGAAGTTCATAACGTTACTTAGGGGATAAAAGCTGAGATAACAAATCCAAAAATATATCTGGGAAAAATGTTGTAAATGTAGCTTCACTGTTTGACCATTTAAATTGCATTCAGGAAAAGGAAACAAAGTTTACTAACAAACTCTGTTACCTAGGTAACTGATACTTGTATCCTGAAGTAATTAAAACACATATATGAAATTGCTACCATAAAATAAATACTTATGGGACAGAAATCTAATATATTTGTTAATTTGATTATGGTTGCCAATAAGCTATACTAAAAATACAGTTTTACTATTTACTATAACTAAATTAACACACGAGAATTACTGAGACTTCTATATTACATATACTTGAAGCTATATTTCTTTGGATTTAGATTATGTTAAACACATTCTGGTCATGAAAAAGCAGAAGTTATTACAAAGGAAGCAACAAAGAGGATATTTGACCTACTTAGAAGTATTATGGTACACAAAAGATCAACTTATTTAAATTATTTAGACTAGATTTTACATTTAAATATGTAAATCTAATCGAAATAAATCTTTTTTCACATACAAAACTATATGCATGAAAATATTTCATTAATTACTAGTGAAAAATTGTCTGTAATAAAACAAAATCTAATCTATTCAATAATACGCATTCTTTGTTCATGATAGAAAATTATGTACGGAAAATATTTCTTTAAATGCATATACAAAACGTGGCTGGAACGAATAGGTTCTATGACTACAATTTCAATATTTACTTTTGAAAATAATGTTTATCAGAATGTAATGTATTGAGTGAAAGAGAGAGAAATAAAAAATATGTATAATGATTTTAATGAGAATGCACTTATTGTGGAAAATATTGTTAATGAAAAATGTTCCTTTGAAAACACGTATATAACTTTCTATGAAATATATGTAGTTATAGAAAATATTTTAAATAGTATTTTATTTATTATAGAAAGTTGTGTTCATACGAATATTACTTTGTAGAAAACTACATGGATATACTTTCTAAACTTAACTTATATTAATACCAACAAAAAGAAAACTATTTAACTACTAAAATGATCCGAAACTGTTAATTTATTTCAACAAATATAATTGAAAATATTTCAAACTTATCTTTGATAATTTACTTTTTTTAAAGGTAAATTCATAAATTACTTATGAATTTACCTTTGATAAATTGGAAAATGAAATTTATCTTTGATAAATTACTTATGAATTTTCTGAACGAAATTATTGCATTATTTAAATCCATATATTGAGATTCCTGTTCAACCTCTAAATCAGCGGTATTGACATATATATTACCCAGTAGACAGCTTTAATATGATGAAAATAGTTCAAAAGATAAAAAACGAAGGAATGACTCACAAAATAAAGAGAAAAGGTCAAAGGGATCATGATAGTGAGTATCAAGAGAAATGTGTTCATACGACTCTGGAAGGTAAAAATAAATATCGAACACCGAAAACTGATCTTAAAGTATGAATCTGATTTGTTTATAGTAAAATGTAATGTATTATTCATGCTTCTTTTATAGTAGAGAAACTGGCAATTTTTTATAAAAATTTTAAATAACAAATTATATTCCAATAGTACTATTTTTATGCTATCAAATATGAATTGTAAATATAATTTTACATTCAAATAATCAATTCTTTTTAAAACGAGATTCCTTGAATGGAGTAGTCCAAAAGAATTCTCTACTTCTTAAGGCAATTGCTTAGATTTTTAAAACACTAACGTAGTAATCAGAAAATTCAACTATCAATTCAACTATTTATAAAATAAGTAATTTTGGAATAATTCTAAATAATTCCTTCGTACTCTTAAGGCAGTTATTGTTCTTATTTTTAAAACACTACTAAATAATCAGAAAAATTAAACTTTAAATCTAATGGCTTCTACTCATGCAATTATAACATCATGGACTGTAAATTTAAATTCATAAACAACAATACCTATATTTTGAGTAATAAAATGAAATTTCACAAGTACGTAATTCAAAAAATTATTTCGATTTTAAAACAAATAGTTCAGTTTTCTTAAATACTATCAAAATAACGAAAAAAAATCATTATTGAATAACTTACATTGTTAATTAAAATTCAAATAAATTTTCCTCTTTTTTGTGCCTATTTCTTTTCTGGTAGAAGCATGAGAATTCAAATTTTAATAAAAACCAAGCTCACTACCGAAACTGTACATTTAATTTAAACATGCGTTATTAAAAAAATAATAATATGAACTCTTAAAATCTCAGAGCTCTTAAAAAAGCTTGCTCAAAAAAATTAAAAAAAGAACATTATTAATCTTCACAGTTGCATGATGATGTTTATAATTCTTGAGACATTTTAAATATTTGCATAAATTTTAGAAAAGAAAAGCTGGCATTAAAATAGTCTTGACATAAGGTTTTATATAAATATGTTTCATGGCGTTATATTTTAATAATAATTTGCTCACATAAAATTTAAAAGTGTAGTAATTGTTTTAAAAAACAGGCAAATGAGTGGAAAACTTTTTTTGAAATTTTATAAATTAATTTAAAGAGATAAAAAGTACTTTGTGAAAGAGGTTTTATATTTTTAAATTTATCATAAAATTTATCTGCTTTGGAACTTATTATGTGTACAGATTTTTCATTCATAATAGTTCTCGTGTTACTATATTTCCATTTCAAACAAATGCGCGTAGGATATTTACAAATAATTGGTTTTTGAATAAATAAAAAAGTAATAAATGTTTATTAATGAATGAAAATAAGTTACTACAATCAAAAATTCTGATTTTGCACAAACACAAAACAGATTCGGCATTTGTGAATCTAAAATGTTCAGTATTAATAAATTTTATGTTAAACTTCTTATATGTATTACACTTTTAATACTTCAATATAGATAATTTGTTGTTGAAATTGTTATCTCGGATATATTAAATAATAAGCTCTATAATTTTCAATTTCATCTTTGGAATAATTATAAATATTAGGAATAAATATTTGTGGAATAATTATAGCATTTTTAAAGGTAAACGTATTTAAAGCAAGTTTTTACTACTTTTTGGATAAACATGTAAAAAGAATAACTATATATGAGAAATTATCTCCTAATGTAATATGTGCTACATGTTTAAATGCTTTATAAAGGGCTTAAGCTAATAAGTATGTCAAAATGTATTTCTAGATTGAAAAATTTATTCATACAACCACTCTTATTTCTTTCTAACTAATAATATTCATTTAAACATGTCTTATAAGATTTGAATATCTGTTTCGTTTTATGCCAACTTACAGTATTCCGAAAATATAATTACAGATGAAGTTTAGATGAAACTATTTTCAGAAATAGTTAATTAAAACAAATTAATATGAATATATTTAGTAATTTAAATCTCCCCGTATTATACTATTTCTAAATAAGAGAATATATTTCCTTTTAAGTTATGAGAGAAATTTTTTCCACAATGAATATTTTCCCTACAGCAAATTCTCTGACAGTCTTAAGAAATGGCAGGATAGAAAATTATTACTTTGTTTGAAATAAGAACGAAGAAAAAACTGTAAATTGCACGGAGGGAAGAAAACATGTCTTTGCATCAGTTAATAAACGGCTCTCTCTCTATATCGAAGTAATATCGTTCATCATCTTTTTACGTGGGTGGTGAACGGAGAATGAATAAAAATCCTTGATGTGAGAGCTAATCAATCTAATAATATGATAGTTCTTGACTATTAATGTCAATTATTGACAGCTTGATTCGAAAAGTTAATTGAAAACATTTACATAATTGCTTATATTTTGCTGCTTGATATTATTTGATAATCTATTAGTAAATTTAAATTTCATAGGCCATTTCACGAAGAATTTGTAAAGGCCATATTCACAATCAATATTATAAAGCAGTACCATAATTACAGCCACAAAACATTAGTTTAATAAGCCTTTACATGCAAATAATCCTATTTATTGAATTACTTCTTCCTAGTGTAAAAAAACATTATAAAGCACATATTAAAATGAAATTTTTTCATTTCATTAATTGGCATCCTCATTTTTCAAAACCATTCATGCGTTATTAGCTTCCTTTTGTAGTTAATGGTCCGTACTCATGTGTCTCAAGAGAAGAAAACTGTAAATTTCTCAAGCACGCACCGCTGTGGTTGTTAATCAAAAAGTAGCAGCGCAACATCAATTTCATATTATTCAACATGGGTTAGTATTGAATCCAAGATTTCGCATTCCATTGATTACAATCCTACCACTAGGACGTATTGAGATTTTATAAATGAAGTGAATGAAAGGAAGTAAAAATAAATGGCATTATCTGGATATAATAATATTACAATAACATTCCCAGTCATAATAAATGTTTATTAATGAGACCGGGATAGCTTAGTAAAGAAAAAAATCACTCACATATTTGGAAGTTAGGGACTTTGTTTGACAACTAGCTTAGACGAAGATTTTCGATATTGAGAAGATTCATGTACATTCTCAAAGCTTTGTAAGATCACATGTGCCATTACAAACGTGGTGTCTATTTTCAACGTTTGTGAATAAACACCACGTTTGTGACGTAGAGTGTTCTGTGTTAACTTCATCACTTGACCGAAGATCAAAACTATGGCACAATTCACTGTATTCACTAAATTTGGTGAAAACAGGAAGCTGGAAACTTATCACAAAAACTTAACTTGAAGAATTAATAAATTTTGGAAGTGCAAAAAGCAATTAAATATGTAAACTAAACATTGAATAAACTGTAATAATATATTTCAAACTACCGTTGAAGAACTCTTCATAGTAAAGAATAACTAATTAAATCAAATTTCATTTATTTAACATAGCTTTAATTAAATTCACATTGTTGAAAGAGAAATCTTCGTATAAGATGTAAGCAAAATAAGCAAAAAAAAAATTTGTAGTTAAATAATAAATAAATGCCTTCTCGACAAACTTGTATGGTGAAGGCAGAAGTGCTAATCGGATCATATCAACACATTCATGGTATCTCCCATTTCGGTACAACGTGAATCCATAACTGGGCCAACGTTAGCTCATTAAAAAGATGTTACATTCAGGCAGTAATCTTTCCAATAAGTGGTATCCCTTATAAATACAGACTGACTGAAATTAAGATTACTTCTTTTTGGTAATTGGATGGGGACATCTTCATCAAGATTATATAGATAGATAGATAGGTCGACAGATAGAGACACAGACAGACAGATAGATAGATAGTCAGGTAAGTAGACAGACATATAGATAGACAGAAGGGCAGATAGATAGATAGACAGACGGATAGATAGATAGACAAACAGGTAGATAGACCGACAGACTGATAGATATCAATAGATAGATTCTGATTTTCTAGTATTATTATTTTGAAAGTACATCTTAAGTTCCTTTTACTGTGTGCTTGTTTACTTTGCTTTAATATATTTTTTGCTTTACATTTTTCTTCTTTCCTTTGATACATGCACTCTTTGGGGGAGTTGCTCGAAGATCTTTAGACATAAATTCTTCGAGAATGTCAGAAAAGAGTGTTTAATTTGCATAGCCGAACATGTCTTTCCTAATGAAGACGTAGTTTCTATGCTTTCCTCCTATTCTTTGTATTGTAAGTTGTTTTTATTAATATCAGTGATTTCCAAATTTTGTCTTGTTAATTTTATTGTTCTTCATGCTGTGTCTTATTTATTCAGGTCTATCTCTCTTTAACTACTTTCCCGCTGCTTAGATTTTCTGTAATATATATTATTTGGTATTGTATTTTTTTATTGTGCTGTACCGTTTTATGTTACATATATATATATATATATATATATATATATATATATATATATATATATATATATATATATATATATATATATATATATATATATGTATCACTTGACACCTTTTCCATTAATCTATTAATTAATCTTCCTCTCTATATAAGTCTCTTGTAGTTTCATCAGTCTTTGAAGAATCGTCTAAGCTTCCTCTTTAAGAAATAAGCTTAACTTTATAATTCTTTGAATGGCATTGCAGTTTGCTTTTAGACTCTGAGTATGAGCATTAGTTTATAATAATTTAAGCATACATTAATTTTCTTAGAAATAAATATTTTAGCGAATACCTTCACAAGTTATTGTTTTTTCTATATTTTACTATTTTTGGTCTATTTGATTATCTTTCTGCATTGATTAAAAGGAATAGAAGTTTTCCTTGTGTGACATTTATTTCAGTTACTAAAGTGATAAATTTACAAGGAAATATTTATATAAACAACATATTTAGGAATAGGAGAATTAAATTGAACTCAGTGAAAATGATTTGAAACTATAAAACCTTAAAGTAGTGTACAATTGTCTTATAATCATTTTTAGAAATGAGAAAAACATAATACGAATTTCCTACGTACAGAAATGAGAATTTCCTACGTACTTATAATGAATTATTTTAGATTTTAAGGAATTGAAAGCACTTGTACTTATGGTGGTTTTGCATATTTACCACTCTGTGATCGTTTTAGACACGAGGGGAATTATGATCAGAAATCTGTGATTTAAAATGGGTTCTGAGTTATAGAAACCAACCAAACCTACAGTGGTGATAGAACCCCCAAGATAAATATTTCATGGCCAGAAAGATAGCTACGCACTTATCGAATCTTTTGTATAGGCGTGATAAAATATGCTTATAGGGATATATTCTTACAGTGAAATATTCATTTTTCTATCTTATGATAATTGATAATTCAGAATTTACCATGAATATATTAGTATTTGACAGTCTAAATTATACTAATAAAAACATTAAAAAAAGAAAATTTGAATCCACAGAGGGGAAATACGATTAAACGATGTTTTTTAGTGTCACATTCAAAGGAAAAATGACATTCTGTATAAAAAAGTAAGTGAATATTAATGTATTTCCTTCTAGAAAAATGTGACATCATTATTTGAAATGATACCCCTCATTAATGGTGTCAAATTTAAATGAAAAATCTCAATGAATACAACTTTGTCAGTGCAAGACAAATTGCACTTAACCACTTTCTTTCCTTTGCAATATGTTTCCAGCTGAAAGCAAGGAAGAGACAAAAGCGGAGGAAGACGCTCTCAGTTTTTGATCGATGATTCTCGAAATTATTTCTCTGCTTGTTTTGACTGCAGCAGCATCATTAAGAAGCTTTACAGACAGGGCGATTCATTGAAAAGCCAACCACCTGTCTGTCCACCATAGAAGAGAATATAAATCTCATTAACTGCGAAGGTAGGGAAAGGGGGAATAAGCTTTTTTTTTCATTTTCACACGAAATGAAATTTCTCATCGTCACCAATAAAAGAAACAGATTGGCAGGTCCAATAAAAATTCTCTTTCATTGCAAAACAATTTTTATTTTGTCAAAAGAGGGACAGACGAGTGTAGGTACCGACATCAAAGGAAACCAAGGAAAAAATAAGGTTGAGGAGATTTGTCTCTGAAGACAGTTGGGTAACGCCCTGAACCCTCCCTAATCAACTCGTAAGAAGCTAAAAAAGAAATACGAGATTGCAAAAAGTAAATAATGTATAGAAACCTATTTTGGTTGATTTTTTTTTTACTAAAAGTCATACGGAAGAGATATTTCAAATGTATATAATAGTCTTTTCCTTAAAGTTATAAATAATATATTTGCTCTTTCATTTGAAATTAAATTTTCAAAACAAAATGGGATGTTTAACGACATTTTTTCCTACAAAATGAGTAATTAACTGTCACATAATGGTAAATTATAGTTCAGATGATTTATTTTTTAAATATACTATATAATAAAAACATATTAAATTAATTTTTTCACATCTAATGTACACGACGTCTTCTATAAAAATGAATTTTTTTTACTACTTGTACTTTTCTAAAATTCAGTAGTTTTCCAGCATTTTTTACAGTATGTTTGAGCTGTCAGTGTATTGGAAAGGATTTGAAGACGGTAAAAAATTCAAGTGTCTCACAAATTTTATTTTTAATTAAATTTATTAAATTTCACATTCTTTTTTATATTATAATGCATTATATGGTATATAAGTTATATGGACTTTTAGAAAAAGAGTTCTGCAATACGATTTCAAATTTTGACCGTCAGAAAGAAAAAGGCGTCTAAAGAAGTTGAAAATTCTGTTGGAATAAAAAAGTATTCAATTACAGAATGTGTCCAACTTGTGCTTTATTGATATCAATTTCGGGTTGAAAACGTATTATAAACTTGTTCATGCAGAAGCTATCTAGAGATTTCATCAAAATTTCAATTATCTTTAAAGTCTGGTAAAGACCTAATTCATCTTTCATAAATATGATTTTTAAGAATCACGACAACTAAAAATCATAAGGATTTAAGTTGCATAAAAGATGAGGTAAAACATTCAGTAAAGCTCTGGATATTGCATGGTGCTCGCCAAAATATCATAAAGCAGTGTTTTGACTTTTATCTTGCATGAAGACAATAGTTTGCAAGCACTGCCATTTCCATGAACCAGGAATGACGTGCTGTTGGAGGAATGATAGTTAAAAAGAAAAATGGTCAGAAAATAAATTGATACCCATACCATGAATCCCATACCATTTTGTCACGTTATCAGAGTGTAGTAGTTGTAGGTGCAAAACTTTATTGGGTGAAGTACTTATGCATGGGTATTTTGATTATTCACAGCTACCTCTAAATAAACTTACGATTTACTGATAGATCATTTTATACAGCCAAGGATCATTAACAGCCATTGTCACCAAAACTTGCCAAGCCAAATTAGAGCTTATTTGGTAGTCTTGATGTTACAATATTTGCACCATATGGATGTTAATAGAATATACTTTGAGGAAAGAATAGTCAACTCATCTGACACAGACAGAGCTCCTCCTGAAGAATTGAGGGAGCTGAATGCTCCTTCAACTTTAACAGTAGAGACTTCTTAAGCAGTTTTATTTGCAGCCACGTTATAACCATTTTTGGGGAACACATTCAATTTTTCAAAAATTCATGATCCTCTTCTTTTAAATATCCTATGACGGGTGCCTTTCTGTATTCATTAATGACGAGATTAGTACAGTGCAGGTAATCTATTGTTGCCTTTTTTAAAGCAGTTTCATTAGTAAAGCTCAGTCTTTCTTATACGAGTGGAATAAACTTATGATAAAAGATCGAAAAAGGGTTTTTTGATCTGATTACAAATCACTTCATAGGTTTGAATAATTTGCAAAGGAAATTTTGAAAAACGTCACCAGGAGTTCAAACATTTTTATTGTCAATGCGAAAGCCCAAAAAAAGTTTAAAATATATGCCACTTTCTTGAAGCATGCTGGATTGAAATTAGGTGAAATCTACATGCTTTGTTGAATAAATAGAATTCATTACAGGAGATGAAATTTTACAAATTAATTTGATTTTTATTTCATTTTCAAGGTTTTTTATTTTTATTTATTTATTTATTTATTTATTTTTTTGCCTGAAAATGAGGTACGCTTATATAAAGTAATGTGAAGTAAGAAATTAAGCATTATAACGTGAATATACACGAGTAATAGCCGCGAATTCACTGTAAGCTTGTGATAAACCACTGTATTTGAAGTAGAAAGTTCTTAGTTCGATTCAATCTTCAGTTGATTAATGATATACAGAAATTATTTATTATTTTCTGAATTCTGCTAATTGGGAGAATGCTTGAGAATTTTCTTTCTTCCTCCTTGTAACATGTTAATGGAATATCCTTTCAGAAAGTATTCAGTAAATTCAAGTACACTTTGCAATAACTTTCAGCTTTTATACTTTGTATTATAAACTTCATGAGTATTTAAAGAATTAAACGAATAATTATACACTCATGAAAGAAAATATATCGAGAAACAATTAGTATTCTTAAATTAAAAAGTAATACTTCATCAGCATTTTATTTTTAAAAATATTACTATTTATTTTGTGTGTGTGTGTCTGTGTGAAAAACAAAACAAATTTTAACATACTTATTATATACATAAAATGTATGCTATAGATACGTCCAAAACTTTCATGGTTTTATATTACCCATTATATAGTTTTCATTCATTGCATGCTAGAAATGTGAAGAAATAAAAAAAAAAAAGAATTGTGATAATTTTTTACTAGTTTAACTAATTACTTTGTAATGGTTATTTCCAAATTAATAAGCCAAATAATATCTTTTTTTCTCATAAACTGGCAAGCTGTCAAGATAACACCAAGTTTATACACTTTGCACCACGAATTTGGGTCAAAAATTAATACTTCCATAAATATGTGCCTGCCATAATTTAATACTATAAACTCAAAAACTAAAAAAAAAAAGAATATTAAAGTCTAATTAAAAAAGCATTGACTTCAAAAAGTTATAATTTCTAATCTCGTTTGAAAAGTAAAGGGGTATTAATTGTGTAACTTTTCAATTACGTAGCACAGAAATCATTAATTATTCATATGAGCTAAAATGCAATCATATTTAAATTAAACTAACTGTGCTGACGAGAGGAATAATAAGACTGATAATGTATCGCACACAATCGCCAGATTTTACTATTTTAAAGACGCCAAAATGGATTTTTTGGCGATTAATCATTTCATCTCGTTTCTTGACATTCCGCAGTTGTGCGCATTTAAATGAATGATGAATACAAAAATCAGATCAAATTAAGAGAAAATGAGCCGAGCTTTCACAACGGAGACGACACTGTAATTCATCATTTTTAAGGAGCACACTTTTATACAGAAGCGAGAGGTGTAAATAAAATGAGCGAAATTCATTAGAGAATGAACCTGATGAGGAAGTATGGCATCACTTCGTAAGGGAAATTAATTATTACGCATTTCCTTTTAGCATTCCCGCGGTAAATTACTTACGAACTAATGTTTCGCAAACAGCGAAGTGTTGAATTTTTTTAACCCGTTTTGAGAAAAGTTTAAAAAATAGAAAGTACCTAGTCAATGATGATGTGCGTTGAATAATATTTCGTTTGCGGAAACTTGACATTCTTTGAATTTTATGTTCTTAACTAATAATTAATCATTTGGTTAATTTGAACAAAAGGAAGTGCTTTTAATTATTATAAGAAAATATTGTGTGTATGTGTGTTTATGACACAGATACTTAGAAATTATCGCATATTACACGGAGTCTTTCTGAAACTAATTGTCCATAAGTGATTCAAAACTAATTCTTCAGCATGAATAAGTAATGGATTTAATACCATGGAATGCATAACTTAGCGTTGTACAACATCTGGAGGTCGATGAACAATGTCATATACTGAAAAAACTAAATATTATTATATAAGTTCGAATGAAACAGTATGTATCAGGAAAATTTCGCAGTAACATTCTTACATGTGTGTCTCTTGATGGGTATATCACGATGGTAGGTGAAAGGTTAGCGATCTAGTTTCATTTTGAAAGTTCAAGTTGTTGTTGTTACTTAAGACACTTGGACAAACCGAGCTCGCTATGCCGTTAACTATGCGAATTTAAGTCAGTAGAGTGCGTCTTTAATTTAACCAGAGCACCGCGAAAGTGAAAATACGACTTTGTTCTAAACTTCTCCTATAGATGGCATCACCCGATTATCCACTCCCTCAATTTTGACATTGATCTGAATGCGATTGAAATTTTATGCAGACCATTACATCCACATGGTATCTGCTCAACGACCAACCACATGATTTTCAATTCCACAGATTTAACGAGCACGTATATCGCACTCGGTGGGTCTTTGGCGGCATTGGAAATCGAACCCTACCCTTGCGGATGGAAAGCTAATGCTTTAACCACAAGTCTACCACAGCCCCGAAAGTTCATAGGTTTGATATACATCTTGAGTGGGCATAATATTGGAAGAATCCAAATTCCAGTTTAAAATGATAGTGTTAGTAAATTACCCTTCATCAGCAAAAATTAAAAAAATTATTCTAGAAGGATAAACAAATAAATGATCTGCCATGTGTCCCATCGTTTCTAAATAATACTTTTTAAAGTACCATATTTGTTTTACAGTAACTTATATATAAAACCAGCTCTCCGTATAACGCCTACAACAGATTCTTCACTAAAGTTATCAGTTCACAGCAGCTACGGTAAGAATATAATTTCAGTCAGTCTAATTTCGATCAATTCATAATTTGAGTCGTTTACTATGATGTGTTTTTTCTTTTTTTGCCAATTGAAGCCAGCTTTCCTGCATAGTTAACTGCTTTATAATTTTAAATCGCGACCAAGTGGTGCGGTTTACACCTGAAGCTGTTATTCTCCTCCAAGTTACAAAAACTTAGAGCAGAAGCATTAGACCTTTACTAAACATTTTAATGCATTGGCCTTTACAATACAAAACTCTTCCACTAGGACTTACCTTTATCTTTCAAACCTACCTTTACCTCCAGGTATTTTCAAGACTCAAAAGTAATGTTTTTCTCTGTCTGGTTACTGCGACCACAACTTTAAAGTAGTTTTGATAAACTATAAGTACATTCAATTTAATATGTGTTTCATTTAACAAATTTATGTCGTTCATGATTTAGTAGGAATCGGCTTATAATACTTTTAGAAGGAACCCAGAATAGAAAATATAAATAATGATTTAAAGAAAATTCACAAATATATGTTATTATTGCTTGTTGTCTTATCCATAGAAATAGATGCTTTAAATGCGGCCAAAAGTTCGGACAACAAGTTTGCTAAGTTTTGAAATTGAAGATGTAAAGGATATCCTCATATATAAATACATAAATAGACTTTATATTAAAATTTTCTCACATTATATATTCATTAAAATGTTTTTTTATGTAACCCTGTTTATAAAAAACATTCTTAAGCTTTAATCTTTTAAAAAAATTAATCATCATAATTAATGATTTGTTTGCCGTTTTACGTTTACTTTTTGCACACAATAGGATTAGATTACAATCTAAAGTAGATTCCAAACTATTGCAAATATCCATGTTCGATTTATTTTTGAAATCCTGAACAACTGAATTGAAATCGAGAACCTAAACCGTTCAATTGGCAGCATAATTATACTTAATAAACATATTATTAAATATGATACTGGCAGTTGCATTCATATTTGATGAATATAATATTAAATATGACGGTCACCACACACACACACACACCCAAAATTGTTGATTTAATGGAAAAACATATTTCTTTGTTATACGTAATTAATGTTACATTTTTTTTAAAAGAGTGAGAAGCAAAAGATATATATTATCCAAAATAAATTCTAATAAGAAATAAATCATATACCTTATAAAAAAATTAAAATCTAGGAAAATCATTTTTGGATACAAAATTTATTGTATAATGGACGGTTACTACAACTTCCATTTTTTTACACTTCAAGAAGAGTAAATGAGGGCACCTTATTTAAAGAAGCACCCACTCAAAAAGTGGACTTTTGTAATTTAGTAGCAATGTCCAAGCAGAAGTACCCCACACTTGACCTGTCACTCCCAAAGGTATCATTTCAGGAGTACATTACAGAAACAATAAATTTAACGTAATCCAAACGCTAGTAGCGAATACGGTGGATCTTTGACTGGGTCGGGATTCGAACTCACTATCTTTAGGTAACATGAACGAACGCCCTAACTAACCATGTCACCATGACCCTTGAAAATAAAAGTACTTTTCATCGAATTTTATTCAATCTATTATGTAATCTAAATATACAAGCTTGTTTAAAAACTATATATGCACGTACTTCTCGTTTACTATAAATGAAGTTGATGAATGAAGGTTTATTAATTAAGCACACAGAAAATACATTGTCAATAATTTACATTAAATTCATAAATTTTTATAAAATGGTATTTTAGAATTATTTAATCATTAAAAATCAGTCTAAAACAATTTTCTGATCATGTCTGAGATAAATTTTTTAATTAGAGGGAAAGACTTTGAAAGAGAACTTGAACCAAAACTTGGCTAAACTTAATTCTAAGACATAATTTTATTTCTTCAAAATCTTTTGAAAAGAAATTAATTCCATTTGAACGTGCGGCGAGTTTCTAAAATATTATCAATTCAAATAAGTTACCTTCTAAAATGAACAATAATTAAAACATAATCAGCGCAGATTAGCCTTCAAAAGACATCTATGCCTTTTTTTCTTTCTTTGGGAAATTAAAGGAAACCAGCAAGAATTTGAGCTTCCTAACCAAAAAGCGATTATTATTTCATCAAGGCCTGTCTTTCGATATCGAACGAAATTTATTCGGTTGCGTCATTTTAATAACGAAGGCAATCGTAACTCCTTTAATGCTTGGAGAGGAAGTTACTCCAATAATCAGAAGTCAGATTTTTTTCCTTTCCTCCTAGAGGGGTCACAAAGGCGGCTAACTCGATCGTTATTTCACGAGCAATTAGACAATAACATCGGCGAGATCTAATTCCAGCCTCCAGGAGGAGGGGGAAATGATTTCATATTCTTTCAGCGAAATCGCCTGAGCAACTCGTCCAAATTACTCTCGTTTCAAAGAAAAGTGTCGTCTTTCAAAGCGAGTTGATTGGAGTAGAAAAGAGAGAGAGATGCTGTCTTTGTATTCAGAAGTTCAACAAGATTTTTAATTGAACCTGATGCAGTGTACATGGTATTTTATATGCGTGAATACTTGATTTTATTTTGGTAGTTGGATTCAATTTTAAGGATATAGTATTCTAAGTATATATATATATGTTATTTTACTAGATGTACTGAGTACTCTAAGTATATACATTATTTCACAAAAGAACCGTGTTTCTTAACTTAGATAATATTGCGATATATATTAAACTAGTATATATTTAACTTGAGTGAATTCTCTCTCTATTGATTGATTTGATGGTAATTTCATACTCAAAAATGATAGAAGCTAATAATGAATTCTTTCCTTTATTATACATTATAATAGATATTTTCTTTATCTTGATAGATTTTATGTATGGGGTGCTATATATTGAACAGTACATAAGGCAATATAGAGTATATCGCTAAATAACTGTATGCCATTGGTAAAAAAAAAAAAAATTTAAATTGTTATTATGGCATACAATTTTAGCTGCCTATCTTAGTACTTCATTTTAGGTGAATTTATCGGTATTTTTTCATTATATATCCCCACCTCTATGATCCTAAAGAAATAACCTGTTTATTACGGAGAAGCGAGAATGCTGTAAAGTAGATATGATGGTTTTAATGGCTCTAAATTTTATTTCAAATTAAATGTATTCCAAGCGATTATTTGTGCAAAAATTGATTGAAAATTGATGAAAAAAATAAATGCTGTACAAAGTTAAGGCAAATTGGGGCAAAAGATTTAATGATAATTTTGTCCATTAAAAGGAGCATTATGATCACAAGTAACCATGCGTAAAAAAAAAGCTAAATACATCAGCAAAGTTTAATTTTGCTTCATTGGAAAAAATGTATTATTACATTTGCACAACCGATCAATGATATGATTGATAACCATCAGTTTCCATCGGAAATGTACACTGGAGTTTATATAAGTTTCATGAATAAGTGATAGTTATTTAATTTACAAAATGTAAATAAAATATTTCCATCATTTTTAGTTTCTAAAAAGGTGAAAGGTTTTAGTTTCTAAAAAGGTTTACATTTCTAAAAAGGTGAACCTTTTTAAACAATACATTATGCAAATGAAACATTTTTGATAGTAATTTATGATTTTGTTTTTCACTAAGGCGATTATTGTATGGGGATATATAAAGGAAAAGTACCAACTTATCTTACTGTTTTAAAAATTGTAGTATTAAATATGTTTCTTTGTAACACAGACAAATATATATATATATATATACACACACACACACACACACACACACACACACACACACACACACTACACACACACACACACACACACACACACACACACACACACACACACACACACACACACACACACACACACACACATATATATATATATATATATATATATATATTCAATTTGATTCTTCAACTACTGGACACAACTATGAATATCACTATATATATATATATATATATATATATATATATATATATATATATATATATATATATATATATATAAGTGATATTCATAGTTGTGTCCAGTAGTTGAAGAATCAAATTGAACAAATACAGTATTAATAGGGAATATAGCATTTTTTGTACAGAAAACAGGCTCACACTATAACTGATATCAGAGATGAGGCAATTTATGAGTTCTAGTAGGAAAACAATTTCACTTGTTTAGCAAAACTGTTTTCGGATTCTGGATTTTCTCGGAATGAGCTACTTTCTCTCTCCTCATCGTTTCAGTTATGCTTTACAAGAAATCCTCTACAGATATGGAAGTTGAAATCCAGAGCAGTTGATCTAAAAACTGGAGCATTAACTGCTAGGTCGGCATGCCATTTCAATGATCCGCTTGCTTAAGGTAGCATTTTTACTGGGTTTACATCATTTTTGGAAAATTATCTTACATGATTTCAATTTAATTATTTTCCAAAAATGAAAAATATATTCTACTTTCGAAGAAAAAAGTATATGAAAATTTTCAAGTGAACCCATTTCCGTTCATTTCACTACTCCAGAGGAAAATAAAATAATGCCTTTTACTTAGAAAAAATGTTTTATTTTTTTCCTTTTAATTATTTTTTTTAAATTGCTAAACTGGAGTTTTAATGAGACTTTTAAAGCTTTTTTCATTGTATTCCGATTACACTTAATGGTCAATTAAGAGGACATTCTGAGACATAGTAAGATTGCAAGAAATGCTTCAAATTAGCTGAGAATCTCTTACTCAAACGCTCAGCAGACTAAAAATGGAATAATGTATTAAAGAAAGTACTAAGAAATTGGGAACATTTCGTCTGTCCCTGTACTATTTCATAATACGATTCTATTATTAAAAGCTAAAAATCGAAATGAATCAAAACACACATCTACTGAAATGGCCCTTCACGGAAATGCATCACTTGAAATCCATTTCTGCTCTTGATCCCCTAGAAGTCTTTCTAAGATTTTCATGCATGTTAAATTCTCCGTATGGTCCTAAGTCTCACCATTGTGATATGGAAAAGAGAGTGCCAGTTAAGAAGTCGACATATTTACTTATTTATTTGTGATTCTAAATTACGTGATTGTTGATATGTTTAACGATGTCACTCATCAGAAATAAACAATGAGAAACGTATTGCAGTTATCAACTAAACAACTAAAATCAATTCCGAAAAGAATATGACAAAATATAAATATGGTGAACACATTTTTAAGATAATTTTCTGTTATGAGGATTTTGCAAAATTATGGTAAAGTAATCAAAGTTTATTTTGGTTATATTCTAGCAGAGCCCCCACACCCTTGGCACGAATGATTTTGGTTGGCGGTAATTTTGAATTGCGCCAATCTTGATAACCCTACTTTGACACACTAGATATGGTAAGCCAAACTATTTTTGGAATTTCGGTTTTTTTTCTTCCCAGTTTGTAGCCAAGGGTGTGGGTTCTCCTCAGATTTTAACCTTATTTTTTCCGTTGATAAAATCCTGAACGAAAATCCTACATTTTTTTTCTATCTGTAATTAAACATGGATTTTTTTAACTGATAATGTATTAAAGAAAGAATATAATGCTTAGTTGACGATGATTTCAAATTGCTGATGATGATTCATGACGATGATTTCCGATTGCTTATGCTTGTTTTGTCAAACATTTTAATACCCAACAAGTTATAAAATTTTTTATATTGCAATGATATAAATGCCATATGAAATTTCAAACTAAGTTGCGCATGAATTATTTGATGTATTTAAATTTATAATAAAATTGATAAATTAAACGAGAATTTGAATATTTTTTGTTGATGATGGAGAATTTTATGAACAGCATTGTATGTGAATATATTATATATGGCATGATTGTTGTTAAGTAAAATTTGAACAATTCCAGGTTAAGTTAGATTGAAGTTTTCTAACAAGCAAACATAACCAATATCCTCGTAATTTTAAATCATTGTCAAGTAATCAAATCAATACCTGAGCTGGTACCCTTCTCACTGTGTTGAGAAGGATTATTGTTGGCCCTCAAAAAATTTCTAACATTTATAGACCGTCTCAACACGATGATCTTCGCTTAGGCTTGGTATCACTACCAGAAGAAAAACTCTTTTTCCCATTACGTTATTATGACTCCCTAAAATTTCACATCTAACGTTATTACTATAATGGAATACGGAATTTCTTATCCCACAAAAGGAATGATTCAACTATCATGTACATTTGTTTCCTTAATCATATAGTACGGCCGAGAATTTTTTTTAATGGTTGTTTATATGGCCACGTACATTTCATCAGTATATAAAAGGTATTAGTTCAAGTTTAAATTTAAAATTTTGCTCGATTTTCATTTAGTTTAAAATACTTAAACCTTTTTTAATGTTTACATTAGTAATATCAGCAAAAGTCTGTATGAATTACTTTTAATTTTTATCACCGATTTTGAATTGTACAATTTTCTAAACACTCATAGGTTTACAGAGTTATTTATAACTCAGTTGTAGAGCACTGTGTGTTACAATTCAAATTGTTCATTTTAACGGTGTCATTCTAAAAGTCTTTTCTTTCAGTATATTAATTTTACTAAATGTATTGATATTTTTTCTCCACTAAAAAGCTTACCGTTTTACAAAGCTATTATAATGAGATTTTAAATTAGCCGCTACTGAGTTGTGAAGACCAGACAAACTAATAGTGATTTTTTTTATTTATATATTTTTATTTATTTATTTACTTACCGCGAGCATTTGGGTGACGAACCCTATGCCACAACAAGGCCAGAAACTGCTACTCATTTATCGTTACCCAGCGGGCACTTGTGAACCAAGTCACGGAGGCTAGTAGCGTTGCCCGTGCCATACCACTACAAACCTTTTTATAGGATGGGCCACATTCATACATCATCACAGAAGAAAGGACAGAGAAACACAAAGAAAACAGAGAAAGAAACTAACATACATGCCCGAATCGGGATTCGAAACAGGGGCCGACAGCTCAGGAGTCAGGAGCGCTAATGACTCAGCCATCTGTCGGCACTAATAGTAAGTAAAAGCTGGAAAATTTCTACCGGACGATCTTATTGGCCGTTTTATCATGGCTATAATTATAACCTTCAGATCAACACTTCCTATGTTTGATTTCGTTCTCAGACATGGATCATTTGTAATGGCTTAGAATTTAATTAAGGCTGTAATTCCCAGCTAAATTAACCTTCGAATTTTTAAAAGGGATTCCAGATATCACTTTAAAAATTCCGAATTCATATCTTTTTAATTAATTATTCATTCTTTTATTTATTTTTTCTTAATTATTAAACTAAGTTATTTTTAAATTAAATTAGTAAATCAGCTTACTTAATAAATTAACTTTTTTAAACGAATTTTCATATTGGAATTTAAATCAGATTTTTTTTAAAAAATGTTACAGAAAAGAATATTAACTTAAATTCACATAAATAGATGATTCCGATGTTGCAATATCTAAGAAACTGATTTAAAATTGGTATATCTTACGATAAAATTTTATTTTATTTTATTTAGCTCTCTGTGTATTTTCTCTCCAATCTTATTCTTAAAAAGAGTCTAGGAGCTATAGTTGATCAATTTTATTTTATTTGCATTCAGCTTGAGTTATTCAATACAAATAAATCTGAAATAAGAAAAAATAAATTGCTTATCCAGTTCAAGGATTTTCTCCGTAAATTTATGTTAAGAAATGCATAACAATGCAAAAATTAAGCAATGTAATGAAAGGGAAATTAAGAATTATTTCATGAAAATTTCTTCCTCCCTATTAAATTTACATCAAAATAAAAAGATGATTATGTGTAATTTTAATTTCCATTTTCGCTAACCACATTCAGTTTGAATATTTTATGCAATTATTGTTTTTGTAATATTGTTATGGAGTGGTAGTAATTACATACTTCTTTTCAGTTATAAAATAGAGATAAACTTTTCACCTACATTTTGAGTTTAAATTAGATATCTCTTTTACTGTGAGCATATGATTTATTTTATTTTTATTGCGAGATAATAAATGACTTCTCAGTAATGAGAATGAGGTCATGAACATTTAAATACAAATGGAATAGTCACTGAATTCTACTTAAAGGAATCAAAATATAAGAAGTAAATTCAAGTCGAAATTATGTTGTCAATGTTTCGGCGTTTGATAGAACATCTTAAAAAAATGTTTACTCCTAATAAAATTAGAATTGTCTTTGTTGCTGTTGTAAAGCTGTTTACGAAGTTACAGTAAATGGGATATAGCTATAGACGTTGCTCACAACAGAAATATAATATTTTGAATTATCGCAGAAGTGAATATTTCTTACCACTAAAATTCATCGTTAATTCCCCCCCCCAAAATGCGTTGCTTTTAAACTAATATAATCAAGTTTTTCGTATATAAGATATTTTTACAATATATAATAATTCTTATATTCTGTACAAACTTTTTTTTTTGCATATTTTTCATTGTTATCGATATAAATGTCATTTTTGGTGTAAAAAGTGAAAAAACCTTGGGAATGAATTTTGATAACATTTTGTCAGCAAATATTCTTGAGAACTTTTATAAATTTTTTTTAACTGTGGCATTTTTTTTTCTTTCGAAAGTTAAAATGAGAAATTGAATTGCAAATCTGAGTTGGAACCCAAAAAACATGGGGATCAAACTTTTAAAGAAAAACTAATCACAAAATTAAAAAAATATTCTTACTGAATAAACACAAGTACTAAAATGTTAGATTACTTATTCCTACTTTTATCTGACAAAAGTCAGTGTATCTGAATAAAAAAAGGAAGTTAAAAGTAAAGAATGAATGCAATAAAATAGTTTTGTTAAAAGAGTAAATATCATTTTACGGAGTTAAAAATATTTTTTTATTAGCAATGTCAAATATTTATAAATTTGCGCAAAACTAAAAAAAAGTTGCGTAAAATTTAAAATGCTCCAAATACATCAGTTCTCCATTTTGTACATACTGAAACTGGAAAGACTGCTGCCATCTAGTGAGTAAATGCGAAGATTCTGACAGAGCCTTTCACGTCCACAATTTGAATGTAAATTACATTAGAGAGAAGGAAAGAATTTTCTTCAGAAAAAGCTAAATATTTTTTTCTAATGCTAAGGATATGAAATCAAATTAATAATAAAAAAATTTTATTAAATAAAATTTAATTGGATTTAACTTTATTTATTAGTCACCAGCGATGCAAATTAATTGAAAAAGCTGTCTACAAACAGAAATGTTTATTACATCATAAAAATCTTTACCAAATATTGAGCACATGTGTATTTAAAATTTGAAATATATTTCATAAATTTAAGTAAATTAAAAATGTGAATATATATAACTCAGAATGTATTTTTTATGTTAACTAATTTCTTTCTTCGGAAATTCACAAGAATATTTATTTCACCATATTATATTCTTATGTATTCAAATTCTAACAATTTCAGTGAAGTCAAATTGTATTAAAAGCAATCTGTTATTGCTTGCAAGTGTGATAATATTGCCTATAAGATAATTTTAAATAATATTTTCTATATAATAAATAAATAAATAAATAAATAATATAAATAAAAATATAAATAAAAAATAAGTATAAAAAATTGTCCAGCATTAAGTTATTTTGAAGATGAAGAGGCATGTAATGACACTTTTTAATTTGAAACTTTTACCTCTGAATTTTTGAAAAGAATAGAGTTTAGGAGAGCGCATGTACGACCCATACGACTCCGTTGGTTTGTTTATCACTTCAGGGTCACGCTTTCTCATACGATACTTACTTAGATTCAGAACTCCACTTAAAACAATTTACTGCGAGATACACTGCAAACATCCTTACAAGAAGTGGGAACGAAACCAAGATCTTGTATATTGACCAATAAAGTGCTAACTACTCAACAGCCGGCATGCGCTTCAAGTGAAATCAAATTATTAACACCATAAAAATATTAATCTATAGATATGATATTGCTGGATTAAGTAATTACGGCACAGGTGCCGTATAATCCATGATTCCAAATTCTGAATTTTTTTGGCGATGAAGAAATGTTGCCAAGATGACGTATCGTGACGTGCGCGATGACGTAAATACTAGGGTTACCTACATAGAATTTTCTACACAATTCTTATATGTCTCCATATGTATGACGTAATAAAAACGAGGTTGCCAGATAGATAAAAAAAATCCGCCAAAATATCGCCAATCTTAGAATTTGGCATCATGGATTATACGGCACCTGTGCCGTAATTACAACAACAATAAATAGTGATATCCAAAGTTAGTTAACAATTCTCAAACAATATGACAAATTTAAACGCCTTGTGATTGGTTGGTTGAATTATTCTTTGAAGGGTAGAAGAATCCAAGAAATAGGAAGCCATAATCTAACGCTGAAGACGTAAATTTTTGAGGAAAACTTTTACCACATTCTTTACAAGTATTAAATCGTTTTGACTAACATATAGTATAATTTGAATAGTGGAATAATTTTGAGACTTTTGATGTATCGTGTGGTACATTTTGATCACAGAGGAATTTCTCACCTGCAGTAAATTAATCACTGATCAAAACTGTTAAAAAATGACAATTGAAATAAAAAGTTTATTTATCATAACAAACATTAAATAATGCGATAAGAATTAAATTTTGTTTTTAACGGGTATTTTGATACATACGTATATACAGTTTTCAATAGTTGTATAATTAAACAATATTGTAATTTTTTAAGTATCTCAATATACATTTAAATTATGCCAGATTTACAAATAATTTTGAAGATATCAAAATCTCCTAATGAATTAAATCAAGGAATCTAAATTCGATATTAAATTATTTTACATTTAATAAAAAAGTTCAAAACTTTTCAAGAACAGAAAAACATTCTTTTCCCTTCAATATAAATAAAAATATCTCGATAAAATACATTCATTGCAAAAAAAGTTTTCTTAAAAAATTTTTACTTTTTTGCTGAACATTGCAATAATGAAAGAAATTTAAACCTGAAGACTCTAAAATAATGGATAAACTTCATTCATATAAAACAGCAATTAAGGTTACTCAGCGTATTATTTACAGTTCACTAAATCATTAAGAAACAGTTTTGTGTATTAATGAAACAAACATTCTGATTTAATAATAAAAATTTCAATTCAAGTAGTAAAGTTGCATTTATATATAAAATGAATGGTTATATTTGTTTAATACATAAGTAATGTTATGCAATTCACTTATAATTCTAAAAATTGCTTAGAAGAGAATTTTTATTTCAAATTGAAATCCTTAATTTACTTAAACATGAAATTTAAACTGATTGAAGATGATCACATGATATTTAAATCTATATTCGTTTTCAGTCTCAAAATATGTTAGACCCTTACATTTTTTTCTGCATGATTACTTTTTGAATTACTATTATGATTTGAATAAAAATACATAATTTCTGCCATTACTGGTGCTGATTCTGTGCATTAAGAGGAATATATTTTCTTTGAAGTAAGTTATTTAAATAATAAAGCTTGTGTGTGTGTTTTGCACGAACTTGCTATTGGAAACATAAAAACAAAATGAGCTTAAATTACTTTCTTTATAACAAAAGGAATATATTTCCAAGTACATGTAGCGAGCTTCATAAAAATAGAGTTTTTTTTATACTTATGTTTTAAAAAATATTAAAAAAAAAACCTTTGGTTAGATGCATTCAATTCCCCAAATGAACTCACAAGACTAAAGGAAATCGGAAAAAAGTAGAAGCCAATTCTGTGCAGAGAGTAAATAGTTAATAACAAAGAAAAGTAAATAAACAGACAAGAGAGGGAAAAAAATCCCTTCCTTTCGTGTAAGAAGGAATAAAGGGAGAAAAGTAGCAATAATTTAATGGATTCCGGGAGAACTTTTTCCCCGGCCCATTGAATTCCATGATAAAGGCCAGACTTCTGCGAGTCCGATTAAAAGGCTCGAAGACTTTATTTACATGTAAACCAAAAAGCAATGACCGCCTCTTTCTTGCAGAGGGGTAATGGCTCTTTGAAGGAAGACTGCAGAAGAAATCCCATTTCCACGCAATTCTCCCTCTATTCTCACGTGGCCCAAGAGGCTGCATTGTTTGCCGCTTTCTTAAGGGGACTCCTTCCGCGCCATATTGAAAACGAGCGCTAATGTTAAGTCTATGGAGAAATTTAAATGAATATTTCTCAAGTTCTATTATTGCTAGACCTTCACTTTTTGTTGGTTTTCCTAATGCACAAAAAGAATAATTTATTTTGTTTTGAAATTTATTTTTAAAATTATTTTAACTATGTTTAAATTGGCTCAGTAATTTGATAATATGCTTAAAACATTAATAACTTAAAAAAGGTAAAAAATTTAGAAATTTTAAAAACAGACGTAATATCTACATTTATTTATAAATCTCAACAAATTTTTTTTTTACTTTATCTACGATAGAATTTTTGTATTTGTCCGCTTAAAACTTAAAATTTTTCGCAAAAATTAGCAACGCCCACATGGCGGATGAATACTTGTTTGTTTGAAAAATCAATCCAATCAATTGCATGCTTTAGTCAACAAGCTCCTCCTAACACACTAAAATTTGAAGTTTGGTTTTTCGCAGTTCTATCAGATAATTTGTGTGTTCCCTTCCCTCACCCTCAGCAAACGCTGCGGGTGTTCCTAGTATCCGGTATCTTTCTGTAAAAATATGCTTCTAAATTGGCGCGAGAAGGGACATTTCTTTCCCCTTTACTACATACGAGGGGCTCTGATGATTACTTTTTTAATTCTTTATTTCTATTTTTGATGCAATTTTTCAAGAAGTATATCTACATGATATGATATTGCAATACATATCTATAGCTATTGCAAAATTCTTCAATTCCATATTTTTTTATCTTTATTTTATAAAAACTTCTCAAAGTTTGTTGTTTTTCTTAATTTTATATTTGATTCTAAGTTTATTGCTTACTGATTTTGGATGCAGAATTAACTTGAACATTTCAACAAAACCTACGAAATATTTATTTATCCATGAAAAATATAAAAATTGTTTATTATTAAATATAAAAATAAATAATATTATATATATATATATATATATATATATATATATATATATATATATATATATATATATATATGTGTGTGTGTGTGTGTGTGATGTGAGTGTGTGTATATATGTATGTATATACATGTATGTATGTATATATATATTTCTTTTGATTTTGAGGTAATTTCTTCTAAGTTCGATTTCTTGGTAAGCAAAAGCATTCTTCTCTAAATCGGAATACATATGTTTCGATGATGTTTGGGACAGTAATAAATATGTTCATAGGCCTTACACAATTCAAAATTTTAGTAAGAATATCCCACTTATTAGTTATTATGAAACTTGTAAAGTATAGAAAATTGGGATACACTCTTGAACAAATGTGTTATAGATATTCTCAGATTATCGTAAATGTCACTTTTATTAATTCAAACATGACATCAATGCACCAAAATTAAATCTTTCAAAATATATTCTAGCATTTAAAAAATGCATCTTGTGAGTCATGGCATGCAGTTTAAGAATTCTAAAAACTAAAAATTTGACATGCATTACATATAATACATTTGTAAAATTGTATCCTCCTTTTTTATTTTCTCTCTCTGTAGATATAAATTTCATCCGAATTTTATATTACTGATATTTAATGGTTCGGTGGATATTACGTAAAGGATCGATATGACAATCAGGAAGATTTATTTAAAAAAAGCTTTAAATAAGACTTTTGGAAAGTCAAGTATTTTTTGAAATCTCTATATTAAATTATAATTCTGTATTCAATTATTACTTGCATATGGAATTCCAGATGTTGGGGGAAACCTTGGATACAAATTGTAAGACCTTGTAGGGGCTGGGGAGATCTTGGACCTACATGTGGTTGTCCGTTCAACACTTCCGCCCTGGCTACATTCAAATTTTATGAATTTCGGACATAAAAAGCCGAAATCTCTCACCACTGCCAGAAGGAAACTTGATCGGTAGAAAATGGTTCCTCGAAACGGGGGAAGAAATGTTATTGTTTTGTGCCAGTTAGACTGGCAACATGGGGTGTGCTGCTCCACGGGAGAAGTAATCCATCAAGTGCTGTCCGAAAGACTCGTCTTGAAACACTCATAAATGTCTTCTACAAGAGTTTACAAGTGCGCTGATTATTTTTGCAATCGCCAGAGTATTTCTGCTGATTTATTTTCAAAACTGAAAAACAGCGAAATTTATTTTAAATTAATGGAGGTCATGAACTTTTTAGCAGAAAATGCTAAAAGTTTGTTGTTTGATGTCACAAACAATGCAGTTGAAGAATTTAATTCAATAATTGCCAAATTTATTGGGGGAAAGTAGATTAATTACTGTTTTCGTCGCTTATATCAAGGAAGATGTGCCGCGGCTGCTGTTTGCCACAACACAAGAACTCCGCACTCGAAGCTCCATAGATAGCTATACAATAGTAGCCCTGGAAAAAGTTTTTCATAATCAAGTGTAAAGTATAACATTTTCAAACTTCCCAATAAATTAAATAAAACGAAAAATTGAATTTATCAAGAAAAAAGCTGAGAAATTACGATGAAGGGGTGCATTGGTAGGGATGTGAATTCTATCACATCATTGTGATAAAAATACACATACTCGAGTGTATTCTTATCACATTTCTTGAACTACTAAATGCACATTTTTGAAGAAATTTCTCCACATTTTATCTTTAGAGCATGAATAATTTTTTATTCAATCTCTTACATAGAATAAAAATTGCATAATAATATATTTTACATCTTTTTAAATATATTAATATACTAACAAAAAGAAAATGTGATTACAATTTATATTTATATATGTATGTAAGTATTTAAATATTTTATTTCTTTTAGAAATTTAAATCAAATAATTTCATTTTTATAATCTTTTATGCATTTTGGTCTAAAGCATATACAAGTGAAAGTTTAGAAAATTATTATCTTTATTTAGCTACTTTTGTTAGTAAACTTATAATATTTTTATGGAAAAGTAAAGTTAATACCAGCAAACAATAAAAATGCAAAATATGTGGTATAAAACATTTTCGTTTGTTGATGTCCTAAAACATATTTCATGTCGAAAATAAAAATAATGACGAAATCAGTTCAAAAAGGAATTAGTGAGATGCGAAAATACTTTTTGCAAAATGTCGCTTGATACTTTATACAAAATGTCGCTTGATAGCTAAATTGTCGCTTGATACTTTAAAATGAACACTATAAGATCATTATCTTCAAAATTTTAGGATTTTTTGGCGAGTTAAAATGAGAATAAATACGCTAAGAATAATTATGAAAACAATATTTAAAGATGATGTTATAAATTTGGCTGCAAGCTTGGAGCTCTGATTTTGGATACCTGGAGTTCTGAAATTTTGTTACAGATGAAGAAAATTTAAAAAATTTGAAAATGGTATATACATTGAATTTAGATGAAATGTGAGACCCTAATCTATTTTACGACATTGCTTGGAAATATATCAAGAAACAATGTCGAGATGCCTGATCAATCCAAATAGAGAGGTAGACTTTCCATTCCTACAAAAAGCATTGATAGAAATTATAAGCGAAATATACGGAATTTTCCGTTCATTTTATATCGAAATATTTTATAAGGCTAGAAAAGTTATTCCAAAGTTAATAAATAAACTACATTATTTTCTCTTTTTTAAGAGAGATAAGAAATTCGGCATTTTGGTCTATTTGAAAATATTTTTAAAAGTGAAGTTTACTTAAAGAGAAGCGTAACTGTTTTGCTTTCTCATAAGGCCCATTAAAAAAGAATCAAATCTCGTAAAATCAAAGCAAATTGAAATTATATCAAGAAAAATAAATAATTATATTTTATATTTTTATTTCAACATTGATATTAAGTTTTGATCATTTAATGAATAATAACAAAATTGATCAATTTTTTTATGCATCTTTATATTTTTCTGCTGAACAGTAAATAGAATATTTCTTTCCAAAATCTCCGAGCAGAGCTTTTTCTCTCTCATTGCTTGACTCGACGGAAGCTCACAACGGATATTTCGGGTGTCAAATTTGAGAAGCATTTGAGCTTGCCCTACTTTTTCCTCACCCATGAGATTTACGGACATACAGTTCCAGGAAGGCGAGAGGGGACAAACAAACTGACCACATATGCGGAGAAAATCTGCGTCAGAACATGGGGAAGGAAATTAGGATGCGGGGGTTATATTGTCCACTTTACCCCTATTGCGGTTAAGTGGTCTTCTCATTCCCTACTTAAAATTCGCCCCCCATTGGAATAGGAACTATTTTTTCTTTGTAAACAGGTGCTGTGGCGTGACTTATGAGTTTAAATTCACCAATCAGTTCTTTCAGTCTTTGTAAGAAGGACTGCCCCCAAACAACTGCGCTAGATGGCGCTGAAGCTCATTTCTAGATTTATTTTGAGGAAGGATTCCCCTTAAACGGTATTCCTGGACAACTTGGGGATTTTCTCCGCATCCATTTCCCTCCGACTTCAAATCGGAATTTTCAATTCATTGCTTCAAATAAGATTAAATATTTTCTGTCGTTCAGAAACTAGACATTCACTGCGGGTGAAGTGATTTATTTTTATATTCTGTCCTTCATTGCAAATATTTTCCTTTTTTTTTTTTTTGGAAAAATCTCGGTTACAGCGATTTAATTTTGCAGACGCAATAAAAAGTATTCCTTAAATGAATCTATTGAGGAAAGTACCTATCAATAAACGTCTATCATTATTAACAGATTTATCGTATTAATAGCCGCCCAACTTGTTTAGTGGTCAGCGTGCCTAACTGCGGATAGGAAGGTCCTGGGTTGGCATCCCGGTTCTGGAATGGATGTACTTTCTCTCTCTATCTATCCTATCTTTGTCCTTTCCTTGTATGAATGAGGTGTGAATGGTTGTCTACCCTATAAACGGGTACCTATGGCATGTGTGTACTGAGCAAGTCGGACTCCAAACCTAACATGGTTCAGTTGGAAAAGTGGAGCAACGCACCCCATAATACCAGCCTAACTGGCACTCGACAACAACAACAACATCTTATTAATAATTTCAATGATGTTTCAAGGTAATACCATTAAGCTACATGATTCGTACTTTATGATCATGAATAGCATTGAATAGGTGAATATGGAAGATAGATTTGATGTCTTATAATGCATAGCCCAACAGATAAGAGCTATTGTAAAATATCTGAACAACCACTATGTCTTTAGGTAGTGGCAGCATTAAAGAACTCCAAAGAAGGAAACTATGAAAACTTCCAAGCACCTTGAATAACAAAGGGGCATACAGAAAATAGGAATACAGACTTCATTTCCCTTTTTTCAATAGTGACTTGGATCAAAGGATCGAGCTCATAATCCTCCTCTCCAAATAGTGGGGTATTAATACTAAATCTTGCATTACTATGAAAGTTATAAAAAACAAATTTTTTTATTCAAGTTTTATATTCACTTATTATTTTTTCTTTAAAATGTAATATTCTGCTATCATGAGTAGAAAGCAGAAAATAAAAAAAATATCAAGTTTTTACCAGGACAGAATTCAATATTATTAAGATCCCAAGAGAATTCTTTGTTATTTTTCAAGAAATCTTAAATTCAAGAACTTTCTTAATGAAGCAAATCAAAAGTATTTTGAAAAATAAGGAACTATATTTTATATTCAAAAGAGAATGAATTTAAAATTAATTAATTAATTAAAAATATCCTTCATCTTTATATTCTGTGAATTATAGCCATCATATTCTGACACTTATCGTCTCATAAAGTTTTATGTAGTTCAAGAAAAAAATCGGAATAAAATTTTCAAAATATTGAAAAAACAGGTAAATTGTTTATTATCACAATAACAATTGAATGAATCCAAGATACTTTATATAACATAAATTGTTTAGGCATGATAAACAAAAGAACATAAATTCCAATGAATATCTAGATTTTCTAAAGACACATATTCCATTTCTCTGTCTGAGAAAATAATAAGCTAAAGTCTGTATAAATATGGCCCACTATCTATTAAAAGCCCTTCAGAAAGGCAGTTAAGCGGGGGTATTTAAGTGTCTTACAATAGCTTTTGTGACGTTAGACAATTGACTAACTACGTAGTATCAAAGCTACTCTCAATAAAACTTCTAATGGTTGAGAAAAAAAAAAAACTCTATTCTCAGTAAAACTGCTATGGGCCTAATGGTAGAGCAGCGCTGTTCACAGTGCAAAATCTTTTTTACAAGTCACTGTTGAACTGAATAACTGTTGATTACCAATGAAAATCTTTCCTGGAACAAATTTATTGGGAGGATATTAAAGTGCCTTACAGCTTCAGACCGTTATGATCCATGTTGTAAGAATTACCCTCAATGAAATTCTTCCACCTTGATTAGTTTTGGCATCTCGCATTTTGGAGCAGTAAATCCCTTATTCAACTCTAGCTACTCTTGAAAGAAAGAAAGAAATATTGCACTTCCCTCGGTCTTCTGCTGCAGTACCATTTCAAACGAAATGAGGAAGTGTTTTGAGCCTTCTCTTTGCAATATGTGAATAGGCTTCATTATCTTTAAAAAGTTATCCCAGAAAGTGAACATGCAGTAGGGTGCTTAAGAAGGATTTACAGCTTATAGATTTCAGGCTAGCCACTGAACAAAATTAAAAGCTACTTTCTATATGCCTACCATCTATTGGGAAGTGTGTAAGGCAGTTTTTCGACTTTTCTCTGTTTCTTGGTTGTTTAGCAGTTTTCTTTTGATTCAATGAGATCTAATTGTCTTCTGTAGATTCAATGGCAGCATGACCAAGCTTAATGTTAGGTGTTATTGAACAATGGAAAATGAGTATTAAGTTTCCTCATTCATTTGTTTAAATATCTTGTACCTTCTAGAGAATTGTTTTCTTTGTAACTCGGGAATTCATGAAAATTCCTTCTAGGAGTTTTTCATCGTTATAGTTCATAATCCTCACAAAAGCCATCTGCAGTAAATTTATTCTCTATTCCTAATGTGTTACTCTGACATTGTTAGCTATATTTAATATTCTTATTTTAATTTGCAAAAAAATAAAAAAATTTATGAAAATTCAAATTCTTTCGCTGTAATTTTATAAGAAACTCTATTCTTTATAAATGTTACACATAAAAAAGCCAGAGCTTCAAATTCAATTTTGAGCAATGTGTAATGCAATTAATATTCTTTTTTTAATAAGTAATTAAAAGCTTTAGATTATCATACATGATGCTATAAGAATTTTTGTGATTGTGCAAGAAAAGTAGACTTTTATCATCGGTTTATACATACAGTTTACAAATATTTACAAGTCAGGCATTTTACTGTAATTAAAATCTGGATTCAATTCAGGGTGAAATTTACTCTTTCCAAAAGAAAATGTAATGATTGTTAAGATCAATTTTCTGAATTATTTCTAGGTAAAAAGATTAGAAATTATCTTGATCAGGGTATAATGTTTCTATTGCCTCCATATAGAATTTATAATTTTTTTTTATTATTGTGAAATATTTTGCTCACTGAAGTACACAGCTTACAAAATATTATTCCCAGTCAAAAAGTTCGTAAGAATTGAAATTAGATTTTAGCTCAAATAATGGTGATTGTCAATAGTATGTCGAATCAATGATTTATTTAAATTGTTAGAATATAAGTTATTATAATTCTAAGCATTATACTTGCAAAAATAAAAACTATATAATGTGAATTTAAGTCTCTCACAAAACAATCACTGGTATATCACAAAATAAAACATAGTGTGAAAATTTAAAACTACCATAAAAACAATTATTACAATCTGTCATGAAAGCAGATTAGATCTAAATAAGATGAAGGATCATTACGTGCTTGCTTTGCTTGCTTTATGCTTGCTTTGTCATATTATGGTTATTTCTGTACATGCACACAAGCGTTGTAATTCAACAGAGATGCTCAATTTAAAAAGGATTTCAATCCAATTTCACACTCGAGTTTGAAGTTTTATGCATAAACTATTGAACTAAAGACAATAATCCTAATCATTCATCTACCAGTATGAGTGAAAAAATATGGGGTGACAGTATATGAATTATGACATCATGTAACAAGTTAGGCCACTCTTTTAAATTTCAATTGCTCTATGGCAATCGTTACATGAGCATGCATAATATGTTAACAGAAACAAGACTGGAGTCATCAGAGTTTGAGTATGGAATATTCTAAGAATCAAAAATCGAGTCTCAGAAAACATTCAAATCTACAATATAAAGACTTTGGTAATAGTTCGAAAAGTTATTTTCCAATAAGCCTACTGTTTAAAGTTTTTTTCGAACCATTAAATCCCTACACATCCGAGATGAGAATTGAACCCACGAATAATTGATTTGAAAAACCAGAACACAATCTTTTCAATGACTTGCTGGATAATAGTTGGATACAAAGAATAATTATAATGCTTCAGTTATAAGAAAATAAATGCCTTGATATGGTGATAGTTGATCATGTACATGTATTAGAAGTATATTAATGTGAACATTAAAACTAAACACCCATTTGTTAACACCCTATTTCAAAGTCAATACCGCAACAAAAAATTCTATGTTATTGTTATTGAAATGATGCCATAAATATATATGTCCTGTAGTAAAATTATTTAACAAATGACTACTGGAATAATATATATTTATCTGATAAATTTCAAGTCTTATTGATTATCGGTTTTGAATTCTTGTGCTACAATTATAAGAGCTACTAATCTTTTTATTCTAGAATAAATACCACGAATGCTTTCGTTTCAAATGGAAAGCAAGTAATATGCTAAACAGTAATAATTTTTGTAATAGGGTGTCAATAGGTGGCATTTCTTTTATCTTTTCCGGATATTCGAATGCATACTGATCAATTATTATTAAGTGGAGTTTCTTATTTATCCTTTAAAACAATTTTTGAAGTCTGATAGCTGCATTTTCCATCAGGACAATGAGCATAGTCATCTAGATATGATTGTTTGTTGTTTATTTAATCATTAGATATTATTTCTGTGGTTGATATTGCTGATTTGATTTCCATGTGAGAACTTAAATTTGAGAAAAGTCATCCTTGAAAGGTATTCCCATCTCAAATCGAAACTTAACTGTGGGAAGATTTTTAATTATTGCCAAACTTCTTTGATTCAAAAGAGGTTTAGTATAAAGTTGTAATTAATTTAAACTTATAACATTATAAAAGTATATTGCTGTCATTTTTGTCTTTTCATATGACATATTTTAATTGCAGTGGTTCTATATATTTTAATGTACATTTAGACATTATTATAAGAAAATAATTCATACTTTAATAATTGAATGAATTTTATAATTTTGAATTTCTTTATTGTATATATGCTACTATAATTTTTATTTTAGGAATTTATGAACTCCTTATATTTAAAGAAAACTAAGTTTATATTCGAAATATAGAAATATAATTATTTTATAAAATTTCTACGTAACTATAAAAACATTAATTCCTTCTAGAATATTATTTTATGTAAGATATATCCATGCTTTACAAAGGTATTAGTTTTATAAAGGTAATAGTTTTATATATATAATCAAGAATATTAAATTTTCAAATAAATTTGTAAAATTTATTAAATATCTGCTTAATTTAAGAAATTCTCATATTTACAATGAAGATATATATTTTCCTTCATTCTGCATTTTTTTCCATTTATGAGTGATTTTTCTAAGTATTTATGAGACAAACTCAAATGAAAGTGGATAACTTGTTAACACTAAAGTTTATATTTTATAGTTCCTTTGCGTAAGTTCGAATTAGGAAAAAACTACTTATCATAATATTTTTTATGATTTTACTGCATTTAAAATAAAGTAATTAAATTTTAGGCAAATATTTTAAGTACAGAATACAGCAGTTAATGTATTCAATAACGTTTTAATTTTTATATGAATATTTAACTTTACTTGAGCATTTTTCCTTTTCAAGATATGTTGTGCCCTACAGACCTGATAGCTTTTCCTCCCACTCTATAAGAACTCTCAAAAGAAATCAAAATTTATAATATTCAACTAAAACCACGTCCGTAAATTTTGTCGGAATAAATGACAAAAATATTTTATTATTTTATCCTTAAATACAAAGAAAAAAATTTCTGATGTGTGTACCATGGTTTAATGCATATAGGGATAAAAAATTTTTTGGCATAATCAAAAAAAAATCTCGAATACTCTTTTAAAATAGGCTAACTATAAATTATGTAGTTAAAAAAATTTAAATCTTTGTTCTTTCTTCTATTCATACGGATGATCACAATGTTTCAAAAATTTTCGATTCTATTTCTTGAAATAATTCTCATTTAATTTTTTTTTGTATGTGTGTTATGGTTAGTATAATGAATGGTATTACTGGATTTATTTTTAATTTTTTGCAATTCAAATAGTTGTTTTGTGTTCCGAATGGAATGTTTCATATTATTAAATATTTACAACAAAGATTTCTTCATTGTTTTCTATTAAAAATGAAAGATGATTATTCGTAAAATAAGAGTTAAAATATTTTCCATTCAAAATTTATTTACATCAATACATAACTCTCAAGTCTAAAACATTATTTATAAATGCTATGATTTTTATTATTTTCATTTATTCACTGAAAAATGTTGAAAGTTAATTTCTCTTGCAGCTCTATTATTGATTCATTAAAAGGCAATTTACTAAAGATTAAAATTCATCTTAAAATAATAATTATCATTTCATTTAATTAGTTAATTTTTAAAATGCTTACATAATCTATCTTATAATCACGCAGATTATAGGAAAAATTGATTTCTTATAAACATCATATAACAGTGAATTCAACTGATGAGATGTAACAATTTGTGTGAAATAATTGAGAAAAATAAATTTATTTAAAACAAAAGACTAGTTTTACTTGTATATTAGTACAAAAGATTAAATGTTTTTAAAATTTCAATTGTGTAAAGATTATTTCAGCATTTATGTAAATACACTGTATCTATAAAGTAAATTTCAGCTAATAAATAATGTATCATTACATTTCCTTTTTTTAAAATTGAATTCTTTGGAATATTTTCTCTAATTAATAAAAGCCTAAACCTACTGGGAAGTTTTACTGAGATGACTTATTTTGCATAAAAATGCATCTTTTGAATAAATTAAAGTCAAAAAGCTTAATAACTATCTTTTACTAACTATAAATGAAATATAGTTATTTGGAATAATGGGAATAATTGGAATAGTGAGGAAGGGGGAAAATTCTTGAATTATTTACATTTTGACTTGAAATAGTTTAGTAATTAATTCAAATCAGAAAATATGGCATTTAGGTATGTATTCAGTATACGAAATATGAAATCTTAAACTAAGTTCAATACGATAAGTTTTAATGATCATTAAGTCTGTGAATTTATTTTATAATTTTTTTATCACAAGTATTTTAAAGCTTTGTAATATATTAGTTATTTGTAATTTGTTTTCAAATTGTTCATATATTAAATTCAAGTCAGAATAAATGTAAATTGATTTTTCGTATTTCTGAAATATGTTCACACAGAGTTTCATGAGAACAGATTTCATAATGATTATAACTCCTTATTACAAATTGTTTGTTTGCTACTTAAATAATATCTCATAAATATTGGTGCACTCTGCGGTAAGTAACTTTCATTTTTGATTCATTTGTTGTTTTCAATTGCATAATGCAATTACTTTTGAGACATGAATATGAATTTTACTTTTTTATAAAATAATTCTTAAAATAACAAAAAAATACAAAATGTATAAATATTTGTTATTATTAGATATCATTGAGTATTTTCAGATTTAGCATTTTTTGTTGTATATAATTCACTTCACACACATTTCACTTTTTAACATTTTATACTCACCTTATTTATCTTAAATAAATTGAATCTTGATAAGTAAATTCATCCTTTCACTCCCCTTTCTTTAATCAGCAATGTATCAAATTCTGTTTTAAAATTTTTCTTTTAAACTATGAATAAAGAAGCCATAATTATTTCTCCAATACTAACATTTTTATTTTTCGGATATATTTGAAAGAGTAAATTCAAATTTGTAACATATTTCCTATAATGTTATACTTTTGCGGGTTGAATGATAAAATGAATATTTTTGGCCATCTAATAATCATTCTGTAGGAATATCTTATTATTGTTTCTTTCTATTATGGGTAATAAATACAAATAAATATCTATAAATTTATGATACTGTTCCAGTGGTCTGTTATTTTTGCAGTTAAAGTATAATATTTATGCAAAATGTTATCGAAACGAACACCTTTTTCGCAATCCAGTAATAAATTTCTATGACACTTTAACACTGCTCCTTATTATAATAACGAGTACAATATAGTAAGTACCAATTTCTAACTAACAATTTACAATATATTAAAAAAATTACAAAAAATACTTTTTATTTTTCAGCTTTTTTATTACTATTTTTCAAATAAATACTAATATAATGTCTATAAAATTTTATTCGACGGCAATAGAATATTATATTTTCTGTAAAAACGACATATTGTTATAGCATAAATTAATTTGTAGTAAATGCTGTAGAAAATAAAAATTTAATATATTTTCTTATGGTATTCGGTTTTTGTTATTGATTAGAATAATTTTTTCTCAATACAGTTTATATAAAACAAACACACTTCTTATTTGGTTAATTATTAATTTTTAAGAACAATTTATTTCTATAGCCTAATATAACTGGTAATAAATATAAATATACAAGCTTGTTCTTATGAGGTACTTGTTTTACATCTATATTATAATAATTCGTTCATTCAAAAAACTGTTCCTAAGAGAAATACTCTGTTTTTTTTTTGTTTTTTTTTGTCTCTTTAAATAATAGTTCTACAACATCATCTTATCATTGAATAATTTAAACCATAGTAAATATAATAAAATAAATACAGATTTGCGATATTTTTCCTATATTGTTCCGTTTGTGCTGTTGTATATTAGAACTATTAACTTCTTAAATCAGGCATTTCATTTGCCTTTCGAATAATAATTCTGAGAGAAGCACTTATTTTTGTTATAACGATGTTATCACAGAATAGTTATTTGATGATAAAAGAAGTGTTCATTTTAAGCTGGCACATAAGAATTGATATACATTAATGTTTACAAGATATTAATTTAACTGGTAATAAATGTAATACAGCTACATTATATATTAAAACACAAATTTGAAGCATAAATGATAGCTGCTTTTGAGATTCCATTTTTGTGGACTGAATTTGAAAGAAAAGTTAATCTTTTTTTTTAGCTTTGAATAATAAATCCGTCGGAACATCTTCCTGCCACTGTCTGTTTGAGCTTGTGTTAAATTTCTCGTGTGTCACATCCAACAGTTCAGCGGCGTCCATCCGTCTCCATCTAATTTCCCTCCACAGACCCCGAGACAAGAAAGATCCCTTTTAATCACAATATGACACTTGAATCCTTCGTTAATTGATTGTTTTGGAAATGAGACAAGAATGGATGGGGGCAGGGGTGGAGGGCATCGACTGAGGGAAGAGCGATCGCTCCTGCATGGAAATGAGGCGTGTCCTCAGGTGCGCCTCCACCGGATCGGAGAGGGTGCTGATTGAATTCCTGTCCCGGGACACCTGCCGCTGTCCATCTTTCAAACGAACGCCCCCTCATCTGCATCCTTCTACCAGTTCTTCCTCCGTTTTTAAGACTTGAAGGAATTGCATCGTAGGAAGCATCATTACCCTTGCGAAGATGATACATTACCACTGAGAAGTGAATACATTGAAACTAAAATAGTTCTTGACTTCAGATAGTTAACCATAAGAAACAGAAAATATTTTATTTTTGTAATTAGTTTTAATTATGATTTTCACGCTCATGCATAAATCTGTATATTAGAACCTCGCAGTAGAAAACAATAAGTGTTTTTATGAAATATTATAAATTTGAGATAACATGATTTTAATTAATTTGCTGAATTTGCCAGTCATAATTATAAGAATTGCTGTTGTATGACTTTAAAATGCTTTGATACCAATCTTTATGTGAGTTGTTTTCATTCAATTTCTTTACATTTCGATTAACTTTCTGGACAATCATAATTATGAGAGTTGTTTTTATTCTACTTCTCCCCTTTCTGCTTAACTTGCTCATCAGCCATAGCGATGAGCTTACCTTTATTCAGTTTTTATTCAGTTATTTTTAAAATTTGTGGTCCATTCATTAGTGTTTTTACTTTATGTCTCCACACTTAGCTTAACCTGCTGATCAGCTTGCATTGTAAGATTTTTATTCAATTATTCCAAATTTTGATTAATTTGCTTATCAATCATCTTTATGAATGGATTCATGTGCACAACTGCATTTAAATACATTATCATCAGTTGATTCATATTATGAAAAAAAAGAATTATCAAGAAAAAGAAGATGTAATATATTTTTCTTGTCTGTTCCCGTTACTCATTTGAAAAAGGTATCCCAAATTTTTAATGTTAAAGTTAAACTATCAAAGTTCTTCATATTCAATATTGGAGAATTACCTGACAAATATTTATCAAATATTAAGCCATTTTTAATATGAGGAAGAAGCAAAAAAAAAAAAAAAGATTTTAAGCAGTGAAAAGGCTGCAAAAATATTAGAATTTTTTCCAAAATAATAATAAGGTAAACTATTTTGCTCTTTGAATTATAATTATAGAACGAAGTTGATGCCTGATAAGCATTTTCCAATTAAAAATAAATTCCCCGAGAAGAACGATTAAAAGTGAATAGCAAAAGCACATAAAACTATCATTGTATTTGTTTTCAACATGCCATACACTTTTTTCACGATTAATATTTCACTAACACAGAAAAAGCATTTCATAAAACGGGTAAACATTTTTCTACTGTCAATATAAAGTAAATTCCTTAAGATTTTTTTTTGATTTATTCATTTTACTTTTTTAATTATTACTTTTCCAAAAAAGATTTAAAAATAAAAAAAAATTTATTCCAATAACTAATTCCGTAAATATTTTTCAATTGAACAAGAATGCACTTTTGCACATGGTTCGAGCAAACGTTATTTCTGACATAAATTATGAATTCATGCTACGGTGTTGAGAATATATTGCTTCCTTATGGGATAAAACAATTTACCCCATATTTAATAAAAGGGTGCTTGATGTAATTTACTCAAAATAAGATATCAATTCATTTTTCAGTCCTTTGAATCATGAAATTAGTTTATTTATACACACGTGTGAAATAGAGTAAATTAACACTAATTATGTGGCTTATCTTAGTGTGGGTTTTACGAAATAAGAAAATAGGGCAAATAGGCAGAATCGTATGATGTAACAAACAATCAGAAAAAAAGAAACTTTCCCACTTTTCAACGAAAGACAGAACATTTGTCTCCTTTTCAATAAGGAATTTGGCAATAAAGGTGATACAAATGGGGAAGTTTTCACTTCAACGAGAATTTTATTTGGATGAGCACTCCTAAGAACACCCTTCGAAAAATCTTTCCTGGAGCGAATCTACCTGAAGCAGTTGCAATTAATTAAGTTTCTTTTCTTGTAAAGCGAGGAACAGTCTTCTTGTTTAAACAGTCGATTGAACTCATTCAATAAGAAGATGTACTAGGGAAGGAACATCTTCATAGAGATGTTTCCACCCCGCATACAGCAATTGTAATGAAAATGACTCCCGAATTATTCGCCATAAGCGGCTTCTTGGATGTAATCCGGCGAAGGTAAGGATGCCCACAGAAACAGAGACAGCTTCATGCCCGAGCAGTTTCTTTTTAAGCAGAGGGAAACATTTCGGTTTGTGGCTAATTGCTTTAGGATTAGGTTTCCAGCAAAGCTAATTAGGATGGCGGCTATTGTTGTGTTTCGTTTCCATCGCGGAGACTAATTAGCGCTTCTCCGGAAAAGATGGATTTATTTTCGGACTTTTCTCCGATTTCAGCTGGAAATCGAAAACTTCATAAGCTGGAGCTATCTCCCAGGAGTTTCGAAGGGGCAGATCATAGCTCACGTTCTGATGAAGGGGGGACATCATTAGTGCGAAAATCACTCGCTCCCTCTCCTATCATGCGTTCCTTGCAACAGCGGCTTGAGTCAAGTTGGGACAGATAAGCAATAAATATTGGATTTGGTACTTTTACACAACTAAGTCCGGATCCCAATATCACCAAAATATCAAATAAGAATTTGGCTTAAAGTTCAAAGCATAAAAAAGAATCTGGAACCATTTATGAATTTTATAGCAATGACAAAAATTATACCGAAATTAACACCATAACAAAAAAATAAAATAGCAATTCAGTGCAAAACTGTAATTTTACCAGAATATTTTGCCGGGAGTTTGGTTCCGGTAACACAAAAATGCCCATCCTTTTCTTAATATATATATATATATATATATATATATATATATATATATATATATATATATATATATATATATATATATATATATATATATATATATATAATGTTTAAATTCGAGACAGTATTCTTACGAAAATCTGTCAATTTTAGCAATTTTGTAAAGCGATAGGAAATAAAAATTAAACAACAGCTTAAATTTATAAATTAATATATTATTTATAAATTTGATACTTTGAAGTAATCTGAGGAACTTTTAATGAAATGTAAGCAAAACTATTAATACTTATAATTATTTTTTAAGTAAATCTACCTTTTTGCCTTTTACTCTTATACATCTATAATCTTCAAGATCAGTTCAGTAATAAAAATACTAAAATGTAGGAAAACAGGAAGAGTTTTTGTCTACAAATGGAAAAATTTAATAAAATTTTGCGATCTAATATTTATTTCATAAAAAAATATTTATCTTATAAAATATTCTTTAATTAAGAAACTTTTCTACTAGTTTAAAAAATTTTAGTTAATTTCATATGGAATAAGAAACATTCTCTTAAAATTTCATAAAATTATATCGATTATTAAGGAAATTTTAGCAGAATGCTTAATATTAGGAAAATAAACAAAATTTTAATTAATTTTTTATAAATATATCTCATTTCCTTCTTTATGTATAAGATTTATTTTCACCACACACTAGCCAATGAATTAGAAACCTTTGACATTTTCATTCAAATACTTAAAAGGGATGACGTATGCTAATATTCTTTTTTTGTAATATCATTTTATGTTGTGAGAATGATAGCATAATTAAGGCGAAGAGGGCATTTTGTGGTGAAAGAAGAAAAGTGTAGGAAACGGCAGACCTTTTACTGTTTGGTAAAGGAATTATTGTTGAAACCCATTTAGCAGGGACATCGATTTCGAATACAGCAACTCTGTCAGGGTTCTCAAAAGTAGCCACATGAAAGTTTCTCCAAAGTGGAATCAAAGCCCGCTGTCCTTGTCTAGAAGAAGTAACTGTGGTTTTAGCCCAGTTACGACACTTAATGCTGACTTAAACACATAATATAATTGTTTATCCCATTGTACATACCGTACCACAATTCTGCTTGCTTCAAGAAGAGTGTAATTTTTAGAGCTTTATGAAATTTGCAGACAAGCGCAATAGCTGGTAGTAGACTAAAAATATATGTTGTTGTTGTTACTAATGACACTTGGACAAGCCAAGCTCGCTATGCCTCGGCTATGCGAATTTAAGTCAACTGGGGGCGTCTTTCGTTTAATCAGAGCACCATGAAGGTGAAAGTACGACATTTGCTCTTTAAATCCTCAGATAGATGGCAGCATCAGAGGATCTACTCCCTCAATTTTGGCATTTTGATCTGAAGGAGGAGTAAATTTCTCCAGACCATTGCACCCATTTTAACTGCTCAACGACAAACCACAGGACTTTCGATTCCACAGATTTAACGAGCACGTAGATCGCATGTACTCGGAAAAATATATGTAAGCACCGTATACTCCTTTTTTATAATCTAACAGCGTAATTTATTTAAAAAAATAGCAATTAACAATTTCTCCACTTTAAAAAATGTTTTTGCTGTTAGGGATGAATTTATTTTTAGTTTCCTCAATACACTACTGATCAGAAATTCATTAGAACTGGAATAAAAGCAGTGCCTGTTTCACACAATATTTATTAACAACCTAACTAAAGAGGATGTTTAAACGTTCATACTTCGTTCACTTTTTATCCGATCTATGCGTAAGACCATATTACTTTTTAAATAAATCGAAATAAATAATGAGGAAATAATAAATATCAATATTTTTCCAAATTTACCCGAAAATTAGTTGCCCGTTTTCCACCAGAATCTATGCTAAGATTGTCTTGTAAGCAATTTTTCAAAAGGCTTCACTACAACTTGATTTCAAAAACGAAATGAGTAGGTTCAATGAAACTTCTCCCTACGCAAAGAAATTATTTTTAATCCGGCCACACTCAGGCCACTTGCGCCCTCAGATTCCCGGTCCTCTCTCGTCCTCGGCGGTTTATTTGTTTCCTAAATCATTATCGGAGTCAATTAGCGAGTTAGGATTAGAGAACGAAACTCGGCCTTCCAAGATGCTCGAATCAAAACGAACTTTGCAATCTGGGGATGTATCATCATCCGTGCTCTGATTCCGTCGGTTTCAAATCACTGCCCCTCGGGAGTAGGTAGGGGGTGCGGTGGGAGGGTCTGTATCTGGGCATCACTCCTGGTGGAAGATATCGAATTCTTCCAGGAATTCTTTATAGAATTTTCTCGTTTCCGAGAACAGCCTCTCTTGGAAAAATGTCTTCTTCCCACACTATCTTAAATATGCGAAATGCGGCATAATATAATGCATTCAAGTGGATGGATTAATTACATTCAAGTGAATTAGTTGAAAACTTCAAACTCATATATATTAATGATATAAGTGAAATTTTATGAATGTTAAATTCTCAGAATATATATATATATATATATATATATATATATATATATATATATATATATATATATATATATATATATATATATATATATATATATATATATATATATATATATATATATATATATATTGTTGATGAGCTTCTTTTAATCATTAAATATTTATATCATTATTAGATTTTTCCCATACTATATATTTAATTATTTATTTTAGCTGAGTTCATTTTGAATGCAGAAAAATTACATTCAGAAATTTAAAAGCAATTTACGTGATTTAATTATTACATTTTAAGTGAAACTCTTTCTCTTATGCTGAGCTGGCAGATGCTTAGTACTTTGGTCTTCAGCTTAACAATTCGAGGGTCCAATTCCCACTCCATGCTTGAATATTTGTAGTGATTCGGAGCGCAGATTAAGTTCTAAGTCTCTGGCGTATTTGCCATCGCATGCAAGATGTGACTTTCCAGTTATTGATAAATCAAGTCTTGGAAATTTATTTAGCTTTCACATTATATGACTATTGTAATAATTGTTTTAAAAATAATAATTCCGACATTTTCTTAAAATTATAAAATAATAGTATAGAAATAATAATATAGTAATTTCATTATCAATACAATTATCATTATTACAGTTTTTGTTCCAAAATAAATAAATTACTGAATAGAATTTCAGTTATTATTTTCCATTTTTATTGAGAAAGAATATTAAAAGTCTCTAAATGTAGAGTTATCCTCTAAAAATACAGGAATCCAATATGAAGATATGCATTTCAATTTAAAGTATTAAAAACACTCAGGCACAAAACTCAATATATATATATATATATATATATATATATATATATATATATATATATATATATATATATATATATATATATATATATATATATATATATATATATATATATATATATATATATATATATATATATATATATATATATATATACATATAGTGTCCAATGACTTTACTCTTTACTGGAAACTATTGCTGTTGTTGTCTTGGGCCTGATAGGCTAGCATTATGGGGTTCGCTGCTCCACTTTTCTAACTGAACCATTTTTTGGCGAACATTTCGATCGAATATTTCGATACGAAATATTCGATCGTTATATTTCGTAACGAATATACGAAATATTCGTCGCTATCAGGGTAAGAAAAGCAAAATCAAAGAGTCCCTTGATCTAAGTATCTCATGGATCATTTTTTACAATCATGAAATACCTGGCATCCATTTATATATAACAGAAGAATATTCCCCATATCAGGATACTCCTACAAGATACTTGCACTGCAGAAGTAAATCGAGATGAATTCATGGCTTCCTGGTATCCTCGCCAAATCTGACACCTTCCATCAGAGCAAAGTAAGGTGTAACGTAATTCATTCAACAAAATTAATCTTTTCCAATTCTCTCATCCTTCTTTCATGATATCGCTTGAAATGAATTTTTTGTATTTCGGGCAGAAATGATTAATTTTCGGGTTTGTAGAATCGGTAACATTGGTTTGGCGAAATATTCGACGATACATCATAGAGAAATTCTTTAACTTGTACCCTGGTAACACTATCTTTGTATAGTTTTTGTGTAGCGGCCATCTTATTAGTTTTATCTCGGAAACTCTCTTGGCGTCAAAAATATCGCTACAGAATCAATTCGTTCTCGATTGCCATTTCTTACTTAATTTTCTCACACCAATCCTTTTCTCACTCCTATCCTTTGCAATTTCTTGCCTTTGATTTGAGCTTTTATATGTTGGGAAAAGTCTTTGTTGAATAGTTATGTCATTTAATCAGTACAGAATTTTTGTTGTGCCGTACAATTTGTCACAGACAACGTGGATCACGCTGTTGGAAAACAATGCTTGAAGCTGAGTTACTTTTTCTGGACAAAGATTGTGACAGTTTCATCTTTTAACCCTTTGATGGTTATGAACGAGCTGAGCTCGCAATCGAATCGTGCTTCATAATGCGCGCAAACGAGTTCCGCTGGGCAGCGTGTTTTCGACCGAAAAGGTTAGAAACGAGTTTTGCTCGCGTAGTTAAATTTTCCCCCAATGCGCGCTGACGAGCTGAGCTCGTTCGCCAATATTATTTTGCATTGATAATGTTACAAACGAATCCTACTCGCAAATTTAGTTAGTTTTACTGTCTACAGATGGCAGTACGGGTTCCATGAATTTCTTTTCATAATGATTGAAGTTGTTTATATTTTTACCTTGTTGTTTATATAGCCATTTTGGCGTGGTATTTTGAGTGTTTGTAAAGAAAAATGGCTCAAAAGCGAAAGTTAAATGATATTGATTATGACGATGATTATGATTGTGATACAGAAAGCTTATTTAGTTTTGAATCTGATGATGACTTTGTTCATAATATATCAACATTAGTGTTTTACATTAGTTGTATTTATTTAGACTTTTCAATTTAATATTTGTATAAACTTGTATTTATATTCAACGATTATTATTTATAAAATTGATTATTATCATTTACTATTTACAAATTATCATTTATTAATTATTTTAAAGTACTTAAAAACTGGTATTTATGTATTAAAAGTACTTTAAGAATTTTATAAAACGCGCGAGGTGAGCTATCCACCCCATCGCCACAGAAGGGTGACATTTTCGGAAGAACGGCGGAGGAAAACAGCTGCGAATTTCGACTGCTGTTTAGTCGCAGTACAGCGCGAATTAAGTAAGCGAAAACTGCTACTTTCCCTAACCGCTAAAGGGTTAAAAATCTTTGATATAACTGTTTTTGAGTACCCATTGAAGTTTTCGAAACTAAAGCACTTGATTAACAATTGCAAATAATAGCCCTATTTCAAATAGGGAAAGATAAGTCATTCTTTCTATTTTATTTTATTCATCGACAAGATACATTACTAACAACCTTGTTTGTTTGTGCATGCACTCTTCAGACGTGTACTCACGTCTGCCAAAAATTTTATTGCTTCATTCTTAGCAAGCATTTAATGAAGAACCTTAAAGTCTTATAACTTATTTTTTTAGTGTATACGTAAGTATGCAAGTTTTAAATAATCAAAGAATCGCATTGAAATATTGGAAATGGTGGTGAAAGGTGTTTTTTGTAACTGTTATATTTTTTAAGCGAAACTAATAATTTATGTGACCATTATACATTAATGAAGTACATTTTTGAAGTGTTATAATTTTAATTTTATCCATACTAAAATACATTTATTAGCAATTACTAAAACAGTATTTTCTAAGGAATTTTCTTAAAAATATATTAACAAAGTAATTTTTAATAAGTATAAGCCAATTTGTTTTATTATTAATTTTTCATGAGATTTTTGATATTTAATTTTCAGAATAGGTATGCAACTTATATAAGACGCTCATGCATTATTTTGAATGTATAAGAAAATATTTATTATCAAAATAGAAACATTGGTATTGAAACCGCGTGCGGTGACAATACCAATGTAATATTTTCATATTTAAAAAAATAAATGTAATAAAAATGTAAGAAACATTTTTAAATTGCTATGAATGAGAGTAATTTGAACTGAAATCATTTTTAATAATGATTATATAGTGATAAAACAATTTTTTTCAGTCGAATAAAAGAATTGTTCTGTCATCTCAACTTGAAAGTTAATTTTTAGTTGGTAAGCGAATACTTTTTCTTTTAAATTTCTTAGTATTACTAATTTAGAATATATATTTTTTAGTTATGATTAGAATATTAATTTATTTAATAAGCTTAAATTTTTTGAGACTTTTGGAAATAAAATTTCATGCTTTCAAATAAACATTAATTAGAAAACTGAAAAATTTATTTTCTTTATTATTAATATAATAAAATAAACTCATTTTAAATTTAATATTTACAATAAGAAACGTAAAAAATATTGAGAGGTAAGAAGGTAGTTATAGTTAACAGAATGGTTGTGTTTAACTCAACCCAAGTAATTTTACCAATTTTACTAAAAACTTTTGCATCTCATACTAAATAAGTAACTGAGAACTTTTTGCATTGTGTTTATAGCAATTATAATAAAAATTAATTATTTTATGAAAAAATATTTATCACTATCTTATGAAATAATTAAGAGATTTGTATTCAGAGACACGTGAATAATTTCATAGTTTCTTAATTAAATTTGAAAAAAAATAGTCATAAAAATTGTGAATTGTAATGGAAGGAATAGATGATTTAAAGTTTCTTTTTTTCTGGATATGGTTCTCTAAAATTAAACATAAAACTGGAAAAATTAATTTGATTGTGATAATAGTTCTAATGAAACTTAGAAATTTATTTGATTTTTCCAAATTCAGATCATGATAATTAAAATAAATTTCACTTATTATATTTAAATTTAAAAAAATTTAAACACAAAGGATTAATATAAAGATTAATTATTTCATGGAAAATATATTTTGCGAATAATGTTGAGAAAAACGCATTTGATTTACCATCAAAGCATTTTGTTTATAATTAATATTTGTGACAAATTAAATAAGTAAAATAGAAAATGTAATTATATTAATCAATGGATGAATTAAAAAATTCCTTTATCCGTTTCATGTAAATCAGGATATATCTTTCTAAAAAAATACTCATTTGCAGCAGAATAATAGGTATAATATAAAAAAATATCATACATAGAATAGAGGAACAATAGACAAGCAAAATAGGGCGCATAAATCCTCTAATAATCGTGATCCTCAGCCTTGTCTGGATTCGAACCGATTTCCTTTGGAAATCAAGAGCAATCTTATAAGATTTTTTTTGTTTGCTCAGGTTATGACGCTTTTCCGGAAAGACAATACTCTTTCTCAGAATAATAAATAAACAAATTATAACAGAAAAATTTAATCGTTTACATTAAAATAAAAATTTTAAACAGAGTGTTAATCTGGTGATTTTTTAAATTGATAATTGATGAATATTTTAAGATATTTTAAGGAAACTAAATGTCTCTTATAATCTCAACAATGTACTTTTTGTTTCTCAATTCTAATTAAAATGTAAATGTTTAGCAAAATGTAAGATTATGAAAGATATTAATTTTCTATATGAATTTTTTCAAAAATAATGCACTTTAAATATTATTATGGAATAAAAATTTGAATTAACCATTTTAAAAATAAAATCTTATTTTGTGTGATTAACTAATTAATTTTCAGTTGCTACAAAATTTTTAAATAAAACCACGGGAAGCATTGAAACAAAATATTTTTTTCCGATTTATCAAAATGTGAAATTAACTTGCTTGGTTTATAAGGAAATATTTCTATACATTTCTTTATTAGAAAAACATATATAAATACATTTTAAATTTTTGTTTTATATAATTAAGAAATCTCAAATATTCAGTTTTTTAAAACATATATTACGTAATTAACTACTGTAAATGTTTTTAATTACACAAAGCCGCAACAAAAATTCTACATTATATAATAATTATTTGTATTTCAATGTAAAATAAAAACCGCTTTTTCTCTTTCTCTTAGCATCAACTGACAAAAGAATTTTAAAAATACTTATCTCAGTCAAAGTCTCATTTTAAATTAAACATAGCGAATAAATTCCGCACAGCATATTTTTAAGATGTTTAAAATTGCTTTTATTATTAAAAAAACATAAATATATAAAGTTATTTTGAAATATTTTATCGAAAGTGTTTTTTGTGTCTATTTTGATTTCTTGTGTCATATTTCGTCACTTATTTTTAAGCTCTCATATTTTTCTTAATAGTTTAAATGTTATTCTTCTTCATTTTAAAGTTGTTATTTTAAGATATGTTTATAATGAATTTTTATTCCATTATTTTTTTTATTCAAAATCAATCCATTTACAAATAAAAAAATTAATAATTATAGATGTTTCATAACATTTATGAATGCTACCGATTTTATTTATTTATTTTTGGATTCCAAAAATATCTAGCATACATCTTAGCTTTTGAAATTTAAGAATCAATAACCTTTTTTAAAGAGAAATTTTAGAAAAATTTGTTTATTTTATTTTACCAGTACTTTTTAAAAATGCTTATTCTCTTAAACTTATTGAAAAATTTATTTGATTTTCTTATTTTGTTTCTTTTCATTAAATAATAAAAAGTTAAAAAGGTTGAGTGTTTTCAAACTAAAATTTTAATCTTGAAAGTAAAAATTACATATTTAGTTAGGAATTACTAAGAAACAGTTTCTGAATATTTAAAAAAAAACTATTTGTAAATTATACTTCTTCAGTTCACATTATTTAAAATTATTTGATCACATACTTACTGAAATGCATTTATATATTTCAAATTTGTCTTTTTGATAACTTAAAAAAAATATTCGAAGTATAAAAAATTTTAAAAAACTAAATTTTTAATAAGATGCATCAAAGATTAAAATGTATCTGTGCTTTTAACTTGTATGCGAGATATATTTTTATTTTGAGTTTTAAAAATGTAATGTTAAAAAACATTAAAAATTAAAGTATTATTTATAATGGGTTATTTTTGACATTTAAACGGTTTCTAGACGAAAAATTAAAATTAGTTTTGATTTCAATATCTAAGTTAAAACTTTATTTAAAAACGACAGTGCGTTCAGAAATTTATATGAACTTTTTTATTAGCTTTGTAGTGCACATGAACCAAGAGAAATACGAACTAAACTTCATCTTTTTATGTATTTATTTTAGTTTTATGAACACAAAAATAGACAATAAGTCAATAACCTCCAAAACACATCTATAATTGTCCATATATATCTTTTATATCCCCTCTTAAAATCTCGCCTCGTATTGGATTTACTCTTATAAGAAAGAAAGAAAGAAATGATAAATAAGCAAAAAATAGGTATTATAGATAAAACTTTACAAAAAATATTATTTCTTATTCCCTTGATTTAGGTTTTTTTTCTCATTTAAAATTGACAATTTCTGTACACAATCGTTACGGAATGGGTACTGCAATTTATGAATGATACCAAAAGGTCCTCTCCAAAAGAAAAGTTAAACACACTTATAGTTAAACAAAAATCTATAGCATTAATCTCATTTAAGTTCTAATTTCTCCTACTTCAAATAGGGCTTATTTTTCAGATGTATTCTCATCTGTAACAAATATCCATATTCGAGGAGGTATTGAATTTGTGAACTTTAGAACTGAAGCTCAGAGTGACAACTCAGTTATCAACTTGATTTCAAATCTTTGGAACAATTAAATTTAATGCAAATTATTTTCTCTTTATAAATTTAAAACCATTGATATTTTCCTTTTTATGATCTTATCAAAAATATTTGAAATATTCGTTTATTTTTTAAGGAATTCAAAATTAAAAACAGCTCACACTTATAGTTTTGAAATGTTTTAACAATGCTTTCATAAGAAATTTATAAATTTATAAATAATTTACTCGAAATATTTTTTATATTTTTTTATTGTGTATGCAGTTGTGAAGCTAAATAGCGTCTTAACTTTAAAGCTCAATATCTAGTATAAAATTAGCACGCGAGCATTTAAAAGAAAAATATAATCCCTGACCAATTTTCTATTCAAAGGATATATTCTGAAATAGACTGTAAATCAGATTGCAGATATGAAAATCAATATTTTCTATCGAATTGAAACTTCTTATTCCTACAAATACCGTGAAGTAAATATAGCTTCCAAGAAGAAATTTAAAATTCTCTTATTATTTTTGCTTCACATAAATTCTTTCACAATTACTAATTAGAGTGGTCATATTTTTTTTCTTTTGTCGTCGTGAATTTTTCATTCTTTTACTGCAGCTAAGGTGGTTTACAGTAAAGTTAAATGTAAGAAAAATATTTTCTAGATAAATTTGTATCAGTTTTTCAAAATTTGTTTTGTTTCTCACTTTTTGCATAATGGGCTTAATGAAAGGGAGACTTTTAGTTTAACATTAACAACGAACCATTATATGCATCCACACTTTAAATGAGAACAGATCATCTAAAGTATTAAATTAAAGCCCAGATCGACCTAAAATCTGACCCACACTGAATGATATTCTTCTGTTGGGTTAAGTATCAAACCCGCTACTTTTCAACCATGAGAAGAATATCAGTCTTCACTAGACTAACCAAACCGCAAAGATCCAATAATTTCCTTTTAATCATCCGTAAACATCTTTTTTCCTCTGTATGACTTTTTTAACTGTTAGAGTCTACCCATGCGCACCAATTTATGTCCAATGAATCCAATTTAAAACAAATAAAAAATTTTACCTATAAGTGGAGTTTAATATCTTGTACGTAGCTCAGAGGTGGGCTTTATTAGTCGGATAAAAGTTGCTGGGTAGGAGTCTTCATAATTTAGAAGTATTGATAAAGCGATACTTGATCTGCTACTCCAAAAGTTCCATTTCATTGGAGATCCAAAAATCCATTTCATTTAGGGATATTGAAACCGCTACCTATATAACGTGCTCCAGCCATCTTCAGATAGCGCAACAGATCTTCGATTAAGCAGAAATTCGAATCGCTACTTTCGGACGATGAGATAGATATGGTGGGATATTTAATCGTGATTAAAACACATGTTTCTATCATATTTTTTTGTTTGGAATCGTGAAGTTCACAAAAGTATGTTGAAATACTTTATCTGATTTATTTTAAGTTTACAAACACATTTTATACAAGTTTGAAACATGAATATAATGCACATTCTGTCATCAATGCATTTTTATAGAATTTCTTTTACATAACAACATAGGGTTGAATTTATAAACAGCGAATGATTTTTACGTAAAATTTAGCAGCTATTTTTATTTAAAAAAACATATTACACCAAATCAATTCAGAAATCACTCTGAAATTTTTTAGACAAACGCATTCAGGAAATGGAAGAAAAACATTGGTGTTAGATTTGAAAATGGGAAATAATTTATCTTAGCAGATAATGTAATTCATTAGGTAATCATAATTAAGCCTAGAATACATTTTAGGCAAAAAAAAAGAATGAAGTTGACTCAAAAATGCTATCGAACTAAGATTCACTGACTTTCAACTAGGATTAAAAGAAATTAATGCATTAAATTTTTATAATTACTATTTGAAAATGAAGGTTCATCTTCAGTTACTTGATTACATGACTAAAATAACTTAACTGAAATCAATTCTTTTGAAGGTGTAGGGCCCAGAAAAGCTTTTGTCAGCCATAATACCGGATAATGCGTCTACCATACAGAAAACATTAATCAGTAACAATCATTGATACAAAAAGAACTTGGCAATGGAATCATTGTTATCCTTAAAGTTATTGAAGACGAATTACATATAAAAAATGCTTTGCTGTTTGGTAGCCCATAATTTAACTGAGCAGTAAAATGAAGAAGGAAGTCATGTTTCGTAAAGGAGCCCTGACTACTTAAAAATGGTGATACCGCATTATTTCTAAAACCTTATCGGATGGTATAACTTACATTATTTGGTGTTATGGAACATTAATATGTTAAACGTAATTGAAGAAGATTTCATGCCATCAATAATGAAGGATCATGGAAAAAGTAATGTATACCGTTTCATTCAGAAGTGTGTGACAATCAAAACCTTCAAGTTGGAAAGGTGGAAGACAATGACAGTTAACTGGTTTAATACTAAATTTCTTCTAAAAATTTCTCAAGAAGTAATCTTGAGAGGATTTATATTTCTTCGTGACAAGGCATCTTCCCATTCAGCAAGATTGGCAATTGAGTTTCTCGAACTAAAGCACATTAAAATGATGGAAAATTTATCCTATAAATGTGCATTAATATGAGTGATTTTTGATTGTATTTTAATTTGAGAATGACAGTGGTTATCATAATTATTCCGAAGGTAACACTAATGGAACTATAAAGAATTTTTTCCTGGACTGCAAGAAACAAATAATTGGAATCCTTTAATTTCTTCTAATTCACTTCCACAAATCCAATAATGATGAAAAAACTACTTTGAAAACATTTAAGATTTTTTATAAATGTAAATTTTAAAAACCAGTTTACTTTAAAAAATTTCAATAATCTTCATAAAGGAAATATTTTTCGAAAAATGTTTTTAAAAATTACTTAAACAAATATTTTTTAAATTAGAATATTTTCGAGAAATAAAATATTCCTAATAAATTACAAAAATATATTTATAAGGAACCTTAATTAAATGTTAAGTGAAAGTTGTAGCAATTTGTGATCGATGCAGATTCGAGCCACTGTCTCTTCTAAAACATTCTCAGAACATTCGTAAATTAGACTTTTCATTAAGTATCACTTACAATCATTCTCTAACTTCAGTAATTTAAATCTTTACATTTAATTGCTTAAGCATGTCCATAATTAGCAATATGATATACGCGCGTACAATTTCAGCAACATATAACTTAAATTTCTTTTACAAAGTTTCTTATTTTTAATAATTTTTAAATACAAATGAATGACTTAACAGCTAAAATATTTCAATGTATACGATGCATTTTAATGAATTTTATGCCACTGCTATAAACAAAAACGAGAAAATGAAAAACTCAGGATGAATATCATAATCGAAGAAAACAGACGCTTTGAAATGGGGAAAAAATTAATATTTTGAATATAACTAGACACAGAATCCAGAGATTTGTTTTCTCTTACAGGATTTGAGTCCACATTTCTCTGATTCTCTTTTTTCTTTCCATAAGCAATAAACAAATTCATTCAAGCCACCATTTTTTTTGTTCATTCTTATCAGTAAACAAATATGTATTTTTGCTATGTCAATATCATACGAACTTTAATCTGTAAAAGTTATCCCATCCCAGTATTTAAATGAAAAGATTCTCTCCAAGCTCTTTGGGCCAAATCTTGCTGTGATGGAAGGGCTCCAAAATTTTTTGATAAAGTTAGTGTTGGTTGACTCTATTGCTTATCTCTTAATCTGGATTACTTAAAAGAATAAAACCTTCACTGTCAGTAAAAGTTTTCTAGGCAATAAAAATTCTCGAAAATGCATATTTTCTATTGTTCTTTTACTTTAACTTTCAAATAGATTCTTGCATGGCCGGGCTGGACTCTACTGGGAAGCACGGCGCCAAATGGCCCATCGGCCACGGGCGGGCGTTGGATGAAGAAGAAGAAGACTTTCAAATAGAGATTTAACGCTAAATGAAAGCGTTTAATCTTAAGAGATTTATTTTTCGATAAATAAAAGAACTTCCGATGCATAATAAAATAATATCTCAATGAATTAGGAAAAAATATTGAAATAATATTGAGTTGTGTGTGATAGTGTAGATGATTTTCATACAGAATTCCTCACTCTTTAATATATTTTTGAGTCTAAATGGAAAGTGCAGAAAATTTCCGGATTTGTTATTCTTTCCATGAATTTTCATATTTAACATAATCAAAATTCTGAGTTTCCGTGACGGCATGAGGCTTCATATTTTGGCATGATTTAAAATCATTCATAGCCTTGATAAGGAATATCATGGACCCTTTCATTGTTTAGTTGGGTAAATCTGCAAATTAAAATTTAATTCTTAAGCAAAAATTAGGACACACACACACAGCATACAGTTATGTTAAATAATAATCTCTCCTTAATTTCGGATAATGAATGATATTATATATGATGTTACTTTATAAAAATGTTCATCTTCAAATATTAAACTGAGTGAACTCAAAAAGATAAATAAATCAGTTGAAAAACTATTTTTCTTCTTAAGCTCTATATATTTGTAAATGATCAATCATAAAAAATGCGAATTATAAAGAATTTTAAAATGATTTTCAAAATAAAATGTTAGCATGTGTACATACATGATTATGTTCTTTTAACAACATACTGCAGTCAAGCGTAGATAATCCTCTCTAGATTAGAAGGTCTTGGTATAGATGTCATCAACTTTTAAGCAATAGAAGATGAAGGTTCTACTTCTGTTTACTGTAAACAGATCAGTCATTGTTGATGCTTAGAAATTTTCCAAGTTTTTTCCTTTACAACATTTGAATGTAACCTATTACTTAAAAAAATAACATTTCAAAAGACAATATGTAAGTGTTAAAAAAAACTTTAAAAAAATTTTAATTGTTAGGCAGCATTTGTGTAGTGTCAAAATTTGATTTTTAAAATATTATAATTTTACTTTAATTTTTGCATTTTATGTACACTTAGTTTTTTTTTAATTTAAATAAATTGTAAAAGTGCATTTATTTACTGCGTTATCTAAAATAGTGATATCTCTCTATCAACACAACGCAATAATTAAATAAAAATATTTTAATTTTAGTCTTATGAAACTTGATTCTTCAGTATTCCATTCGAATATTGTTGTAACTCCTATTTGCTTTCCCAGCGGATTTTTCACAGGTATTGGACCATATTCATATACATCAAAGGGAAGAATTCGGAAGATTCCTAAGCCCTCACTTTACCAGATTTGCACCTTTAGAAAGTAAATAGCGTAACACTGTGGATTGTGGAAAGGTATTTTCACATCTTACACAAACTATCTCCTCGGAGGACTTTTCATAGATAACAGGTCATATTCACGTGTCACTATGAAGGAAACCTGGAAAGTTCCGAAATAACCAACCTAAATTTTGTATGTGGAAAGCCGAATCATAATCTTCAATTCCTACCATTAAAAATTGACTGGGATTGAACCCAAATCCAACCACTCCTAAAAGTTTCATGATATCGTTGGACAGCAGTAGGCATCATTGGAAACAAGTATGGGCGAAAATAGTTTGATTGACCAATGAGTGGGGTAAGAATAACTCAAAAATTGCAAGTTAAAGAAATTGAAAAATCCATGGATGAACTGAGATCATCCCATGAAATCATATCAACTACCCCTCCAAATCTAGCATACATGATGACAAAATCGTTTCTAGCATTACAGAAGATTAAATGCATCGTGTCAGCGTTCAGAAAGAAATCTCGTGCCTTCTACAGCGAAAGAAGGAAAAAACTTAGTATACATATACTAAAAGCCTATATTTTTTTTCCTCTGCCCCTTAATTTAATTGAAATTTTCATGAGTCTCTGCAGCGAAAAAGAAGACTTTTTTTTGAAGAAATTGCACACATTTTTTCGCATGTAAAATTACTTTAGAGAATGGAACTGAGAACTTGGGGTATATTTTTCCTTTTCTAGCCAAAACTCTTTAATTAACGAAATTAATTACACGCGACCATAGATCGTAATTAAATAAGAGGTTTTCTCTCCCTTTCTGAGAGTGGTGGAAGGGAAAAGAGGGGTTAAAAACTAAATTAGGGAAATGCGGAATTAAAATTCGTGGCTTGTTGCTCGCGATGCAAATATCGACCTTTGATATCTGCTTCAGATTAATTAGTGAAACATGAAGGAAATCCGTGCGTGTTTAGCTGTGAAAAAACCGAGTACAAACGCCAAATTCTTAATTGAAGAAGATTATTTTTATTGACAAAGAAGGAAGGGTTTCGTGCTTTCCGAGTTTATTTAAATAACCATCGCTCCACAGATTATGCTTTTTTATTTTCAATTTTTTTAATCTTTATTCGCTCGTGAAACTGGAAAGATTTCTTATTGAAAAAGACGCTTTCGTGCGGAGTAAATAGTAATACAAATATATCCATCCTCGTTTCGATTTTCAACAATGTTTCGTTTATTGGAAAACCATACGCTTCTAAGGCACTTGACCTGTCTTCCCATTCTGTCGCTTATTTGCAAAAAGTGTGCATTGATTTTAGTCGGGGAATGTATCACTAATCTGTTTTGTAGTGATAATATCTAATTTGTTTTTTTTCTGGTGAATTATAAACGATTTCAGCAATTGTTAAGCTTCAAAAAATTTTTTAATTAAAAACATTTGTAAAATATTTAATAATGAGTATCTTCTGTATGTTATCACACAGATACTCTGTCATTCCGGATAATTTGTTAATCCCGTTTTCATTTTTGTGAACGACAATGTCATTGCAATCTCGTTTATTCGTTATTTTTATTACACAGAATAGTGAATAAATCATCATCTAAGGAATAATAATAGTTAAGTTAGTTAAATAAGAGATAAACATCACTTAATTGACATTTTTAAAAAATTTTAAACAACAGAATTTTTTTAAAAAAATTTTAAAAGAATTCTCATAAAATAGAATTTTTGTAAAATATTTAAAGTCTATTAAGTTTTTAGAAACAAATTAAAATAAAGAAAAATTGCAGTGCAAACTGAATTTATTAAATGCTTTGATCGGAGAACGGGTAATGAATAGAGAGTAGAAAATATTAAGTATAAGTTAAGCTCAGATATGCATTTAATTTTTTAATGGATAAATATGATCATTTTTTATGTAATAATTTATAATTTTACCAAAACTACATACTCTGTTCTTATAAGCAATAAAGTATCATTATGAAAATTTTAAAAGAATATTTTAATTGTTTTTCGATATTGACATATATTTTCATGTAAATCGTTCTTAATTTATAAAAATGTGGTCTCGCAAATTAAAAATCTCCTGATTAAATTAGATTGCTATTTTTTTACTGTTACCTCTCTTATTCTTCCAATTAAGTCTAGTTAAGAGATCAAAATTTTGAGTTCACTTAAGTGATAACTTGTTGAGGCTTAACACTATTTATGTAAAGTTAATTCCAATTTTCTTCATATGACTTTTTTAGTTTAGTGATAATCGACGGTAACATTTTGTACACAATGGTTTACTGGAACGGAGTCTAGAGTTTAAAATGATCTCTGAAACACAATGAACACCTAAATCTAAAGTGGGAATCGAACTTTCGAGCTGTTTAACCGAAGACCAGCTAAGTATTCAGTTGTCAGTTAGATTCCTAAAAAAATTCATTTTCATTTGGTTCTACATTGTTACTCACTTAGTGCATAACTACTAGAAATAGATGGTTTTGGAAAACAAAGGCATTTAGTTTATTCAAAACTGTTAGTCAATTATATTTTCAAACTTTTACGAGAGTTAAGATAAACAGAGGGGCAATTTAGGGAAAAGAATCTCAGCTTACATTTGGTTTACTGGGCATTTTTTCAAGAAGGATTTAACTATAAATCACTAGATTACAATCATAAGACATTAAAAATTTGGTTTCGGGATAGGTCTCTTTTCTCTTTTTGAAGATGGAAGTTCTGATATCGAATTCCATCATTATTGAACAACAGTAGATTATTATTTCATTTGAGACTTTTATTTTTACTGTTGTTGAAGTGAGTGCTTGAACATTTTTCTAGTTTCCACAATTACAACTAATACATTATTCTAATTATGGAAAAACCTCTAAGAAAAATAATAAATGCATGGTTTACATACTATAAAACATTACAACAATCATCGACCATTAGATTGTCGATTTCAAAGTGTCACATCTATCGTAAAATAAGACTAGCTTTTCGTATCTTTAAAATCAATAATCAATAACAAAAATTCTTCTTTAATGTGGAAAGAAATAACAATGTTATCTAAATTATGCTATTTTCATGTTATTTTTGTAGCCTTCATTGTTATTTAAATAATACTTTTTCTGTAGACATCCAAAAAGAAATGAATTTTTTTATTTCGTTAAAATATTTCATACACACCATTATGTTTGTATGCTCTCTGATGTGTGCTTCGTAAAGTAGTTTCTTTCATTTAATGTAAAAAATAAACTTTGAAAAAATAAGTAAATTTAATTTGATTTCAAATCAATTTATTTTTATATAAAAATATAATTATAATATTGTATTATTTAAAATTAAATTACTTTTGGTCGACTGATGGCTGAGTGGTTAGCGTTCCTGACTCTTGAGCTATGGGTCCCGGGTTCGAATCTCGGTTCGGGCATGGATGTTACTTTCTTTCTCTGTTATCTCTTTTTTTCTCTGTCCTTTCTTCTGTGATGTATGAATGCGTCCTACCCTATAAACGAGTTTGTGGTGGTATGGCGCGGGAAACGCTACTCGTCTCTGTGACTTGGTTCACAGGTGCCCGCTTGGTAACGACAAATGAGTAGCAGTTTCCGGCTTTGTTGTGGCATAGGGTTCGTCACCCAAGTGCCCACCATTGGTAAAAAAAAAATTTATTTTCTTTCCGTCAAATAAGAATTTTATCATTTGAAATTGTTTCCACTATCTCCAAAATCAAAGCAAATGTATCAGCTTAGATTATTAAAAATAAAAAGTCTACAAATTATAATAACAAAAAATAAAGGTTATTTAAAAATTAACCCTGAATTTTAGTCAGAAAAAAAGTCACTCTCGCGTGTCTGATATAGGTTACAGGTTCAATACGGAACACAGCCAAAAAACATCGTACTGATATATATATACACGAAAAAAACCTTAACGTCATCTGCTGGAATAGTAGCGTTTTTAGCCAGCAAGAATATTTGACTGGAAATACATCGTTATAACATATTGAACTTTAAAAACGCGTTTCACGTTCATAAAATGTCTTCCCATGCAGAATTCGTGGGAAACTTACAATTCGCATCAATTAAGCTAAAACAGTAGAACTCCATTATTCTCAAAATGTTACCTTAAATAACTCAATTCTATTGCAAGCCTTCTCTTACATTGCAAATAAATCCAAATAAATAACTAGAAACATAAGTTCTCGTACTCGTCAAATACCTCTTTAACTTGACAATCAGCAATATATAACAAAGCTTAGCTTATATTCGCTTCGCGCGATTAGGCTTAAATGTAAAATCAACTTGCAGAATTCTAATAATGCTTAAGAAATAATGTTAAAAAGCAATTTGATTGCAAACATTCCCTTATGCTACAAACTAATCTGATCTAATAACCTTTCACATAAATCAAATATCTCAATAAATTTATAATCAACGATACATAATAGTTTACATTAACTCATTCGCTTCCGTTAGGTTGAAATCTCTTGGAATCATGTTTAACTGAAAAAATCATACTATATAATAACTTTATTGTAAGCACTCCTTTAAGCTACAGATTGATTTGATATAGATTGCTTTATTGATCTTTCACCATGATCAAATATCCCAATATAAATTAACACAACAGACAATAAATAAAACAATATTATCCAATTTTTTTTCCAACGGTGTGGTTACGAACTCTATGCCACAACAAGGCCAGTAACTGCTATTCATTTGTCGTTACGCAGCGGACACCTGTGAACTAAGTCACGGAGGCTAGTAGCGTTGCCCGCACCATACCACCACAAACTCGTTTATAGGGTGGGCCACATTCATATAACATCACAGAAGAAAGGACAGAGAAACACAGAAAGAACTGAGAAAGAAAGTAACATCCATACCCGAACCGGGATTTGAATTCGGAAGCCACAGCTCAGGATTCAGGAGCGCTAACCACTCAGCCATCGGTCGGCTAATCCAAAATTATTATATATAAGATAATTTTTTTAACATAGATAACAATTGTGAAAAATTAATTAAAATATTTAATATAATAAATTAAAATGCAGCTATTTTTATGCTTTAAGCAAAAAATATATGCATAGAAAAAAATTGAAATAATATAATTTAGGAAAATGAAATTTTAATAAAAATATTTAATTTCGAAAAAATAATAGAATTTCAATTCTAAGTATTTTAAGTATATAAGTTTTGAATTTATAGTTGAGTCATAAATAATCATTTCCTCTCCGGAAGTGACGCATTGTGAAGACGTGAAGTTAAGAAAAAGTGACGCATTTGTAAAAGATGCTGATTTATATTACAGTGGAAAAAATAATTGTAATAATTAATTCAACAGATAATGAGAACAAACTGGCAAAATATGAAAAATAGTTTTCTTTAGTATACACATAAATTCAATTTTTTTTACAATCTTACACACATTTAGAAGGAATTTTTATATTGGAAATTAATATTCATTTCATGTAAATTTGACTGCGTCATCCATGTAAAAAAAAAGTTGCTTAAGAATCTTAGCGTCAATTAACTTTTTAATAATGTAAGGAATCGGAAACTTTAGCAAACACCTGTTATCAATATTTAGAATTTTTCAGAAACTTGATCTTTTACAAAAATGCTAAATTTTTATGTTGAATTTCCAAATTGTCGCGAAGTGTACCATCGATATTCCATTAATTTTATCATTAGAGAATTCTTTTTCTCTTAACTTTACAAACACTCATCAAAACGACATCAAAGACCTCTGAGCGCAGGTGTCGCCTCTGCTTTTCCTGACATTCATACGCTCTGCGCATGCTCTGAAGTTAAAGTTTGACATTTTTATAACATTCTTCTTGTAAAGTAATCCTTAGAAATCTTTAATGGTTTCGTTAATGATTTGGAATCTTTGAGAAAACTTTCATTATCGCCTTCGAGATGAACTTTTTGAATGTGATAAGAATGTTTCACCTCAAATATTATATTTGTCAGCAGTTTTCTCATTAGTCAAAGTCAAGCAACAATTTTTTTTAAGAATTTTCAACACTAGCACAACTAGTTAAGACAACTAAACGTAATTGCTTATTTAAGTTTCCAATTCTATGAAGTAAAACAAATTAACGAATTTAAATTTCGCGATTTATCAGAAACTTTAATAAAAATGTGTGTGTGTTACATTAATAATTTTGGATTTGTGATAGAGAATGTACTTCTGATTCCTCATTCAGTATTATTAAGAATATTTTATTTTTTACCAAAGGATTCAGTTAGGCTGGTTATAGTTTTTAGGTGGATCGTTCACTGTTAATGCGAATTAAAAAATGAGTTTTTAATGATATGAATAAAAATTAATTTCATTAATTTTACGCTTCAAATTAATTTTATTAATATTTAGTAATTAATGAGGATGAAATTAATGAAATATAAAATTTTTAGAGGGAAAAATTTATTTTGTTATTTCTAGTCCGTTCAAACATTTGTCAAGTTGTTTATACATCCAAAACAATAGGAAAAGAATTCAATAATAAAGAATTTATAGAAGGATTTTCTACATTTGTTAAATTAATTACTCAATATTCTTAAATTTATATTTTATCAAGAAAATTAAAATTTTTCTGATTATTTTAATATATGGGGTAAAAAATTTTTATATAAATAATTACATTTGAAATATCATCTGATTTTATATAAGATAATTGTAATCCTAAATATACTGCTAAACTCTAATATTTTTAACTAGAAAAACATTAGCCAATTAGATTCAAAAGTAGATGAATTAATTAATAAGAACTGCTATATAAGATAATTAACTAATTAGCTATATAAATCATTCATAAAATGAATTATATAAAAAAAACTTTTTCATACATCTGTAAGCGTCAAAGTAAAAATGCATATAATGATAAATATTATACTGTATACATAAAATAAATAATTCTGTGAACATATTAAAATAAATAATTTAATACATAACATTAATGTGAAAAGGATTTGAAATTGTTATTGAATGTGATATTAATTTTATCACATTTTGTAATGTTAATGATAATGAAATAAGGGAAATGTGGGTGAAAGAGTGAATTACAATATAAAAAGCTCGCCAAAACTTTGGTCAAGGAACTCTTACAGTTGGTTGGATGATATATTAATCTTATTATTTTATCACAGAAGGAAACGAAAATATTTTTTTAATTAGCTGAATAAACTGTTAAATTTTCGTAGAAGTCAATCCTTATGATGAAAATCAATATTTATTGTAGGAATATTTAATCATTTCTGAATATTTTAATAAGTGCTATAAAATATCTTCTATTTGATAAATGAAACTGAAATACCATTTGATTTTATATAACATAATCGTGATATTAAATAGATTCGCACCTGTCTGACATTTTGATATGTTTGGGAAATCAAACAAATGTAAAATTAAATTAATTATTAATTTTGTCACACAAGTAAAAAATTTATAACAATTATTTTATAAGTATTAGAAAACATCAATTAAAATGAATGGTAGAAAAAAGGGTATTTAAGAAAAATAAATATATATGAAAACAAATAGTTTATAAAAGTTATACGTTATGCATTGCATTTTTATGCGGCATTAAAATTCAAAATGACAAATTTATTTGTCCATAAATTATGCTATAAAATTAACATACATATAACAAAACAAAATATATGAAAATAAAAAACTTCAAACCGAGATAAATGTGAACAAAGATAAATAAAAATTAATGATAAATATAAAACTATAACAAATGTTAAGCTTTTTTAAAATATATTCTTCGAATTGTGATACATGATTATATATTGTACTTCTATTAAATGTAAGTATTTCGATCTGTAAACAAATGTTAATACGCCCCTTGATATCATAGTTTTTTTCGTGAAAAATGCGTATGCTTTTGTTAGACAATTTGTTATTTTACCTCAATATGAATCAAATTGAAATTCTTATACGTGTCATTCAATTCAGTTGGTGGAAATATACCCATTCAATTGAACGACTGCTTCCATAAAATTATTGAAGCAGAAAAATTATTTCAAAGACTTATGCAACCGAATAAATGTGTTTTTCTCCAAAACTAAAACGTTGGCTTTCTTAAACAATAAAATTGCTTTAAAGTTACCAGAAATATCTTATCAAGACGAAATTGCTTAACAAAGATCACAAAATTGCTAGATGTTGCTTAATATTAAAAGTTTTATAAAGTGACGCATTGATTTATAATCAGACGTTGAACTTAAATGTAAAAAATGCAATCGTTCTAATGCCTGAATTTTTTAAAAATTAAAATCAGAAATACATCTTAACGCAATTATATAAAGCATTTTGAACTAGCAATGAAAGAAAGCTGCAATATTTTGATAACAAAACGTAGCATTTCACAGTGGAATATAATCTACAGAGTCGCAGTAAAATTCACTATCATCTTATTAACTTTTGAACTCCAACAGCAATGATCATAAGATTGGGACCGAGGCATAGAAAAGTAATCTTGGCAACAAGAGACAAATTCCAGCTGTCCTTGTGGTAAGATTCGTAAATCAAAAAGTTTATGACATATGACAGAAAAGTAATCAAAACTTGTAGACCATAAGTGATGTAGTACCAATCTGCACTTTGCGCTCAGGTATGTAAAGGGAAAGAACTTTCGCAATGGGCATTGGTTTGCAGGCGAGTTTTAAAATTGTCATGGTCAGTCACAAGTCAGAAAGGAGGTACTTTGGTTTTTTTAGTAAAACACTCGTCTACTTCATTGACCAATTGAGTATTGACGGTAAATGAACATATTGGTAATTAATTTTTCCATCATTTCATTTACGTTATGGAGCTTAGATAGGAGTTTACTGGCGACTATGTATGCTGGTGAGTCAGATTAATATATCTATTAGTAAAGTCAAATTATGATTGATCCTTACTTTTAAGCACATGGCTTGAGTGCTCCTAGCTTATGTTGTAAAAGCATTGTAATTAAAGTCAAATGTGTAACATGTATGTAGAAAATTCCCAATTCTTTTTCTACTTAGGTATGAGACTTTTCGGTTTTAAAGTAAGTTTGAAGTACCACTTGATCAAGAAAACATGTATTTGATTTTTGGAATGCAGTTTTCATGTCACCGGCAGCTATTCGAGGCCAGTGGCCAGATATACGCGTTTTGCGTCGACTTTTCGTCATTATTTGATTTGCAAATGATCGATAGATTGATATCTGTAAATTTAAATTTGAAATACACCTTCGGTGGCATGTTTCACATATCAGTGTATTTTATGAGCTGAAGATGGAATGACCACTTCAAAGTAAATTATTCAACATTTGAATCCAACTTTTATTAAGCAAATGGCAATAAATATTAAGCTTCTGCAAGGTAAGTTGTTGTTGCACCAGCATTCTTCCCTGTACCTAATCCTGACATAGGCTCTACTTGTTAAATAAGAGTAGCTGGGTGAAATCTTATAGATTTTGAAGCAAGGACAAAGCAGAAGACTCTCAGTACTTGGCATGCCACCTCTAGAGGTATAATTTTATTTGGAGAACATTGCGATCACACTCAGTTTTAACGGGCCCCAGCCGCCATTAGCGAACACAACGGATCTTCGGTTAAGCTGAGATTCGTACTCACTACCTTACAACCAAACCACCACGCTCCCTTCTGCTTTGAAAGTGAGTTCTGAAGAATTTTTGTGGATTCCTCTGCGTCGATATGGGAAAAAGAACCACTCTACTTCAAAAGACCTTCCGGAGGCAATATGCATCAGACGTTTAAAGACCTAGCATAAAGAAATTTAAGCTAGTTTTTTACACTTAAAATGATGTAAATACTTCGATTATTTATTTCCATATATTACGCAATTTGGATTAAATTACACATTCCAGTCACATTAAAGTGACCACCTATCAAAAGCCAGAATAACCACTTTTATCAGAGCGGACTGATACGAGACATACAAGAAGAACGTCATTTAGGTTCTTGAAGTTGTTTACTGAGATGTTGAGCCAAGCCAACTCTAATGCCTTGGCCAACTGCGTTGGATTACGCCTGTGAGGGTCCATGCTGCGAACATCCCCGTTGAGATGGTCCCAAACTGATCATCGATTGACTTCAAGTCAGGTGAGTTTGTTGGCCAGAGGAGAAAGATAAACTCATCCTGGTGCTCTTTAAACCACTCACGTACACTGTCAGCTTATGACATTTCTCATTGTCCTGTTGGTAGATGCCACCATCCCAAGTAAAAACAACGAGCATATAAGGATAGACATTTCCTGAAAGTACAGATACATGCTTCTTCTGATCTATTGTACCTTTCAAAATGTTGAATGAACCCAGAGAATTCCAGAAAAACATTCCGCACACCACAATGCTCTCACCTCAATCAAGATGTACAGCAATGTCCAACTGTCTGATGGAGCATAAAACGTCATTAATCAGAAAATAGTATCTGTTACCACTCAGTGGAAGTCCGGTTGCGGTATTCACGTGCAAATTCTAGACTTCGTCACCGATGGAGAGCAATTAGCATAAGTGCATGAACCAGGGGTTTGTTCGGAGGTCTAGACGCAGCAACGTTCGCTGAACAGTAATTTGAAGACACTGTTGGAAGCCCCTTGGCTCATGTGAACGGTCAGTTGCTCAAAGGTAGCACTTCTACTCACCCGAATGCATCTTCGAAACTGTCGTTCACCACGACCCATGGGTCATCCCATTTGGCATGTCACTGATTTTGGACAGTTTCATTTTGTTATGCACTGTATACTTTAACCACAGCAGCACGCTAACAGTTCCTAAACGCAGCCATTTCGGAAATGTTTCCACCCTTGACCCGAAAGCCAATAATCATGCCCTTTTTGTGACATCGGATAAATATTCCGTTCCTGCAATACACCAATGATTGTCTTTTCCGAAGTCTTCACACGAGCTTTATATACACTAAACTGCACTGTGTATCTACTGACTTCTGTGATTGGTTATTTAATATTGACATGGAAATTACGAGGTGGTCCCCTTAATGTGACTGGATTGTGTATATTTACAGATCGACACAGTTGGCATATCTTTCACAGATCGACACAGTTGGCATAGTGATCGACACAGATCGACACAGTTGGCACGGTCCAGTTGGCATATCTTTATCCTATTTAAATTCCAATGAATGTAAGAATTTCCCACAATATATCTTGGTGATCGCACTAATGATTTAAACAAATTGCTTTCGTAACATATATAGGTACTTTTCCATTCGCCATAAATACCATATTTTTCGTTCGCCATACATACTTTATTTTCCGTACGACATATATACCATATTTTCCGTACGCCATATATACCATATTTTCCATCTGCCATATATACTATATTTTCCGTTCACCATATATATAGTATATTTTCAGTACGCCATATCTACCTTATTTTTCGTACGCTATGTATACTATATTTTCCGCTCACATATATAACATATTTTCTGTTCGCCATCTCATATTACAGACTTCCAGAAGGAATCATCACTAGTATTGCGTGTTGCAAAGAAGTTTAAGAAAATTCCCAAGCACCCACTCTGAAAGACGGGCTTGCAAAAAGCAGAAACGCTCATTATTCAACAACCATTGTGATTGAACTTGTGTACTTCGGAGCCCTACTACGGCCATATAATGAGCCCAGACTAAGGGAGTAATTGCGAATTTCATATTTTTTCCCTATCCTCACTCGAATATAATCCACTTTCTATAAAAGTTCTAGGTGTATGCATATGAACACAGATTGACAATAATTTTCCGGTGTTTGGCGATAGATTTCACAATATTTATGTTTCGTATGTTTAATTTCCCATGTCCTGTGATTTGAGTTTAATTTTGTTCACTAATGCGCACAAATACACAAAATATATACTTCAATCAATGATTTACGTCCTCTTTGTTATATTTGTATTCAAATAACTGAACAAATTCCTCAAATGAAAGGAAGATTTCTTTTGAAATAGACAGTGCGCCGGTGATACAGCTGATAAAGTTAACATATTCACCCAATAGATTGGCTTCTACATTTTGAAATAACATTTCCCACTCATCTGTTACATTTTTTTTAAGAAATGAAAAGTGTAATTATATCAGGCAAGACTTTCACGAATAATTTTAGATAAAAAAAAAGGAATAATTTCTTCCGAGAATGAATCGAAGCGAATAATTATGACGTAGATCGACGTATAAATGAAAATGTATTCAGATATGAGAATTTTTATAAATTTTTCTTTTCTTCTATATTTAAAAATGTAATTTTTCTAGTCGAAACTTTTTTTGCCCGTCTTCCGACAATTTAATTGGTTCTCAGAACACAATAGGATGTAACGTGTTTCTACTGGATTGGTCGTTCTTTTGTTTCCTTCCGTTCTTTTACTTTAAGAATACTTCAATCAGAAATTTCTTTGATTGCGATAAAAATAGAGCTCTAGGAGAAGGTAATTAACTGCAACTTCCTTGCAATTTAACTTTAGATTGAAAGATGGTGCATTTCATATGTTACTTGTTATTTGGAGACACTGGTGATTTACTATCTTCCTATAAATGAGTATATAAAATGGAATTCGGATTTAATTCGGTTTGACGTCTATTTTTTATAATTATAAATATTGTGTCATGTTAGTGTCATATATTTATTAAATATTTATAAGAATCAACACTACGTTTTCATATGGGATTTTATGTAATTGATGTAACTAATCAGTAATACTAAATGTGGAAACAAATATTTTAAGAAATTCGAACTCCTTATACTGTTTTAATTTGAAGTATACTATATAATTAATAATACATAAATCATTAAAAATATTTTATTACCTATATGAAATTATAATTATAATTTAATTTATAAAATATATTTAATTAATAATTTGTGGAATCAGTAGTAATATAGAAAGATCGGTAGTAATATAGATCAGTAGTAATATAGAAATTACTACTATATGATGTTTGCAAAAAATGCATCCTTAAAACTGATTAGTTAAATTATTACTTCAATTATAACATATTAAGTTACAGTAATTTATGCATAAATGTATATTTTAATGAAAAAATTGATTGATTGATATGTGGGTAGTTTTATTGAAACTTTAATTACAGTGTTTTTACCTTGGGAATCTCATGTAAGCTGAGTTAGCTACTGGTAAGTTAGTGCTCTGGTTAACAGTTCATAAGGTTGATTCCCATATCAATTGTAGATGTTTGTAGTATTTCGGATTTTAATGTACATTGTTGGTTCTTCTGAAATTAGCACTCATGTGCGAAATGGTATTTTAAAACGATGATTCGGACTAAGTGAATTCCAATTAAAAAAATCGAGTTCTATGATTTAGACAAGAATAAATAATAAAGATTTAGAATTTGAGAGACTATGATGACCTAACACTTAAAGTTTACGCGATGCATATTTAAAGAAGATATATTTACAGAATATAAAGCTTCGCGCGTAACATTTCCCTTGCGTCATCTTTGATGTTGCATAATGCAGTATGACTTCTTCAGTTCAATATTTCATGTTCCCCTCTTTAGAATTGTTGCTGTTAATAGTTCGGAATTCACTTTAAATTGTAAATTAGCCCCTGTGGCGTAAAAAGTAGCAACTGAAAGACAACCCCATTAAATTAATACACCCACAAATATTCTTAAGTTTAAATATTCTATCGCACATTATTTTCCATTATCACATTTATTTAATAATTCATTTTACTATATATATTTAGTGCTTATAATTTATAATATTTTAAAGCTTTTTAATAACTTTCAGTAATTTTTCTAACGATACTTTTTCTGAATTTCTTTTGACTGAAGATGCAAGTGCTCGACTTTTTTTAAACCTTTTTCTCACCGAGATTTAAGCAATTCAAATGTAAGAAAAAGTGCATTTTTTATTCAGTACTTCTTCAAGAGTTAATTGCAATCTTATAGAGAAAAACATAAGTGCCCTCATTTCATTTATACTTCCTTTAGATAAAAGGTTTCAATCATTAACATTGGAAATGTATGAGTGACGTAAAGAATAAAGTTAAAAGAAAAAGTCCATATTTACAAGGAAATCTATTTACAAAAAAGAACCGTAAATTATATAAAGAAATTTCTTAAATCTGAATTACCTTTTGGTTATTTTCTTTATCATAAGCTGAAAATGAAATGTTGACATTCTTTTGAAAGAAAAACACTGCCAAAATATTGTAATAGCAAAAGTATCCTAGAGACGGAGAGGTCTCTTAGCAGACATTTTTGCATAAAAGTGTTGGTCCATCTGTGACTTTTATCTAGAAGTAGATTTCTAGCAAAATAAACACTCTACATTTTGCGAGAATTGAACTCATGAGCAGTTAAGTTAAATACTATAAAGCTAATCACTCAGTTGACAATTCCGCCTAGTAGTTTAAAGATTTGATAATTGATTGAAGCTGAATTATGGTTCACGATTTTAAGAACTTTCCTTGAATCAACATATACTTCAAATTGAAAAAACCTTGACTTAATAAAATTTATTAGTTTCCTCTATTCATATAGAAAATTATTGCTTTTTTTCCTGATTAATAACTTTATTTAATGGATTAAAAGCACATAATTTAGGATGCAATTTAAATCTTAAAATAGATATGAATGCCTAAAAGTGCATTACATCAAAAGTAACATTATTAAAATTTCAAAAAATTGTATAATTTAAAATAATTATTTAATTAAAAAAATCTATAAAATATTATATATAATTTAAAATAGTTTGTTTGTAATTAATATTCCATGTGTATTTATAATCAACAAATTGAAATGTTTATATAACTTTAATATATATAAAAAATCAATTTTTAAAATTATAATACAATAATAAGGAAATTATTTTGCATTTAATTGAAATGCCTGACACATTTATACAGAAATGAAATAATTAATAACATTGGGCAGCATTAATAAGAAGCAATAATATTAATAACAACCCATAATTTTAATTACAATATTAATTTTAGAAATGCTATTTAACTAATTTCTTTATAATTGGTAACCAAACCATATCGTTTCTTTATTTTTGAAGTCACGTTTCGTTTAATTTGGAATTCTAGATAAAACACGATTCCAAGACATTGCAAATATCCACACCAAAGTTGGTTGTCGAATCAATGAACTAGCCAATCAAATAACAGAAAATTAATAATTTAACTATTATCCCGTTTAAATATCCAAATGAAATCATTTTTGAGAAAATAAAATGAACACGATGCAAACTCCTTTCAACATAGTTTGGTTTATTTGTACTTCAAGGTAACTTTTACGCATGAGAGAGTATTTCAACCAGTACTTGTATTTTTAAATGTATTTTGAGCAACTTCAAATATTCACGCCAAAGGTGGGACATTAACAGATGAATCGTTGAATGAATAACTAAGAAAATGACTCTACAAGTTTGAAAATAATTTTTTCCATCATCGAAACTCAAATGATCAAGATTAATGAAAAATCAAATCAAATTGAATTTGAATTATCATTTAAGCATATCTAGTTATAATTTGTTTTCAACCGAGACGAATACTTATATTAGCTGTTGTATTGCGACGACACTGTAACTAATCCAATCAACAGAATTTGGAAAAGAAGATCCACGTATTATGGGTTCTTAATTAAATTTTCCATTTCAAGAGACATGTGCACTTTGGTTACGAAACTCATTCCTTATGCTTGTTGAACAAGGATGTCCCATCAGTTTGTTTTTTAATAGATAACTGTCAGCATCCTTCTATCAAGAGAGGGGAGGGAGAAGGGGCGTGTGAACCGCCCAAATTAATTTTCAGTCCAACTCTACACTATCACTTACACTTCAAGCACCAGAGGAGAGTGATGAAGGATCCAATAGCCTCTGACTGGGGTGCTTCAACCGTCCCAATCCCTCGTTCTCTGTTTATGTAATCGAATTACCCCAACAGTCCCCAAAAGTGTGGGTGAAAATGATTAAATTTGTGGCCATCATCTGGTGGTAGTGCGGGGGTGGAAGGGCTTACATTGCCCCCTTTCATATATCCAATTTGCGAGGGGGCGTATGAGGCTTCTATGCATTTTGAGGTGGCACTGCTATAGCGATGGACATCTATGATGGAGGAACATTAAATTGAAGTCGACATGGGCTTCCAGTGCTCCAACGTCACTTGCTGAAGCAACGGACGTCGGGAACAATTTGTGAGTTTCGGATTGCAGCAGTCATGTAGATCATAGCTTCGGTCTGCAAAGGATTCAATGAATTCGACAGCTTCCAATTATATTATAGTAGCTATCTACACGTTTCCTTTCCCTAGCTTTCAAACCGTTATTTTCGATTATTTTCAAATTCATATGGAATTTCCCTTGAAGCATGGGAAATTGAATGCATTTTTTTCCTATCATAAATGGTTAATTTATACATTTACTTCACAGCATATTCACAATACTAATATTATATATTTATTGAAAATTTAATTGTTATTTTATTTTTGTTTTCTCGGCAAACTAGTGTGCGGATTTCCTCAAGTTTGCCAGGTTTGTTTGTTTGTTTGTCGCTCAACGGTCATTTTTTGCACACGAGGGCTAATTAGACCGGGACTTACGGTTTAAAGTGGATTCCGAACCACTACAAACATCCATGCCCAAGGTGGGATTCGAACCCACGAACTGTTGAACCGAAGGCAAGAGTCAAGTTTGCCAGGATTGCAAAACACATTTGACAGATCCAAAGGAATTTTTTTTCTTTTGTGGGCTTAAATATACTATAAAAACGTTCCTAGTTCTCCAAAAAATAATGATATGGGATTTAAAAAAACGATACAACGTGTATAATTCCATCACACATTCTCATACATAAAAGAATTTTAATGAAATCGCATTATTTTCTTTATAATTTGAGAGATCAACTACTCTGACAGAAATGTGGTAGCATTCAAAAAGGGATTAGAAAGCGTAAAACATACGGTTTAACATACATTTTTAGAAACATTTCGTGGATTCAAAAGAAATTTAACTTATTTTTGTAGCTAACCCTTTAAAAGTTATTGATTTTGATTAATAAATATAAAGACACCTTATATCAATTATTAATTCAGAATATTTAGGGCTACATGACAATCGATTTTACTGTTTTTATTCCCAACTTTGACAGTAAAAAATGAATTTACACAAATGCGTTTAAGATAAATGCCAGACATTGTAGTTTAAGTAACTAACTTAATAATAGACAAATATTTTTTCCCTTTCCAGAGTTACCTTTTTAACAGGAAAATTAATTTTATAAGGAACAGTTTAAATTGTATTTCAAATATTTACACCCAACCAAGTTTGAGGTGAGTATTGACTCATTGGTTGGCTAAATCATTGACATTAAATTAACTACATTAACATATAGTTCCACAAAGTTTGTTTAAGAACTTTAAAATACCCCATATCCTGTGATTGAATATTGCTTTTCCAAGAAAGCTAGCAGATTAAATTGCCATCTATTAATGGCAAAAGATAGAGTGTAGTTATTCTTATTACTTGAAGTTCATTCAAGCGCAAATATTTTTCCCATCTTTAAAATTCGTAATTTTCTGAGATTTGAAGCAGCATTCTTAAACGGGGATATCCTGTAACATTCAGAGCTACAGAAAATGTCCACTTAAAATAAATCATCCGCGAATAAAGAGTAAATAGTTTGATAGGGGTAAGTTAAGAATGAGTTGGCTGAATGATGTAAAGGTTGTTAAGATAAATGCAAGCAAAATTTTACAACCCAATCCCGTCCTTAGAAATTTGCCTTCAAATCTTAAAAATTTTCTATTTTTTGTTGTTTAATAAAATTTTTACAAAAATTGATTTACAAATATATACTTAATCTTATCATTAGATATAAAAAATGTATGCTGTTTATAATAATATTAATTTATTTAATATTGTATAGGATTTGTCAGATATTTTACTTTACATATTGTCCATCTAATTTTTAAAATTTCAAACCAATATTGTTTTTCAAGTTTTTTAAATTTTATTTAAAAAACTTGACTTCTTTTCGAAGGGAAATAATGTGTTTGGCTTCATAAATAACGAAGCAATCCCATATAATAAAATTTCCATTAATAAATTGAATCATAATATATATATATATATATATATATATATATTATATATATATATATATAAAGGCAAAGTTAGATGTATAACCAAAAGCACAAGAATATATAAAGATATAAATGTAAAGTTAGACACATAACCAAAAGACAAGAATATATAAAATTTTAAGTTTTAAGTTTAGCAGTACATTTAGCGCAAAAGCAGCTGGAATAGTATTACTAAGATATAGTTAAGAGTATAATTTATAAAGAAAGAATATAATGAAACAAAATACAATGAAAAATGCCAAATGGAAAGAGTACATTGAAAAATTAAATACCAAAAGTAGAATATCAAATGGAAGACAACATACTGAAATATTATAGCACTGAAATAGAAAACATATATTGAAATATGAAATGGAAAATAACAATTGAAAAGAATACAATGAAAAGAATTACATTGAAAACACTTTAAAGAAAGATAAATGTAAATGGAATAAAGTACCAATATGGCCAGCTTCATCAGGGGGTGTTGACCACATTGGCACAATTATGGCCTTTCTGCAAGGTATTTTGGCGGCATTGGATTTTGGCTTGTATATTTTGGATTGAATTCTACTTGCATATTTTGATTTGTTTCTTTTATTCTTGTTTGATGCTTTGGTTTGAATTTTTGGTATGGCTTTGGGGTGTGATGGCTTTTTTAAGACTATGTCTTGGGCCATTGCAGAAAGGCCATAATTGTGTTAATGTGGTCAACACCCCCTGATGAAGCTGGCCATATTGGTACTTTATTCCATTTATATTTATCTTTCTTTAAAGTGTTTTCAATGTAATTCTTTTCATTGTATTCTTTTCAATTGTTATTTTCCATTTCATATTTCAATATATGTTTTCTATTTCAGTGCTATAATATTTCAGTATGTTGTCTTCCATTTGATATTCTACTTTTGGCATTTAATTTTTCAATGTACTCTTTCCATTTGGCATTTTTCATTGTATTTTGTTTCATTATATTCTTTGTTCTTTGCATATTTTATAAATTATACTCTTAACTATATATATATATATATATATATATATATATATATATATATATATATATATATATATATATATATATATATATATATATATATATATATATATATATATATATATATATATATATATATATATATATATATATATATATATATATATATATATTTGTCTCTCTCTCTCACTTCAAGAATAATTTTGATTGTTCTGATATATTTTAAAAATAAACTCAGTTGAAAATAAATTTTTAAAACAGTTATAATAATAGTTTTTACCCAAAATTATAAAATGTTCATTAGATAATGTTTTGTAAATTGGTTTTTAACCTTGCAGTAGTTTCATTATAGATTTCCCTTTTATTTCTTTTCATAAATATTACATCAAGAAAAATTCCTATATTTATATTTTAACGTCAAGAAAAATTCTCTCATTTCTTTTTCCTTTCCAAAACCATTGTAATTTAACTTTCAAAAAAATATATTATAAACCATAAGCTTATACAAAATTAAACAAATTATTTTTATATAAATTTAAAACATTTTAATGAATTATAATTAAAAGCATTCACACAAGGTATAAAAAACTTATAATTCTCTTTTGGGAAATATAAAAACTCATATATGCTCTATTTTTAATTTTCTCTACTTGGATAGTTTTATTATATAATTTAGAATAAATTCGGATGTCAAAAAGTAACCTTTACAATATACAAAAATAATAAAATCTTCCTTCACGTCCAATTCAATTTTTTTTCCTTCATCTAATATACAGAAAAATTTATTTGTTTTATTGATGGGTCTTAATTTTTCATCAAATGAATTATTTTGATGTAAGTGATTATAGTTTTTTGTTCATAATATTTATTTCAATTTTTTTTTTGTAAAACATCTAATCAGATGGTGAATTCATCCAATTTTTGTTCCTTGGGTTTTATAAATTAATTTACCAATTCACTCATGATTTGGGTACTGTAAATTAATTAATTTAGAGGAATCGGGTATTATACATTAATTACTTAATTTTTAAAACTCAGAAATAATTATTTTGTGTGTGTGAAAGGGAGAGAGAGAGAGAGAGAGATGTCACTAAATATATTTCAGTTTTTTATTTTAAAAATAATATAAATTCTTATACTTTACAGTATAGTTTCTCTTAAGCTATTTTCATGATGAATTTATAAAATTTTGTTCCATGAGTTATTTAATAATGTTTTTATTAAAACTCAGAATAAATTATTCCAGTGTAAATAAATATCAGCAATTTACATCAGAATTATTTGATATGTTCTCGCGCTCAATCGCAGTGTCTCCGAAATTAATCTTAATCTGGTGAGAAATTTACCTATCGCTAAGCATTTTACTGTTAATTTTTGTTATAATACAAAATAAGATTTGAATAAGACACATTAAAAAATTAAGATTTGCTTTTTCATATTCAACTGTGTACTTCGCTAAAACTAATCTGATAAAAAAAAATTTACCTAACTTTCAATGTCGAGAAATCTTATATCAATTGTTTATTACTACTTAGAATAAACCATTCTGATGCAACTAAATGCTATTTATTGTTCATCAAAATAATGAAGACTAATCTCGTGTTCAACTGCGCAGTTTTTGTGAGGCCAATCTGATGGGAAATTTATCTATCTTATCCCAAAGTTTATGAAGGAAATCAATCTCAAAAAGTGAACGCAATATGCGTTTCCTTCACTTCCATGTTCAAGTGTGTATTTTCTTCCCCTAGATGAGAAAATAAATAGGGAAAAACAAAATAAGGTAAGGGTCTCGCCACTTTTTATCTACCAAAATATTTTATTTCTCGCAGACGTCGGTGTTACAACGAAAGAGAAAACTTTTACATTGCATAATTCTAAATGTTAAGAAAATGGAAATAAATAAAGCAAAATGAAAAAAAACCATCAATCGTTTGGGATCGAATTGAATCCAGCTTGAATTTAAGAAGAGCGCGGAGGCATGGTCCCAGAACTATCCGATAGATTCCCACAACAATCTCAAAGCAGCGAAAGTGTGAGAGGGACAGAGGGCCAAGTCTTTTATTTGGCGATGAATTTCGGAACCTCTTCTACAATTGAAGTCAGCTAAGGAATTGGCTTTGGACGGTGAGGCTTCATATGAGAAAAAAAAGTTTTTTTTTTATTATTTTCCTTTCTCTGTGTTTTTTATCAAAGTCAATTTGGAAAGCTAAGAATATGTAAGAATAAAGCAAATAAAAGTAAATAGATACTTTTTTTGTAAAAGAAAATGTATACCAATAGGTTTTTTCTATAAATGGAGGAATAACTAATTGAAAAAATGTTTTTACTGATTAATGACAAGTTTTCTAGTTTAAAGTAATTACGAAAAAACTCTCATTTTGTGTGTAAGGTACTCACGAAATTAAGGAAAACTTTTATCTTTTACGTGAAAAGAGATTAGTCAAGATTAAAGTCAATAAACATAAATATGTATTAAAATTTTCATAATTTTATCAAGAAGCTATGTGTATATTTTATTGTTATTTAAATACATAAAACTTATTTTAAAGACTTTATTAGCTGCTTTAAAAAATCATTTTTATACTAATTTGATCAAAACTTACATTTTCAATTCTATTTCAAAATACTAAAAGCATTTTTTCAAGACGGGAATTGTATTCACGATTATAGTTCCCAGAAGTCTAACAATCAAATTGGTTATTTTTCTTTCATCAATAAAGAAACCTTGATTTTAGTTTCAAAATCTCTTAAAAATCAGATGTAAAATTTTTGTATCAAGCTAAATTACCATACAAAATTAGATGTTTTACATTAAAAAAGAAGAAATTACTTTTAAAACAAACAACATTAACAACTTAAATTTAATTCAAATTAATTTTAAATTGAAATCAAAGGTCTTTAAAGAAAATGCTTTTCATATAAACTGATATTTTCATATTATTTTTTATTATTACATGCAATATGTAAAAACATTATATAACTACAATACTGTGATGGTTTTGACCCTCACCTCTCAACCAATGGAGCCGGGTTAGAATTCCAAATAAGGCCAGAAGAATGTAAAACTGGGAAAAAACCTTCGGACTTTTTTCCCCAGTTTTATATTAATTTGCCAGTACTGGATTCCCGTTACGAAAAAGAAAGTTTCCTGTTTTTGTCTGAAGTCATCGTTCTTATCTACAAATGTTCTCTACCTCTTCTAGTTTGTCCTCTCGTGCACACCAGATGGGGGAATACGACAAAATAATTAAGTCTCCTTAATTAAATTTCTTTACCTTATTAAAATTTTTAAAACTGATATTAGTTATTCTTAATTAATCTGAAACTGATATATGTTTTTTGCTGTTATATATAACAAATAATATATATATATATATATATATATATATATATATATATATATATATATATATATATATATATATATATATATATATATATATATATATATATATATATGTATGTATGTATACATATATAATTATACACACAAATTTAATTGACATTAATACGATTAAACTTGAAGCATTTATTTTACATACCTAACTAATTGCTAAAGTAATTTATAACAGAAAACATTCGCTGACATGATAGAAGGTTGAATAACTTTTGCCGAAAATTATATTTCCGCAGTTTTAAGAACACAAAATACTGAAATTATGCACAAAACAGAGCAGCCCCATCTCTAAGATGATTTAATTACTCTTCTAAAAATGCATCTCCTTTCATTTTCAAGAGGATGTTATTTACATAACAAATACCCATGATTACCTTCCAAATGGCGAATTTGAGGCATAAATTGTATGCAGTTTCTCATCTGTAATAAACATTTCCGAATACAAAATTGTCTTTGAATCTCGCTTCAGAAATATGCCAATGTTATAATTCTTCCGGAAGAAGCAAAGCACGTCAGTTATGTTGCCCAGATTTACGCATTCAATTACTTTCAATCTGAAAATAATATTTTTTTTAAAAAAGAAAGTGGTTGCGAAGAAAGTTATTATCCCGCTTTTACTCTAAGTGAGCGCTGAACCCCGAAGTGATACCACCTTTGGGTGAATTCGCAAAGATTGTTTTTCGCCATTCCATTATACGAAGTTATTTACCGTTTTTTAGCAGTTTATTACCTTCTGCATCTCAACGATGCAGGACAGCCTCACATCCATTTCACACCCCTCTGGCCTAAATTGAATATGGATACTTTTTTTTTTCTTTTTCAACTTTCCCGCTAAATTGGACCGCAGGGACTTTTCCATCTTGCATGGGGAAGCGACTATTATTTATCGAGGGATGCCCAAGAATCGAGATTGGATTTTAGTTTTACGCGATTTATCACTGGAAGAGATTTTGCGGCATCGCTAGTGTAAGTATAAAAAAACGAATCGCTCGAGTTGCGGGGTGAAGATGAATTTTCCAAGCAAAACCAAAGAATCCATTACCTCCGCTTTTTTACGATTAATTAATACTACGTGAGATGCTGGAAACATTGTTTTTCCAGCTATGGCATATGACACCGATAATTGGGAAAGCATCTTGACAGGGACTATTTGTTCTGAGATAGTAAGTGATTAAATTCCGGCAATGAGTAAGAAATATTTTTCTCCTGTTGCATAACAATGTATTATGAAAAACAAATTGAAAGTAATAAAAGCTTATATTTTGATAAATGACCCGCTTGAGAACTTAGTGATAAAACAATGCTCTTCAGAGCAAGCGAGCCCGGGTTCGATTCATGTAACTGTTTAGAAACAATAGGTGGATGTTACGCTTTTGCATTTTCCATGATTGCTTATCGAGTTAGGTATAAATTTGAATTTCTCGGAATTCCTTCTTTGCGACATAAATTGTATTTAGACAAATATCTCTAAGGACAGTTTATACCGTGGATATAAAAATGTCTTACTACAGCCTTAAGCCCTGTCCACTAAGAAATCAAACTGCCTGCTCACAACGATTTAGTGATAGCACCATGATTTTCGCAGGTAGAGGATCATTGTTTGATCTCAGACACAGATAGACAACAAAACTGGAATACTGCACTACTATTTTTGCATGCACGTCTGTCAGAGGAATGCCTAAAATCTTAATGAATTTTTTTTTCAGTTCACGATCTATGAAAAATCTTACCAGAGATCATGTTACATCAGACTATCAAATGTTCTGGCTGTGAGGCAATCCTTAATGCGGTATCAAAATATCCATGAATTTAACTTGTTCTATTTGTACTATCGTTCTTTTCGAAACAGATCTTTGATTCATTTTTAAATGCTGTTAAGAAAGAAAAGAATGATACTGCGTTTCTACTTTCTGAATTTGCTGCAATTGCAAATACACTACTGGCCATTAAAATTGCTACACCAAGAAGGAATGTAAATAGCAGAACGATATTTATTGGACACATACATTTTAGTGGAAAGAACAAGTGATTAGATTTACAGTACATTAGGATGTATAGATCTTGAGAAATCAGTACCCAGAGCAGCCACCTCTGGCTGCAATAACAGCATTTATCCGCCTAGGCGTGGAGTCAAACAGAGATTCTATGGCATGTACGGGGATCTCAGTCCATGCAGCTTCAACACTATGCCGCAGTTCATCGACAGTAGTGGATTGTGAGTGATGGCGTGCCAATCACTCGGCAACCATTGACCACACGTTCTCATTTGGTGACAGATTAGGAGAACATGCTGGCCAGGGTAACAGTCGAACCTGTTCTGTATCAAGGAAGTTCAGAACAGTACGGGCAACATGCGGTCGTGCATTATCCTGTTGAAACAAAGCATTAGAGAGGCCTCGAAGATAGGGCAGAGCCACGGGTCTTAACACATCGGAAATGTAACGGTTGCTGTTCAAAGTACCGGTAATGCGAACAAGAGGTGATCAAGACGTGTATCCAATGGCACCTCATACCATCACTCCAGCAAATGGGCCAGTATGGCGATGTCCAATGCAAGCTGGCAATGCGCGTTCTCCACGATGCCTCCAAACACGGATGCGGCCATCATAGTCCTGTATACAGAACCGAGATTCATCTGTAAAGATGAAGTGATGCCATTCCTGCGTCCAGGTTCGTCGCTGATCACACCATTGAAGGCGCTTCTGTCTGTGACGCAGCGTCAATGGTAGCCGAAGCCATGGTCGCCATGCAGACAATCCATGCTGCTGCAAACGTCGTCGAACAGTTCGAGCAGAAACTTGTTGCATTGCAAATGACTCCATTTCTCGACTCAGGGTTCGTGACGTGGCTGTACGATCCCTTGTGACCATGCGGATAAGATGTTTGTCTTCTCTGCTGTTAGTGATGGGGGGTCACTGAGATCTTGCATGACGTTCCGTATGATTGTCCTGAACCCATCGATTCCATATTCTGCTAACAGTCATGGGGTCTCGACCGACGCGAGCAGCAATATTGCGGTACGATAAACCGCAATCCCGGTAGGCTATAATCCTTCCTCAATCAAAGTCAGACACGTGCTGATAGGCATTTCTTCTTCTTACACGAGGCATTACCACAACTTTCTTTGCCAAAATGCATGAAATTTCTTGCATGAAATGGATGATTTTATCCTTTATAAGGAGCTATTGCATTTGTTATCCGGTCTAGATCATCAGTGCTTGCTAGTAAACAATCCTCTCCATAAATTCTTAAAGAAAGTAGTCTAGAAGAATAGAAACAGGTATCATGGGTGCGCATGAAATGGTTGATTTTATTCTTTATATGGAGATATTGCATTTGTTATCCTGTCTAGATCATCAGTGCTTGCTAGTAAACAATCCTCTCCATAAATTCTTAAAGAAAGTAGTCTAGAAGAATAGAAACAGGTATCAGGGTGTGCATGAAATGGTTGATTTTATCCTTTATATGGAGATATTGCATTTGTTATCCTGTCTAGATCATCAGTGCTTGCTAGTAAACAATCCTCTCCATAAATTCCTAAAAAAATTGTCTAGCCGAATAGAAACAGGTATCAGGATGCGCATGAAATTGCCATAATCATTTTCTTAAAATGGTCGACGAAGAACATAAAGAACATATATTTAATCTGAAAAAGAAAATGTCTATAGTTAATGATTTATCCAAAAGCACTACTATTCAAGTCGAAAACGGAAAACATCAGTATGAACTTTCACATTATAAATAAATATATTATTTCAGTTGATAAATCTTATACATGTATGTTAATATGTTCGTTATTTTGCAGATTATTATACTTTAAAATGTGTCACACCATATATGCATGGACACCATATATACCCAGTACCAATTAACATCATCATATTAGTACTTTCTTAAGAAAAAATCGATTTTTAGGTAATGAATTTTAAGGATTATCATTTAAAAATATAGACACGCTAATGATGTTTCTCCGACAAAAATTATCTATGATAATAATTCAGTCTGTATTAGGTAGGGATGATTATGTATTAAGTAGCATTCCCAAAAGAAATATATATATAATATTAACGACTTTATACATTTTAATTAGGTAAAATTTCTTAGCATTAATATCAAGTAAAATGGTAAATATTTTTTTTCTTCTATTGGTTCCTTATTACGAAATAAAAACTGAAATACATATTTCAGATTTAATCAATGCATATAAGTTTAAACTTTATGATATTAGAAATATTTTTGATATTTTTTACTACATATAAAACACATATGTGGGTAAAGAAGATTTTTAAATGTTCACATTGATTTACTTATATTAATTCAAAAAACTTTGTTTGAAAATTCAATCAAATATTATCATTCTTATAAATTAAAATACGAGTTTTTTGGTGATAATCGAAACAACTTTAATAAATGTATAATTCAATTTAATTAAATTATTTTAATCTCAAACTATAGTGACTTTGGTTTGAAAAATTTCTATGTGTGACTCAGTTACACCATTTTTATTCTCATAAATGAAGAAATCGACTAATACATATTGGTAGATTTTTATCATATTGATTTTAATGTTAATACTCGGAAGAATGTAAAATAACCATTTCCTACAAAGTATTACCCTAATTATTGTCTTAAAATTTTTTCTACATTCCTAATTATTTTCGAAGAACTAATTAGTAATTTGGAGGAATTTCTGTAAAAGTAAAACTAATATAATTAATGAAGATTCATTAATAAATATTTGTAGCATAATGACAGTTCTCATTCTTTTAGTCGATTTATTTTGCCCAATTATTTAAAAGTTCATTGTACGTCTATAAAATATTACATAATGCACCTATGGGGGTAAAGAAATGAAATTTCCTCCAATTTGTATAATGATCTAATGTTTTGTTTCTATGATAGTTTTGTTCCCATGTCGCTATTTTTATTTTTCCAAAAGGCGCACCCTTTAATTTAAAAAAAAAGAACGAAAATACCGTTGTATTCAATTCTAGTTTATATTTTTGCAGAAGAAAACTTCCCGTACCATGTTGCGTCATCATGTTAGATAATTCATTGTTCCCATATGCGTTTTTTCATGCAACTCAACGGGGATTAGTCTTTTAAATACTGGACCACACACGCGCAGTTGGTCGGGGTCATGACCTCGCTTACGGACCTCAGTCACAAATCCCATAAACAGAAAAAGGACACATTTATCGTCTGACCACGGGGGTCCTCGAAATGCTGACAGGTGAAGTGAACGTCCCCTTCCTTCAAACTCAGATGGAACTTCATTCTCAGAATTACAAATCATATTCTTTGGAAGAAATCTGTACGGATGGAATACTGATCGTCAACGTAAACTAACCCTTTCACTCGGTGTATTGATCACCAGGAAGATGATGAATTAAGAAAAAGATACGCTAGCCGTCACTTTGAAAATTAACTCTGTTAAGAATTCGTGTATAAATAAACTTTAAAATCATGTACTAATTTCCGAAACTGTCTATTTTTAATCTGCTAAAGTTGAAATGTTTCCTTGCTTATCTGGAATCATCTCGTGTTCATACATACTGCAATTTAATATTATCATTCATAACAGATTTAGACAGAACCATTTGTTTAATAAAGTTATTCATTTTTTTTAATCAGCTTAAGCTTTAGAATGAGAGGAAATAATCTGCAATTTGAAAATTTTTAACTATAATTTTTGATTATTTAACAAATGTTTTGATGAATGGATTAATATTATTTTTGTTACTTATTGATAGGCAGAAATATAAAAAATATGAATTATTTCGGATTATTTTTTAGTTAGCAAATAAAATAGTTATCAACCATGTCTACCTGTCACAAATCAGACAATGCAAACAAATAGAAATCAAAGAGTTTGTCACTTCGTGCAGTGCTTAAGTAATAATCATTGTTAATGTTATGCATATTAACTAAAACAACCCAGTTTTTTTTAGCAAGAATTTAATTTTTTCCAAAACGAATCTATAAAATATTTTATCTCATTATTTTAAAAGAAATTATTCATCGTCTTAATTCAATTTTTTCCCCTGTTTCTGTAAATAATTCAATGCTATTTTTTATCTTAACTTTATCTTACTTTTTAGAGCTTTATTTTCATATTACATTTATTACTAAATTTTCTATTACCATAATTGTAGCCCAAAATTTTATATTATCTAAGTTAATTTACGTCTTATAGGTCCATGCTATTTAAGTGTGATAAGAACTATAGTAAATTTTAATAGGTCTTGTTTTGGATGTTTTTATTTCTTGTTTCTTCCTTACTATTCTGTAATTAAGAAGACCTGAATTTATTTTCCGTATTTCAGATTCGAATACTGAAAGATTCTCAATTTTTCTTACAACTTTTGAATAATTTATATGAAAATGATGAAAAGAGAAGTAACATTTTACCCGATTTAAAATTTTTTCAATTATTAAAATGTAATGTTATGTAAGAGCATTAAATAATAAATAAACGAATTAAGAAAGCAATATTTATTCATTAAAATATATACATCTACGGAAACCTTCAATTATTAGTAAAAGCACATTCAGTCAGCTTAATCTCAAAATTTAAATGAATATTTTAACCTTTAAAAAAGAGAAAATATTCGAAAAGTAGACTGCTGCACTCTATTTTTTTATCTCGATAATTTTGTTTTTGATACACAGTGAACTCTTAGAATATAGTGTGCCTAGAAAAGTCTTGTCTCATCTCATTAACTTTGAAACGCTACCAACTGTGGTCAGAAAAAAGTATCAAATACACAAAATTAGTTATGTTTTATAAAAAGTAATAATTTACAAAGTCTTTATGGTGAAACTTAAAATTTTAAATCCTATCTAAAAAACTAAACGAAATATGGTTAAAAAGTCAGTTAAAAATTTGAAGAGCAGTGGTGACATAGTAGCCAACAACCTGTATGAAGAAAACAGAGTATATTATCCGCCGCAGCTTGTGTATCAGTTCTGATATGTCTTACAATTCATCAGAAAGATTGAATCGCTCTAGAGGCTAGATGTATATTTTCACTAAAGATGAATAGTTTGGGTACCATAAAAGTACCTAATTGAATAAAGTACCTGCGCATTTAAAACATTGTTGAAAGTCACTTTAAAACTAATGCGTGTAGCAAATTTTTTTATTTCTATTTTTAAGATATAGTTTTATTAAATTATTACTGCTTTATAACTTTGTAATTGATTTTGTTTAGAGATGAGGCCACTCAATGTTGAATTTTACAGCTACTCTAAACGAAAGTTTTCTCGTTTTATTGTGCATGGCCGTTTTTCCATATCTCCTCATTATATTTTTAAACATTCTAGTGAGCCGTAGTAACCTAGTGGTTAGGGCATTGGTTTTCTGTCAGGAAGGTTGGGGCTCGATTCCCAATGCCACAAAAGACCCAACGAGTACATGCGATATACGTGCTCGCTAAATATGTGTAATCGAAGGTCCAGTGGTTGGTCGTTGAGCAGTTACCATGGGTGTAATGGTCTGGAGAAAATTTCCTCTCCCTCCAGATCAATGTCAAAATCGATGGAGTGGATCCTCTGATGATGCCATCTATCGGAGGAGTTTAGAGCAAAGTCGTGCTTTCAGCTTAGTGGTACTCTGGTTAAGCGAAAGGCGCACCCTGCTACTTTAATTCGCCCAGCCAACTGCATGGTGAGCGTGGCTTGTCCAAGTGTCATAAGTAACATCAACAACAAGCATTGTAACAGTTCAACTGCCATCATTCAAAAGTTAAAAGTTTTAGACAGGACTTTGCTGACCGAATGGTGTGTCTGTTTCATTCATTTAATTGTCCCATCTAATTATTTTACGTCTAAAATCAATATTAGTTAATTTAATTTTTCACGTGAACACAAAATTAAGTAATAACTTTGCTTGAGACAGTATTTTTCAGTTACAGTTACCTCACATATTTGAATATAATACACGACATTCATTTAATCTTCAAAATTCAGAAAATATATCAAATAAAGAGCTTTATATTTTCAGATTATTTTGTCATGAATTCTTAATAATACAAATATACTGGGGAAGCTTTTCGCAATTGACATTGACAGTAATGCGTCGACAAACCTTTGCTTTAGCAGCTTATAATTAGTAGTTCACACTTTAGTAGAAAACCCGGAAAAAATTTTAAAAAGTTTATAACATATTCTGCATTATACTAATATTTATTATGCGCATAAGAATAAGAAGAAATCAAAAGAAGTATGAAAAATTGCTTAACGCATTTAATATTAATTTAATTACGATAATAAACTATTTTCTACTAATATCATTAATTATTTTTTTGTGTTATACAATAAATATTCCTAAAGATTGATTGTAAAAATGAATGTCAGAATTTTCAAATTATCCGATTTTGATAATAAATATTTAAAATCTTCATCCTATTTTATTTTTATCTCACTGTAAAGAAGTGTTTTCGGTACTTAAAAAACTCTAATTGACCTACGATAATAAACTATTTTTGAAAATACTGTTAATTATCTACTGCTGTACAGACATTATTTTTGAAGATTTATCATAAATATTTTATATATAATTAATAAATATATATATCAAATATAATTATTTGTCAGATTAAAAATGAGGTTTTTATAATATTTCGATAACTTTTATGGGTATTTATTTCAGAATAATGAATATTCTATAACATATTAAATCTTAATTTAATTATTATAATAAACCACTTTTTACAAAATCAAGTGTATAGAATAAAGCTAATTACTTTATTCTATTGAATCATTATTTCTGAGGACTGGTTATTTGTATAGAAGCAAAAGTTGTACTTTTTTATTATTTCTAGGTTATATATTTTTATGTGTTTCCCTCTCAGAATAAATAAAATCTTTTTAGTAATATGGACTTTAATTATGGTAGGATGATTAATTGTTTCTTATAAGAAATTTATCATTTTGTACTAAAACCAGGTACATAAATTTAAATTATTAATATTCATTTTTAATTTAAAGAGTCATTAATTATAATGTATGTAAACATAGTTTATTTTGTGTTAATCACATTCTGTTGAATATCAGTTATCAGGGAATGAAAACTATATATTTTCTCACTCTTTCTCATCTTTAATTATTTCAGTCATAATTATTAATATTGTAACTTTTGCATATTTTTCTATTTACTGTAAAAATTAATTTTTAGGAATGCCAACATTGAATTTTTCTAATATATTTATAAGCCTTAATGTCTTCGATATACTGATAGTTTAAACCATTTAGTAGCAATATTTATACGTAAGAAAAAAATAATTCTTTAATTTTTTTTAGTTTACTGTGAAATCTTTTAAATATCTTAGATTCTTTGCAAAGATTTTAAAATTTCATCCATAAAAATTTTAGGTAACAACATTGGCTATTCTTTATTCAAAATGGTAAAAATGTCTATGAACACAATTACTGCTGTTACATCACATATTCCAAGTATTTTCGTTGTTTTCAAAAATTTTATATGAATATTTATTTATCGAGAAATTATTAGGAATTTTTTGACAGTCCACTTTGACTAAATATTAAAAATACTGTTTCATTTTTATTATTTGTTGTTCTTATCAAGTAATGAGGGAATATTAAAAAGAAGGAAATGTTTTGCTTACGTTCAAAATTTCCTTGATGTTTTCATTGAAATCCCTCCTTTTTTATAAATATTATTACATTTTAATATTTTTGGAGGTTTTATCCAGAATGAATAGACACAAGTGTATATTTAATTTTATTCAATATTTTACAAATTTTCGTTTATTTATTCACAAGCTATGAATTTTCTATAATTTCTAAATTTTGCTTATTCAACATAGTTACTCCAGATCTGGATATCAAGCAGTTAGAAAAAAATCTGTTATTAGATTCGAAGTAAAATTTGATTACAAATGATTCATCAGATCAGATTATACCTTGAAACATATAATCCTATTGGTTAATAACAATCATCAATGAAGATAACATGCTTCAAAGTTTTCTTTACATCATTATTAGTTCCAATATAACTCACCAGGTAGCAGTGTGACAGCAATTTTGGGTAATTCTTTTAATATGTATTCATCTCCAAAATCCGATGAATCATTTGTAATCCTTTTCAATTTTAATAGCTTTTTTTTCCAATTTTTATCAAAATTTTAAAAAAATTCAGAGTTTTAAATACTTGAAACGGAGTAACTAAGACTTTATTGCAGAGGATAGCCAATAAACATCTTCTAATAAATCCCTAACTATTAGGTTATTTGCGGAGTACTATTGAAATCTCATCAGATATTTCAATAATATAACGGTGGCAAATATAATTGATGTACATATTTGTACAACATTAAAATATTTGTCAAAGGTTTGAAATATTTCACGAATTTTTTGGTAACCCTTTATATTTGGTCCTTTTCATAAGAGGTTATCTTAAATATTTTTCCATCTCTAGTCGTCCCACCTCATATATTTTCCTCAAGGAGGAATATTAATTTAATATACATGAATTATTCGATAAATGTTTAGCTATTTGTTCAATATTTTAAATTAAATATGGTTTTATTTAATATTTTCGGTGGTTTACTATGTTTTCTCAGTTAATTGAATGGCTTTTATTCTTTGTGATTCAGTTTTTCTGCTTTCTAACATTTGAAACAGAACTTAGGCCCATTTCCATTCTTGAAGTTATTTCCGCTGCTTTTATTATTTAAGTGAGTTGTTTTAGCTACTTTCTAATAGTAGTTAAATTTTTCTGACTCTCAATACATTTTAGGTATTTTTCTATGGTTTTTTTTAAATAGTTAATTGAATGACTTTTATCCTTTGTGAACTATTTTTGCTATATTTTAATATTTAAAATTTTACTTTAAGTTTTTACATTTTCTTACTGTATTAAATAACTTCCATTCTTCATGAGGCTCAGCATTTTAAATTGGAGCACATCGCCAATAAATTTAAGTCTTTTTCATCGAAATGAAAGCAGATAAATGTAATTGTTCAAATAAATGTTAAACAGATACATAGAAATCACGAAACTATTTTCTAAAACCTCACACAAAACTTCGAACAAAGCACATTTAATTTTAATTTATTTTAGAACTCGGCTTGCAGAATATGCGGGGGTGGATTTTCAAAGTTCAGCGCTCTTTCATAATTGGGGGCGCGCCGAGTAAAGGAAGAGTCTCTTTCAAATAACTTATTAATGAGATGAGCAATTCCAGAATGGGAATGTCTTCTATTTACGGCAGAATTCGTTGAGAGTGGTCATTCCCGGTTTTCAGTGACTAAACTGATATGAAGGAACGGAATTTAATCACCTGAAATGGAAGGGAATTCCTAATCAGTAAATAAATGCGGTAAATGCGAATTTAATTTAGATATTTCCCCTGCATTTCATCCCACGAAAATTTTTAAGAACGAAACACCAAAAGGAGACGAAATTGTAAGAGAATTTGTAAGCGAATGAAATTGCTAAACTATAGAATATCTACAAAATGTCTGATACATTTTGATGATTAATAATTCATGAAATTATAAAGAATTGCTAAGAATTTATTTTATTACTTAATTATACGTAAATAAATCATAGATACAACTATTTTGCAATGCTAATTTTTCCTCAAATGATTTGATTTTCTGGTTTCAATGACTTTTCTTTTGCAAATATTAGCCCCAAGTGTTATTTAGCTGTAAAATTATTTTTTTTTTCAAGTTTGAATAATTTTTATTGTTTGTGCTATCATTTCACAAAAATATTTATTCGACTCTATATTTTGATCATTTAAGTTATCTTTTTTAACACCGCGGGCAAAATTTTTATTACTCGGGATTTGTAAGACTATTTACAAAAGGAAATTATTAAACTTTGGTTACTTAAAGACCAAAATTACTACTACAATAGACGACATATTTATTCATACCTGGTAAGACAATTCTAATTTATGACAATATATTATATTTAGTCACATTTTACAAATTATAAAATATTAGATGAATTACAATAAAAAAAATAAAATTTTACCACAGTGGGTTTTTTTTGTGGAAAAATCGTAGTGTAGAAGGAAATATAATATACAAATCTACGAAATATGTTAACTTTTGTTTTTTCCGCATTCTTCTTGTAGTAACAAAAACATCATAAGCATAAGAGAAAGTACTATATCCTTGTAGTAAGACAGTGCTTCTTAGAGTGGCAGGTCTTGTGTTCAATACCAGCAGCTGTTAAATAATGGGGGATGGATTCATCTACAGCTAGGCTTGAAATCAAGACTGATTAGCGCAATCCTTTCTCATGGTCTTGTAAACCATTGTATAACCCTCGAGTACTTACAAATCATGTTTCTTCAGGGGAAATGAGTTTATAATTGCAGAAGCTTTTCAAAAAGTATTTCATGTCAAGGTTAAGCTAAAGCATAAATATCATTATATATTAAATTAGAGGAAAAAATTGGTTCCCTCAAAACTACAATTTTTTCATGTTAGATAATTTTAAATTTCTTTATTATGAAATTTAATCCATTTTTATTTAACTGAATTTTCATCATAATTTCTTAATAAGAATCCACACATAACGAGTAAATCAAAAATAGTTTATAATCTTAAAATAAAATATCTATGAATTGAAAGATAATTTTTTAACTAAACATATTCAAATGAAATTATTTCTAAATTTCTAAAAAAATTTTTGCAGCTTATTTTTTCAAATGACAGTGGAAAACCTGCGTATTTTACAATATCTTAGCTTTTATTTCATTAATAAAATCTTAAGGTTTAACTTTTTAATTAATTATTCATAAAAAATTTATAATTATTTGGAACATAATAAAAACTCATTTTTATAAAATTTATATTATCACATTATAAAAAAATAATTTAGTTTGAAAAATCTACAGTTACAAAGAGTAATTAATTTTTTTGAAGAATCTTTTATTCACTTAACTTCATTGCTGAGAAAATATTTACTTTGTTTTAAAATGAATGAATTAAGACAAAGCTTTGAAAAAGCAGCGAATTAATTAATGTTCTTTATTTATTTTGATATTTAATTCAATATAATCAAAATATAAATACATTTTATATGTTAAACTAATTGTTTGTACATTTTTAAAAATATCATTTAATACAGTATATATTATCTCCATTATTTTTTACTGTATTGATACACTCATAATTGAATTTTTTAATTAAATAATTAATATTAATGTTAAATATAAAAAAGAATATTTAATAAAAATTTTATATTTTTATTAAATGTACTCTTTTATGTTACAATTATGTTTTAGAAGTTGCTATGATTTTTAAGTTCAAGAGCCATTGTGTTATTAATACATGATAAAAATTACAAAATTTATGAAATTATTGATTAGATATTGCAATAAAATAAAAAAAATTTTAATGAAATTTACGATACATTACAGTAAGGCGAAATCAAGTTTGTAAAATGGAATATAAAAATATTGGTTTTAGAATGGTTTAATGAAATGTTATGTTATTTCTAATAAATATAATTCACTTTTATATAAATGTGTTTAGAAAATTAAAAATTCAATTAATGTATAATCATTAATGTATATAAAAAATTTCTAAAAACATTCATTTATTTAAGGAGATTTTCAAAATAAGTCCTAGTGAAAATTTCTTAAAAATATTTAAAAACAGGTACATTATTTTTTGAAAAAATAAGGATTTCATGGTAAATTTCTCTGATGATTGAAATTTCAATGATTTTAATTTTTTTTATTAAATAAATATTAGATTGCTTATTTTTGATGTTTTTATGGGATCGAAATTTGTATCCAAATTTCTAATATTCTATTATTGTATTCGAAACATATTTTTTAAAAACTAATTTTAATAAATTAATCCTCTCATTTTCAATGAAAACGTATTTACATGCAATGAAAAAATGAGTTGTTTATTTTAAATGAGTTTGTTTACGTCTTACTTTTTAATCCGTTTTTAGCAAAATTTCTTTGCTCTTCTACAATTCCTTTACAGGAAGATAATTAACTTTTCTAATTTTCGTATTTTTATATAAAGGGTATATATTAACCTTTGATGTAAATTTCTATTCTTGAATTCGCTGTTGATTCTTAATTAAATGACTTTATTCAACTATGAACATATAACTTTACAAATTATTTGTATCAAAATAGCTCGCCATTAATATTAATGACTCTGTATATATAACACAATAAATATTTTATGAGGGTGAGTTAAATTAACATACATACTTACGCTTTTCATATTAACTCATATTCTCTTCCTTTCTTTTATTCTATAAAACATTTGTGATTAATGAATAAAATAAATACAAATGAAATTTTGAAATACCAGCTCTTTTTCGGAAATTATTTTATTTATATGATGAGGAAAAAGTAAATTAAAATATGTGTAATAATTTAACTTTATATATCACAAAACAAATTTAAGAGCAATTTATGTATATTAAGTTAAACTATTATAGTGATTAACTTGAATTAATATCTATGTTTTAGCTATTAGAAATCTGTGAATTTTTTTAATAACTGAATAAAGCTGAATAGAAACTGAATAAAACTGAATAATAACTGAAATATGCATAACTGAATAAAGAGATTTTTTTATTTTTTGTATAAAGTATCAAAATAAAAAAAGCAAGCTTTCCTTTACCTAGCCCTGAGTTGGGCTCTATCAGTTGATTTTAAAGCAGGGAACAAGCAGAAGACCTCCAATACATGGCCTACCCGCCTCCAGAAATATCATTTCACTTGGAAGACATTGCGACCACCAAGTGAAATGATACTTCTTAAATTAATGTGAATTTGAAAGGAAATTAGTGTAGCAATCAATATATCAAGAAAACTAATTTCTTCCAAGCAAGAGGCATTTAATTTCTTGAAAAGGATTTGCAAAATGTAAACTTTTTCCTGGAAACACTTTCGGAATTTTTGTAAAATTTTATTGAATTCCTAATAAGTAGATTTTTTCTGGATAAATTACATTTGGTTCTGGAGAAAATACGAGTTTTTTACTGACACACATCATCAGTCTAATTTAACATCAAAAGCAATTTTGTCACACACATTTTTCTTATTTACTTAAAATATATATTCATTTCCTGTTGGTAAGTATTTATTTCTAAATTATGACTTTTATGTATTCAAAAATTATTTGTATGTTTGACTAATTTGCTATCAAGCATTTCAAAAGCAGAAATAAAATAAAACTTACCACACCGTTTAAAAAGTTTCGTATCAAAATTATTTTAACTGTTACGTGATCTATAAATTGTTGAGGAAATAAGACAATTTTTACAAAATACACACATTCCCGTAAACTCATACTAAAATATTCTCGTAAATATTATGTAGTTCATGTCTTCTCTTGAATAAATAAAATGCAGCTCCTTTCTTATGAAATATGTGATACCTCTCTTTCTTAGCTCAAATATTTGTTATTCAATGCTCCAAAATTGCGTGTTAATCTTTTGTAAAACATTTGGTTCTTGTAAACAGTGCATTTTGTATGTCTTAAATGTGTAAGACCCAATGAAAAATAATTTCAATTGGAAAGAATATGTTCTTATTAAGATTTTTTAAGAGTAGGTAATTGTAAATAACAATATTTTAAATCATCCTGTGACAGAAAATAATCTCGGTTTTCATCATTTTGTCTTCTATCTAAAAAGATTAAATAAAGTTAATGTACAATTGCTATTAACAACATCATAAAAATAATATTTTTCGAGTAATATGATAGTTTTCGTACTATTCAAGTAAAAAGAAGTATAACAAAATAAATTAACATAGAGGACTTTGTTGTATAGATAAGATGTTCCTATGCGACAAAATGCTTTAAAAAATTATAAAGTTCTTGCAAAATTCAGAAATAACTGAGCAAGCAACTAGTAATTTCATTATTTTAACTTTAATTATATTAAATTTTCATCATAATTGCTTATTTACTAAGATTGCACATTTCAAATTATTTTTAATATAACTTTCAAAACCGTTGTGCAAGTTTTTCTGATAATTTTCCTGTACTTGTTAATTTTTTAAAATTTTACTGAAAAATTATTGTTCTTAATGGCAATGATACCTTTCTTAAAAATAAAAAAAATTCGGTTTTTAAGTAAATTTTGATGATGTGTTTAGCAAAATAAAATTAGAGTAATCAAAAAAGTGTTCTTAAAATTTTGCTATTGCTTTTCATTTGCATGCCTGTTGCTCCTTTTCTTAGCTTGCACGAAGGACATGTAGTGAGTGTAAAAAGTATTCGTACAGTATGACAATTGATTTAAAAGAGATCCGCTCATAAAAATTATAAACATAAATTCCATTTTAATTACTAATAAACACATAATAGAACATATTTTCACTAGTTTCATGTGAAATTTACTCAAAAATAATTTTATACATGAATAAATATTTACAAAACTGTAACAATCCAACATCTTGTGTTATAAAAATATTCGTACACTAAAAGAAATGCAAATTGTTTTAGTTATATTTTGTGTTTAGTTTAGCTATTAAGATGTAGTTAATTGACGTCATCTTGTAAGTTACTTAAAAGGTTCTTCAGTGGAAATTTTAATGTAGTGAGAAACTAGAAATTCTGTAATGGGTCGTAAAAGTAATGAGACAAGTGTTTCCGAAAGATAACTGTGATTTTAAAACTTCGTAAAAATGGTAAATCGTACAACAAGATTTCTGATCTGGTTGGTAGACCCCGTTCAACTGTGCAGTCAATCATAAAAATGTTTGCTGCCACTCTAATGGTTCAAAACAGTTTTCGTACTGGGCGACCATGTCTATTGACATCATCCGACAGACGGTTTCTGGTACATTCATTAAAGAAGGATCCCAAAATAAGTGCTCCTACATTAACATCAGAACTAAAGAACATGGGAACAGCAGTCTCTGTAAGAACTGTTCGAAATGCATGCAGAAATGAAGGTTTCCATGGCCGTGTTGCGAGATGAAAATTCTTTGTTAGTGAGAAGAATCGGAAGCTGCGGTTGTCTTTCACCAAGCAATACGTTATGAAAGTCCAGATTTCTGGAAAAAGATTATCTTTACAGACGAAAGTAAATACAACATATTTGGATTGGACGGGAGACGAATGGTATGGAGAAAGCGCAATACAGAAATGCATCCTAAGAATTTAGTGCCAACAGTGAAACATGGGAGTGGAAGTCTACTTGTTTGGGGGTGTATGAGTGCTTCTGGGGTGGGCAAATTAGTCTTTATTAAAGGCATTATGAATCATTAACTTTATATTGACATTTTAAACAATAATTTAGGACCTAGTGCAACAAAAATGGGCTTGAATGGTGATTACGTTTTCATGCATGATAACGACCCCAAGTACACAGCCCTAAACACAAGGCTCTGGATACTATATAATACCCCAAAGTTCATGAAATTTCCTCCTAAATCGCCGGACCTCAACCCCATCGAGAATTTATGGGACGTTCTTGATAAAAATATTAGATCCAGACATATTTCTAATAAAAATTATTTGGAATCGGCTCTTAATCAAGAATGGGACGCCATATCTAGCTCAATAACAGCAAAATTGGTGGAATCGATGCCAAAGAGACTCAAGGCAGTTATTCGAACTAAAGGATATCCTACAAGGTATTAGCTGTAATATTATGATTGTGTTGGCCAATATATGCCTGATGTACGAATACTTTTTACACCACAAGATGTTGGATTGTTTCAGTTTTGTAAATATTTATTTATGTATAAAATTATTTTTGTGTAAATTTCACATGAAACTGGTGAAAATATGTTCTATTATATATTTCTAATTAATTAAAATGGAATTTATGTTAATAATTTTTATGAACGGATCTCTTTTAAATCAATTGTCGTACTGTACGAATACTTTTTACACTCACTGTATGCCTAAAAATCTTAGTGAAATTTAAACGAAGAGTGTCTGTATTAAAGGAAAGATACACAAAACATTCTGCATCTTGACTTTAATATATACACACTTCAAAGGAATTGTCGTTCGTGCATGTCAGAAAAGGCTATTTAACTTGCATCTCCCTCCTGACGAAGACGTGGCTCCTATGCCTCTTTTTCCTATTCTTTGTATTGTATAATTATACCTTATTCTTGTCAATGATTTTTCAAATTTTATCTCACTTGTTTTATATTTCATCATGATTCACCTTACTTTTTCAGCATTGGCATATCTCTTTTTAGCTGCTTTAGCGCTTTTTAGATTGTCAATAATGTATATAATCTGGTATTGTATTTTATTGGTTCTATGGAATTAGATATGTTGCATTTTAATTTGCATACTGTACTTATTATATTATATATAAATAAATAATATATATATATATATATATATATATATATATATATATATATATATATATATATATATATATATATATATATATATATATATATATATATATATATATATATATATAAACGTTTTACATTTAATTTTCTTTATAATTTTAGGTATTTTCTTTGCCAATACATTAGCTTTGCTAATAAAAAGATGGCTGACGACTCGTCAGAGACAAGATAATTCTTTCCAGTGTCCAAGTTCCCGCAGCTAAAAGTCTGAAGTGGGGAAAAGCTTTCAGAGAGAGAAGAGCACCGCCGGACCCAATGCAAACTTTGTGCGAGATTATTTCCCGATCCTAATCTGCTGAAGTGTTTGGCTTTGGGTTCGAGACTCCTCCGTTGATTCTCCCTTCTGTTGGTTTAGGGGAGACGAATTTGGAGGGTCCTCTACCGCCTCGGAGACAATTTCAACTTACCACGCAAAATTTGCCTCACCAATTATCTAGAACTTGAAGTTTTCATTGTTATCTTACGGCAGAAGAGAAGCTCTCAAGTGGCGAGTACACCAACTCTGAGAGTTCAAAGGGTGACCTCCAAGAACGGGCTACTGTTTTTCCGCGCTAATGTTTTTGTGCTGTTCCTACTTAGCTGAATGTGTGTATAGCATGTTATGTTTGATTTTGCACACACAAAAAAGCCATTCTTTATTTCCATAAGATGGATTAAAATAAAATATTCTGCAGTTTTCTTTCCCAGCAGCCTTTGTAATGCATTGAAAACAATCTTGACTTCAAAATAAAATTTTCATTTATTTTGAAAATTGCTTATTCCTTTTAGTTCGTACTTGTTAATAATTTTTTGTTAAAGATTAGTCTTTTTTTACATTTCAATAACAAAAGAGTGAATTTTAATGTTCCTCTAGCATTATTTTTGGATGAATTTGGTCGTAAAAGATGATTTGATAATGACTTACAATTTGATATCTGTTCTAAACTACTACAAACTCTCATGTCCAAAATGGGAAATTGAAAACACAAGCTTTGAGCTGAAAACCAGATTTTAACATAGTTACTAGCTTCAATTTATTTATTTATTTATTTATTTTATTACATTACATATATTCAGACTTGTATGCTTGATTCTTGTGATCCGCTTGTAAGTCTTCGTTGATAATAGGACAAATAGCACAATGACAGGTGTATAACCACAGAAGAATAACGAAGAAAACACCCAGGGCCACGGTGGGAATCGAACCCACACTCCTACGCTTTCAAGCGATTAGCGGTGATGCTTTAGACCACTCAGCCACAGAGCGCCCTCTTCAATTTAATGTTTTGCTAATTTTCAATAACTTTTCTGTTAGAAGGGGAAAACATCTGAAGTTCACAAATAGAATTGTCTTAATTTTATTTAATTATTTATTTTCAAATATAATATTTTCAAACAGTCCTTATCATTAAGAAAATGAACGAGAAAATATAAATACTGGTTGTGATAAAGTATGTTATATAGCTCAGTTTTGGGATACAACAGTGGCACTACCATGTTTTTACTGTAGTCTGAAGTTTTTATGTAATGTAGTCTGTAATTTTTGATTCGAAAACAATTGTGACAACTAACATGCATTTACTATATTTTTTACAGTTTCTTAACACATCGAAATACACAGCGTTACATGTCATTTCATGAAAAACTTTATGTTACTTTAAAATTCAAAAAAATACAGGAGTTTCAAACGTATGAAGTCTTTACTATGTGATCTGGACAAATGGATGCCGCACTGACAGCCTAAGGGACTTCAGTTCACCAGCTCGTGGATTCAAATCCTACCTCGGGCTTGTGTATTTGCAATGGTATGGAATCTACTTTAAACTTTAAGTCTTACAAAAAATAAATAAAATATAAAGACAAAAAGTAATTGTTTAACGACAAACAAGTCAAACTAAACCTGGACTAAAGGATGAACATAGCAGAATTTTCAATAATTTCTTTTTTCTAATTCTTGATTGCTACTAAGATTTCGACTTTTCAGCTTACAAGGAGTGGGAGTGATGGTAATTTATGTAGCTGGGAATTCAGTGAATGTGCCATAGTTGCCCAGAAAGTGAGTCAGTCTTTCGTAATTTATAAGCAGGGAACTCAGTGAATGAGTCATAGTTGCCCTGAAAGTGAGTCAGTCTTTCGTAATTTATGAGCAGGGAAATCAGTGAATGTGCCATAGTTGCCCCGAAAGTGAGTCAGTCTTTCGTAATTAATAAGCAGGGAACTCAGTGAATGTGCCATAGTTGTTGCCCTGAAAGTGAGTCAGTCTTTCGTAATTTATAAGCAGGGACCAAGCAAAGGAACGCTGATTTATCGTGCCACTATCAGAAGTATCATTTCATATGGAACATATTACGACCGTGACAACGTGCACCAGACACTATGAGTGAACAAGACTGATACTTGCTTGGGTCGGGATTTGAATTTGCTGCCTTCCGATTTCAAGAACAAATGCCCTAACCAACCAGGCTACCACAAGGCCTAATTTTCAATACATACTTGAATAATTTACAAGAAAATTCTAAGACTGAAAGATCTGAAATGTAAAATCAAAAATTTCAACAAGTAATGTTTGTTCTTCATGAGCATTTTTTTTTTCATTTCAGAGCAAACGAAAAGTAATGATGATGAAATCTATGATTCAAATTTATAAATCTAAAATTCAGAAATTTCCCTCTCTATAAAAGTGTCAAAAAACCTATTCTAACAAAATTGTTAAGAAATTAAGAAAGAATATTTATTATAAATGCATACTGTTTTGGAGTGATAATGATTTCAGAATGTTTGAACCATGGTATATTCTTGAGAGAAAGTTTTCATATCCGGTAAGTTAAGGGTTATGTACCTGACCAGTTAAAGTCTATCTTGTTGAGGAAGCTTAACGGGGAATAATGTTCTATATGAATTAAAAATGGAACATTTCTCTTTTTGCCCACTTGCATGGTTTTGTATTGAGTGAAGAGTAAAACCATAGTTCATGTTCCGAACCCTTCATTTTTGTTAAAAATAAAAAGGTGATTAATTTCTTTATTGACTGAAATAGGCAGTCTATAAAATACATCTGCCGAATGAAGTAGGAAGCCAGAAACTTAAAAAATAACTTAATCGATCCCATTTAAAAATTCAGGAAAAATTATAGAAACTATACGGATAATTTTAACATAATCTCTAAATTTCTTCTAAAATTATATAAATATTGTATTAATCCAAAAAAGTTTTGAAAATAAATAAAAACATTCAAAAGCCCCCAATTTTCAAAATTTTATTACGATTGACTTGATGGAGATAACTTTTTTTTATCAATTAGCATTTCAAAACTTTGTTTTAGAATAATATTTTTTAATATACCTTTATAGTGAATCTATATAAATTATAAATCAAGTTCTGCTTTAAAGCTTTCTTCCGAAGATCTTCGTGTTCGATTACTTAACAGAGTTCCTTCAATCGCGTTCGATTAAAAGTTTCCATTATGACTTTTATAATTAAAAGCAACAATCATAAAAAGTGAAAAAATTGTAAAACAAATTATTTTTGAGAAAAGAATATTATTTTCCAATACAGTGCTACAATATTCAATGCAATTATTTTTCGTCATGCTTACATGGAGTTAAATAACGAAATAGCATGAAATTCGATTGATGTTAACTCTCACACGACAACCTAAGTAATTAATTTCGTTTATTTTTATCTTGTTTAATATATCGCTTACTCTCTAACCTGTTCTTAAGCATGCATAAAATGTCACCGGCATATTTTAGTCTCTGAATAAACAAAATGGACAAAGAAAAACATCTTCCCTTCAACGAATTCAAGGAATTTCGTTCGTTGATCAAGAAGAGCCTTTTCATTCAATTACCTCCTCTTCATTTGCTCAATCAGATGTCTTCTGCATGTCTGGAAAATCATCTGGGAACAATTCGGAAGAACATTTTTTCCCTCCTGATTTCCCACAAAAAGGGGAAAATCTTCCCTGCTAAGTCATTGCTCAGACGCATTTTTCAAAGGAGTTTTGCGGAAGAAATCAACCGTTCTCGTGGCTTTTGAAGGGAAAAAGAAAGTCAACTCGTGGAAAAGTCGTTGGTTTTCACAAAGAAAGAAGGTTCGGAGTTTAATATTCGTAAGAGATACTTTGGACTTTTCGTAATTAATATCGATTATTATTTGCATAGAATTAAACTTGCTTTTATGAGAATTTTCCGAACGGAAAATTCCATTGATCAATTGTGAAAGAAAATAAAGATTTCAGAGAGCATTGAAGTATTTTTAAAATATTAAGGTATGCTAGTAAGTAGATTGAGAAATGCTTTTCCAATTTGAATAAAGAGAAATATTTTAATTTATTGGATTCAATAAAATGAAAGCAAATTAAAGAATAATATTTTAAGAGAACACGAAAGATATATGTTTAAAAATAAAACAGAGATTTATTTTACTTTTAAGATTCTTCCTTTTTATTTTTATTTTTAAGAGATGACATTTAAAATTGTGCTAACAAAATTTATAAAGTTCTTTTCAAAAAATGCCTTAAATCAGAAAATAGGGAATTGGACAGAAAATAAGTGATTTACTTAAGGTTCCAAACTTTATGAACACATTCGAATGAAATATTCAGTATGCATACAGACATACTTACATATTATGTATTCATATGCTACATGTTTAAAATAAAAATCGTTAAAGAATATTCAAATAACTAAATATTATGATTAAAAGAGGTTCTTATCTTTTTCCAGGATCGGTTTAAATTGTCTGAAATAATCAAATCAAAAAATTGTCAAGAGTCCAATTTTTAGAGCTTTCAAAAAAAAATTAAATCTGAACAAATGTTAATGTTCGTTTTCTACATATATTTTTGTTTAAAAACTTCAAAAGTATTTAGGTATTTTTATTCTGTTATTTTGATATTTATTTTGATCCTTTAAGGTTGAAAATTTCTTTGATATAAATTTTTTCAAAATAACAGTGAAAATAATAACCTTTATAAAATTTACGACTGATTAAAAGCAAGAGTCAAAAATTAAATACGTATTTTTTAATTTTTCCAAATAACAATAAAAAAACAATTCTTTATAGAAGTTGTTCATGTAATTTTCTAAAAATATAATTCAGTTAATTAAATTAAACATCATTAGAAATAAATATTTTTATTCAAAAGAGAATACTAAATCAGTTTTAACACTGTCATAACTAAATATTTAAATGAATCAGTAAGTAAACTTTAATATGTAATTCTGGGAATATTTGAAATTTCTTACTATTTTGATCTTCGTCAATTGGATTTTAAAATCTGTAGCAGTATAATTGTATTTAGATACATTCATTTTAATTCTCAGTACTGATAATCGACAAAAAAATATACACAAACTTATTAAAATTATTTAAAAAATTTTCATTCATCAAAAGCCGTGAAAAATCAACTTAAATTTATTTTGTATACTACTTAATTTTATTACATAACTGTACGTAATACTTCATTTTGTATAAGACTAAGAAATTTCTTAAAATAAAATTTTGTACAACATAGGCACACAATTTTTCATCCCCCTTCAGATTAATGCCATAATTGAGGAAATAAATCCTCTGGTGCTGACATCTATCGGAGGATTTGAAGAGCAAAAGTCGTACTTTCACCTTTATGGTGCTCTGATTAAACGAAAGACGCTCCCAATTGACTTAAATTCGCATAGCCAAAGGCATAGTGAGCTTGGCTTGTCCAAGTGTCATTAATGACAACAACAACAACAGTTTTTCGATATGTAAATCTTTATAAAATAGATGATTTTTACAAACCTCTAATTTACAAACTATCTCGATTTTACGAATTAGAGGCTGATTCCTTAACAGGGTTCCATAGACACAATGATAACTTTAATTCCCCTTTATATAATAAAATTTTTAAGAATATATTTTTGCCGAGTTTCTTTTCATGCATTTTGTTATTCTATATATTTTAGCATTTCATTTTTTTACTTTAAAGTTGAGAAACAAAGATCGGCGTTTTTATTGGAGAAGCACAAATTCTTCCAATTGCAGACAACTAACTGCACTGCTGATTTTTTTTTTCAAAGAAATTTAAGCGGAATTTCTCTAGTTGAATTTAACTTCCATTCCAATATAATCAATTACCTAAAAATGCATACCTCGCTACGTACTTTGCATGTCCTGATCATAAATTGGATGATCACGACATGCCAAACGAACTTAAGAAATTGCCATTCTAGGGGCAGAGCTTTTTTCAATATATGCTCAGAATGATGTTGCAAAATAAAATGATATCTAGGTTATTTTGACATGTAGCTTTTATTAAAGAAATCATCGTTTTTGAAGAAAGTCAAGAGCACATTCACCTGATGAATTTAGTGAAGGTGTAATACTTATATATGAACTTTGACAAAGAACTCCATTTCTACATAAAATTACATTTCAGGACTTTTTGAAAGAAGAATCCATGTAATTTGTATAAAAGACGTATCGGAGGCCTAAATCATTAAAATCATTATGAATCCGAATGGAAAAGATAAAATTGGAAAAGAAAGATTTCAGGTGTGAAACTAGAAGAAAATAAAGTGTTGCAACCACATGTAAACATGCAGATAGGAAGTCTAGGAAGTTTGGAGTACTTTTTTGAGAAAAACAACTGTGAATTGTTTTTATACACATAGAAAATATATGTTTTTAAAAAATTAATTTTGAAATAAAAATATGAGTGTTTACTTTATTTGTCATCAATAAATAATATTTTTAATAGAATTTTATTCTGCATGCGTTTCTTATACAAAGATTATTAAATATTTTTTACTTATTATATTTCTTTCATAAAAAGAGAGTGATACCTATGTTTCTGTTTTTCGTAGTTTTGATCTTTAGAACTGTTTCATCCTTACGAGTTCATGAAAACGATTGTATAATGAAAGTTACTCTGTAGATAGTTTTATATTCTTAGTTTATATTTTATTAGCATTAAGATTCAGAACAATTAACTTCCATGCTCTGAAGTATTAAGCTTCAGAATATGAAAGTTAATTGTTCTGAAACTTAATGCTCAAAATATGTTCCGCATCACTGTAAACTTGAATGCTTTTGACGGAGGTTGAACCCAAGAACTTGTGGGACTGAAGTCCACTATGCTGACCATCTAACTATGAGCAGGGCAGGGTAAATGAACATGAGAAAGTTTAGAATTATTTTTTTATTGGTAATTTTAAAATCTTTCTTATTGCAGCATTTTGTTCCAAGTGCCTTTAATCCCAGAATGTCCCCAACACCATTTGCTTGGGTTGCTTATCATATAGTATAATGAACACTTAAGGGAGCTGAGGTATGTCTCTTAATAATTCGGAAAGAGTTATAAATATAGATCCCCAGCTTATTAACACTTAATATAATCATTAAAAGTGAATTAATGATTTGTTTCCTCTTTATAATATTCTTGACAAGATTAGGTAAATACTTCTGCATGAATGCCATCATAATCGAATGGGAAATTCCATTTCTTTGGGAATCGAAATTTGTATTTTAGAATGGAATTAGTTAAAATTTCTCCCTTCTTCTTTTTCTCAATGATTCTTTATTTCAAGGTTACGATATGGCTAGTAAAAAACCCTGACATGGTGATAGTACACATACAGTTCCAAAGTCCTGTTTTATTGTTATCAATTGAACACTTTCTGTGGTTGAGTCACCAATGTTGATGACAGTTGACATTATTTGTGACACGTGGCTTCGGAAGTGCTATTTTGATTTTTAATATTCTGTTTATGAAAGTGATTCTTAACTGCAATAATTGACTGTGAAGAATTCATATATTGATTAAGTTGTGCCGTCATTTTGACTGCATAAAAAAATTAATGAGATATGTTAGTTTTTTTAGACATTAAAATTAGCTTCAATAACTGTTGGTTTCTCAAACGCAAGGTAATTAGTTCAAATTCCGGATTAAATGAAAATCCGCTGTGTTCATCTAAATGGCAGCTGGGGCAAATGAAATAGGCCATGGTCGCAATGTCCTCCAAGTGAAGTGATATCTCTGGGATAGAAAGTAAAGTATTAGAGGTCTTCTGCTCGATCCGTGATTCTAAATTACTAAGAATACCATACAACTACTTCCACTAACGGTAGAGTAAAACTTTGGGGGTAGGTTCAAGAAAGTATACTGGTACAACAATAACAACAGGTGATTCCAATATTTTGATTACAACCTGTAGAACAATATGCCATAATGATGACAAACTACCAATAAAAAAACCAATTTTTTTTAAATGAGAAGCTATAACTCAATGGATTTAATAAACAAATTGATTTTAAAAATTGATAATAAATTTATTAGCAAGAACTAAATCTTAGTTTAATTAGCAAAAAATAAAATCGCTTTCGTGAGCTAGAATAAAAAATTTTCTTGATTTTTTTATCTCATTCTATTCTAGAAACAACTAAGAGGAAGGAAATTGAAAATTCAATAAAAATGCCTTACCCAATCCAATGCTTATTTATTTGGATGCACTTAAAACATATGAACTGTTATTGCATCAAAAATTGATATTATTGAACATTTATTGCAACGGGGGATGGAATTCTTTCAAGTTGTGTCAAGAGGAAATGTCCTCCATGAGATATGGGTACACGTCACGTGACCTTTAATTGTTGTATTTTTCTCAAGGAACCATCCCTACTACGCGTTCGTGAAATTGCTGGGAATATGTTGATCCAGTCTAAGCAACAGCATATTCCTGTCACAAATTAAGTTTAATCAATAGACCGTTGGAAGTGAGGAAAACTGCCAGAGTGTTATCAAAAATGACCCGACCACCCATAGGAGATGGTAGCGACATCCAACGGAAAGAACGCGCAACTTTGTTATTATCGATGGCATTAAAAATAGATACTTGTTAAATTGAAAAGTTTCTCGAGGGAAAGAGGCGATATCGATTAACGGGATTATCGATAAATTAAAATTCGTACCAAGATAATTCATTTACAGAGGGAACTAAATAACAGATATTAAATGATTTAATACTCATAAGCATTTTCCCAATATTGTTCAATGGGGGATAACTGTTCATCTATATTCATTTGTCATGATTCCTTATTACAATACTCTTTCCATTTAAGTATATAAATTAATTAATTAGAAAAGCAGAAAAAGAGTTAATTTTAGATATTTTAAAGAATTTGGCCTATCTTATTGTGGTTTCTTGAAAACAAATCTCGTGTACCATAGCAAAATTTTCATTTGTCAATAAAATAAGCAAATATAGAAATTGAAAATGATTAAAATTTGTTAATTGATTAAAAAGGGTCAACTTATGCTTCTATTCACCTAATTACGTTTATTTAATTCTAGGCATTCAATATGAATTGATTGATGATTTTGATTGATTGATTGAGTTTATGTTTTTTAAGTAAATTTTATATTAACATTTAATATTCATAAACTATATTAGTTACTTTATTTTCATAATACTAAGTTTAAATTTATAGATGATTTTTCATAACGTTTTGTGTGTGGCAAGACCGTGTTCCAAAGTCCATAGAATTCGTCCTTTACTACAGCCCACATAGAACTGCAAGCGAGGACTTGACTTTGAGGTTAACGGGTTCGGAACACTCGCCCCATCACCAAGCGTCGCAAAATTTAAATCATGGCCAGGTGACGAGGTCACACCTGAGCTGAAACTCTCCTCTTCACACCCACGCCTCTCCAGCAAAAGAACTTTGGAAGTCACAGATTAACGAGGGTACGTTTCCAGCCCACGGAGCTTCAGCAATCTAGTGCAGGATGGAAAATGAATGTTGTATCAGTGTTTTCTACATATACATCAGCATTTGTTGAGTTTTGGTGTTTTGGAGTTTTCCGAGTTTTCTTACATGTAACATTGTATGTTGTCCACTGTCTTTAAAATGTATGCTCAAAGGTATTACACATCGGATGTGTTAAGGCATTACAATTGCTTTTAGCTACATTCTGTTGACATCAAAACAATCTAGAATTACCATGACCAAGTAATGGTACCTCATTATTCTCCGCAAAAAAAGCCTTGTGTTTGAACCTAGAAACTGATAAAAAGCAGAAAATGGTTATACAGCGTTTTTATCTTTTGTTTGCTCATCCATCGAGGTCGCCGATTGGGAGTTTTCAGAGTTTTCTTCCTTGTACTATGTGAATATAGCTCACTATCAATGAAATTTTCTTTCGTAGAATAACAAGCAGCAATTTACAAATTCCTTATAACAGTCTTCACCTGTTCAGCTATACACTAATTGAGTCAAAAATTAGAATTTATCTAAATTCATACAAACTTTTCCGTAATCATAATTTTCTTTCATATCTAAAACTATAATTTAGAAAAGTGACCCTGTTGTAACTTATTTTCACAGATTAAAAATGAAGTTTAACCTTAGGAGACATCTTAAATTTAAATGACTATAGATGAATTCTTTTAGACTTTTATAAAACTAATTTTTAGACAAATTAATCATTTAGATTACGGAAAATTAATAAACAAATTTTCATGTGTATTATACAAAAATAACCTAAAAATAACTAGGAGATTCAATTTGACTCAAAAGAATCATTTTGACACAAAATAATTCGAACAGAGATATTCTAGCATTATTTCAAACCTTCACTGAAAATACAGCAAGTATTAAAAAAAATTTTTTTTAATTATTGGTAAATGAAAATAATACTTTAATGTTACTTTCTTAATACTTTCTATGAAATCAGTGATAATAATATTGATTCTGGCTTAAAAGACTTTACTTTTACAGTTTATTTCTTCTCGAGTCAATAATTTTATCTGAACTAACATAATTAGAAAATGAAGTTCTGGAATATTATCTAGAATAAAATCTGGAATTATAGTAAATTAATAAAGGCTTATAAAATGAATTTAAATATCGCATTTTTTCTCAATTCAGCTTAATAACTTGTTTTCATTTTACTTACTATTATACAGAATAAATCTAATTTTTTATTGAATCTAATTATTAATATTAAGCAAATTATATCATTTTTAATTTATGTATTCAGAAGTATCGTTTTTTTAATTTATTTTTTATATGTTCAAGAGCAATTAAAATTATTTTTTACTAAGATTTTAAAAATGTGTAATAAAGCATGTTCTTATATTTTGATATTCTTAATATTATTTTTTAATTTATTTTTAAGCAAGAGTAATTTTTTTTTTCATATACAACTCAAATCAAAATTTTAAGCAGACTTTTGAACTTTCATTTTTCAGATTTTGTGTTATGAGTAAATATTATTCTGATTTTTTGAAGATTTTTGAAGATTGAAGTATATATGTTTTTCAATTATATTTATAAATTTGTGGGAATCATATCTTTACAGTTTGAAATTTAAAAATATAGTTTTTAAAGCTGTATAATCCGTTAATTCCAAATCTTCCATTGGAAAAGAGTACTTAACATTTACGGGAAAATTATGATTTCGAAAAAAATAATCAGATTTTTAATTTATTTTTACTTAATTTTCTTTAAATCGATATTTTACAGCAAATGGTGCTCTGTGTATAGATCAATTAAAAACAAATCGAATTCGATATTAGAATGCTTGAAAATCTCCTTTAGCAAACGGAGTTATTAAATATTGAAGTCAGGATTCATTCCATCAGAGTTCCAATAAATTTTTGACTGGCCTCATAATGGAAAAGACGAAATCACGTACTTTTAAATGATACTTATAAAGAGCGAAAATAGTGCATTCAAAAATATCACTAAAAATAAATACCGTTATTTTTTTAAAAAAAAGAAAAAAGTTGCATTGTTGTAATGAATGAAACAGAGGGAGTCTGAAGACAGAAATGTATTTCCTCTACGTTAAGCGTAATGCAAATGACAACTATCTGTAACATTAAGTAAAAGTTATTAAATATTGAAGTCGAGAATCTTATTTTTTTTAAAAAAAAAAGTACTTTTTCAAAAATCTGACCGCTGTAAATATCGTTGAAACAAATTCACTATGATAATGTAGAAAAAAATGATGCATCTCATACCCCGCATATGTTTCCTATATCCTTTGTGATTAACCCCTAGGAATAACGGTAAAAAACATATCGGTACATAAATAAAACTTTTAATGAAGAAGGAAAAAAACCCATTCTTTAATTCTTGAAGAGTCACTAAAACGATGTTACATAATATAAACTTACAGTGCAGCAGAAGAAGCAATTTTACAGTGTATTCAAATCAGCCTTCATTATAATTTAAAATTAAAAACTCTAAAGTCAAAATCTTGAAAAATAAGTTTACGTTTTAAGTTAGTCAGAGACCCTGCTACATGTTTCATCCTATTTTGTGTTTTAGTGCTTAATTGAACACTGTATAAATATTCACGGATTTTACTTATATAGGTAAGAAAAATAAATGGAAGTCACAATGAAATCATATCAATACACTTATAACTTATATGCTTCAAGTTCATCAAAGAATATTAATATCAAAGGTGCAAAATTACCCACAATGTTTTCTCTGGAAAAAAAATGTTTATTTTTTTTAAGAGAGAAACACACAGCAATTTCCAAAGCATTGTATGAGATACTGTAATGATAAACATCAAATGCAGCAGTTTCGATATAATAGTTTGGTAATGTACAATAGTTCCAAGGCAATTTTGTGTTCTACTTCTAATGGAGTAATTTGATGGTACGTTAAAACATTTATGTAGTATTATCTCCTTAAACATACCCTTTTATCACCAATTTATGTTAGAGTTTAACTGCTATTCTTTCGTCGCTTTCTTTCTTTCTCTTATATATATATATATATATATATATATATATATATATATATATATATATATATATATATATATATATATATATATATATATATATATATATATATATATATATATATATAATATATATATATATATATATATATATATATATATATATACATATACATATATATATATATATATATATATATATATATATATATATATATATATATATATATATATATATATATATATATATATATATATATATATATATATATATATATATATATTCACTTACATTTTGCAACAAAGATATTTAAAATTTATTTCTGTTTATAGAGATAAAATTCTTACCTATAAAGTCAATCACTATTAGAATCTTTCTATTTTTATAGCAATCCCCATTTTTTAAACTTTTTAATAAAATTCATTGAGCATTCTTTCAAATTTATTCAACCATATTTCATTTAATACTTTTACATATTTTTATTCAAAACTATCACTTTTAATTAAAATTAATTCTCAGAGAAGTATTGTCTTTGATAATAAGTCTTTTCCCCATTCGTAAATTACTTCATTTGGAATTAATGGCTTACCAAAAAATGATGATTGTAACGATATCGTTATGTTATTTAATGACTCGACTGATTAGATTTATCGCTTTAAATATTCATAAGAGAAGCCTTTTTTGATTATGAGGGATTTTAGAAAGTTTTAATAGAAATTTCATTCATTAAAAAAGGAGCATTAAAGAAATTATTTTGATTCATGTGAATATTAATGCACTTTAATGAGTTCTCATTTAGATTTTGTGGAAAGAAAATTCAAATCATCATGCAATGGAATCCTGTGATATCGACTAGTAAATACCCTTTTCTATTTTTAATATTGTTATATTGGTATGTTTTTGAAGTATTTTATTTTTAAATTAATGTTTGTCATTAAAAGTAAGAAAATTTGGTAAACAACTTCAAAAAGTAAAAAACTAATGTAAAACATTTGAACAGACATTTACCTTTTTTTTGCCTTTCTAGAGCCATTTCACGTGTCATGCATGAAAAAACATGAAACATAACCAACAACCTCCGATAAACGTGTGTGCAAATGGCAAAAACACAACATTCAGCTCATGTATTTGCCCGAATCGAAACTGGAATTTTTCATTAAGAAAGTTACAGACCTTACACAAATCTATAATTAATTCATATTCTTCTATTTTTGACTGCTATGAACTAAAACTGCTATGCTTTTACAGTTACATGTGTAAATTTTTTACAATTCAAAATTATTATGTAATCACAATTATCGAAAAAGCAGTCTTCTGCATTTAAAGTATGAAAATGTGTAAACATTAATGAAATAATAATTCTCTTCATATAGAAGGGATTCGTTGTGGTTACTGATACTTGGACAAGCCAAGCTCGGTAGCCGATGGCTATGAAATTAAGCTAGAAGTGTGCTTAATTTGTTATCCCGACCAAGTTTGCCATAAGACTCCTTCGATAGATGGCACCACCAGCGGATGCACTTCTTCAATTTTGACTTCGATCTGGAGAGGGAGAAAATTTTCTCCAGACCATACCACCTGTGACAACTGCTCAATGACCACAGAACTTTCGATTCCATAAATTTAACCAGCACGTATATCGCTTGTTCTCGGTAGGTCTTTGGTGGCATTGGGAATCGAACCTAGCACTTCCGGACGGGATATCGATGCCCTAACTACTAGGATATCAGTTATCATGTGTTGACACAATATAAATTCATTTATGTCTTTGTTAGATGACTTAAAAAGCTGTGTGGCGGTCCTATGATCTTCAGCTGAACAATTAGCAGGTTCATTTCCTATTATGAGTTGGTAGCAACTCAGAGTCTTTTTTAAATGTAAGGTTTAATTCAGTTATCTCTTCAAGTTCACACACACAATAAGTGACTTCAGGGCAACAAACAAATAAAACTCATAAAGAAAAATATTAATTTAAGACTCTCATGATTCATTCATTTACAAATCTTTAATTCAAATTCAGAAATATTTAAATTTTATAGATTAGTTTGCTTTTATTATTTCAAAATAAGTAAGAATTTTATAAGTTTACAACAAAATTTAAAACTTGCAACATTTATTTTTTTTTATTATTCTAAGATAATCTGTATCCTATATAAACAAAGCTTTTGAACTTAATTTAAAAAATGATATATTTTTAGAATGTAAATTTTATTTTATTTTTAATATAATTCTTTCTGTAATAAAATGCTAGTATTTCAAAATTATTTCAGAATTTAATCATTAAATCACGACTTCTAGAACCCATTTGGTTATAATGAGCATAATCTTTATTTACCACTTAGTAACAGAATTTTTCTATATCTTTCTTATATTCATACAGCATACAAATTTAAGCTAAGCTACAACCTGAAGGGTTAACGTTCGAGTAATCCCACAAACAGTTGGTTGGTATGATTTTCACTGCTGGTATGAAAGTTTGAAGAGACTCGGCCAAAGGTATGTCTCGATCTTATTAGCTTTCATGTACAAAACTGATCTTAGTTCAAGAAATAAACAAAACACACCAAAATGAAATGAAATTGAAACTGGATATATTTTTATCAAGTGCCCTATTCCGAACGTGATCAGAGAATCACAAAAAATTAAGCTACCATGTCATGCAAAAAATGTATGGTAAATGGACACCATGGTCCAAGACAGTAATGAATGTTCCATGGTTCTTATTGATTGAATGGAAGTTCAAAATTGATTTCTTTGTCACTCAATAATCACTTTACTGAAAAACGGAAATTAATTTGGTTGGGATATACAATTTAAAATGGATCCCACACTATTACAAATTTTCAAAGCAATCCGTGAGATGTTGAAAGGAAAATTATATCCCTAATAATTTAGCTGACAGCTTGGCTTGAAGATCTAAAAGTATGTGGTTGTCAAAAAGTGAGAAAAATCTTTGTCCTCCTTGAAAAAACCTCACAGGACTAAATTGTTTTAACAGCAACATTTTGATTCTAGTACAGGGTTCTTCTAAGCCATCTTAAGTACCTTTCATAACTTGATGGTAACTCAGCTGGTATCAAAAATTCTACTTCTTTTCTACTGTTCATGATTAAATTCTCACTTCGGGCTTGAATGTCTGTAGTGGTACGGAATTCACTGAAACCCATCTGTTCCTTCTTAATTTATCCTAATGTGCAAAAACATATTAACTATAACCTTAGGTGAAGCAGAAATCAACTCTATAAGATATGCATAAAAGTATCGATAGAATCACCTTGAATGGTGGGGTATCAAATCATAATGGCAACAGCAGTACTCATAATTGTGTTACTGTTATCGACATTTAGTATTATTTAGTAACGAATCTGTCTTAAATACTAGTACTGAAACATTGAAGAACTCACTAGGCAGAAAAAGTAGTTTTTCAAAAAAAGTTTTTTTTTAATTTTTTAAAAGGTCTGTGTCCTAGATGAAGAAAAAAGTTTCCAATGAAATATTTTGCTCAAAATACTTAAATTTCACTTTTTTTTTATCACTTTTGTTCTTGTTCTAATATATGAACAGATCTTTCTTTTATGATTTTTTTGTTCGCTTACTTGATAAAAATTTCTAGACAAAAGGAATTTACTGCAACTTTCCCTAAACACTACAGTAAAATAATCATCGAATCTATGTATAAAGGCACTATTAAAATTGGATAAACTGACCTTTTACTTTGCCTCATCCTCATTAAAGTATTTGACAAGTAATAAGAGTGATAGGAATTATAATCTTTAACTGTATAAGTTGACATTAATCACTATATATATATATATATATATATATATATATATATATATATATATATATATATGTATATATATATATATATAGGAGATAAAGTAAATATTATATCTAATCAGGGTTCTGCATATATGAGGCATAATGTAAAAGTGTTTTCAGCTTGTTGGTATAAACTATTGAATAATGAACACATTTTCAGTCACGTCAGTTTTCTTCTACAGTGTGATCTACATAACAACCAGTCTAAAAATGCTGATTTCACGAGTGATCACACAATTGAGTGATTGATCAAAAACTGAACAGTGAATAAGACACTCAAAATTTTTGAGACACTTAAGAATTAAAATCAATTTACACTTCCACTATTCTGAAAAGAATTTCATTTGGCGTGATATATTGCTCTGAATGCTCTGAATGTTCATTAACATGGAAAATGGTCTTGAATGATCAGTTTATTGTCCTAAAAGTGAGAAATAACAGTTGACAGACAATGAGGAAAAATCACAAATCTCATGTCAAAAACTATTGGATACTCAGTATTAAACTACAGCTAAGCTCAAAAAGTAAGCTGTTTTCGTAATAAACGCTAAAAGCGTGTGCTAAAAAGGTCTCTTCATCAACACCGCCACCTTTTCTATGATTCTTGGACACAATAGGACTGGGGAGTAATGCTTGTTATGAATAAAAGCATATTTATACTGATGGACAATTCACATTCTGACAATAATCATGTTTTGAAAGAGAAGAGAATATTTAATAATCTTCCATCGTTATCAATGATTCTTATTTAAGTACTACAATGGAAAACTCAGAAAACTCCTAAGCACCTATCTTGACAAATGTGCATGCAAAGAGCAAAAGGCATTTATTCCAAAGTCTTCCATTGTTGAATAGTTGTTGAGATCTAATTAAGGATATACCATTCTAAACAGCACTGTCATATAATTGGGAAATGGTATGCCCTGATAATCTGTTAAATTTATGATTATATTACTGATTCCTCGGACCTTAGTATTACCAAACACATGTGGGAATTTTACGAGAGACCTTTATTACGTAGATTAATAATACGTCAACACTCACTAGCAATTCGCAAGTGTTTTTCTTCTGAAATAAATGTTTTAAAGAATATAAACTGATAAAATTTAATCAAAAGTTTTATATTTTGGGAACTATGATTTTTTTTTATTTTTTTTTTTTTTTTTTTTTTTTTTTTTTGCTTTCGTTATATGAAATAGCTTAGATCAGTGTTGCTCAATCACCTGTCCATGGACCGTCACCGGTTCATGAAATATTCAGCTATCTGTCCAAAATCAAAAGCATCATAGGCCGACAACCGATATTAAAACAGCACCTACATTACAATAACAATAGTCTACCAGCTTCGAAAATAATGTGATCGATGATGAAAGGTATAACAAATTGGCAACTATGTATCAAATCGTCTTTCATAAATTGCTGTGACGTACACTTAGTACACCAGTTAGTGTGACCCTGTCTGCATTGAGTATCGCTTGATTACTTGAACGCTGGATATCTATCATAGTGTTTAAGGTATCTTAGGTTAGGTTTCAGTTTTTATCTTGATTACATTCTTTTGCACGCTTGGACAACTGAAAGCTATTTATCTCAGCGTAAGTTTTTATTAACTTCTGAATTTAATATACTGGGCTATAACTACTATTTCTTTAACTTGAGGATGATTAAAATCAATAACCAGAATAAGTAAGGAGGAAACGAAAGTCACATTCCTAAATTTCGTACAAAGAAAGGATACTCCAAAACCAAGTCCTTCCCTTAGAACACAGATGAAGGTGAATATAGTCCACACACACAATCTGCCAAAAAAGAAAAAGCTTTATACGACATTATATAGTAAACTATTTGAAATATGGTTTTATCTTTTGGCCACAATCAGAAAAAAATTTTCAGAAACCTAATTGTATTGTTTCTAGAGATGTTTTTTCCAACGAAAATATAAAATCTTCCAAGATTTTGAGGCATTTACGAACAAAGTATTCATAATTGGAAAGTGAATCCCTGGAATTTTTCCAGAGAAAATGTTTGGAGATAAAATTTTAAAAAAAATATTTTTTTAAAATCTTTCTATGCTGATAAATTACTTTTAGAAGCATTGTATTTAGTTGCTCTGCGTAAGAAACCATACTCAGCTGCTGAAGAACTTTCAAAATATTTTTTTATAAAAGTATCTTAAAAAAATTGGACTAATTTGCTGCGGGTAAAATGAAAACTCAGCCTCTGTCCAATGATATTATTGGACACAGAATATATGAGTTATCATTCGACATAGAAAATCAACTATTACAAAATATTCATAAATCGAAATGATTTGCTATCCAAATGAATGAGTCAACTGAATTTTCAAATAGTGCCATATTATTATATTATGTTCGTTATATCGTTTATACAATCAACGATATTAGAGAATTGATGAGCTATATCGAACTACCATCCCAAACAACCAATGCTGGAATATTTAAGACAGTTAACAAGTACTTTGAAAGTAACTCCATTGACTGGAAAAAATGCATTGGTTTTTATACTGATGGCGTTGTTGATATAATTGGAAGACATGCAGGTGTTGCAAAGAGAATAACAGTCGTAACATCAGAAGAATTAGTAATCACTCACTGCATTATTCATCGTGAACACTTAGCAACAAGGAAATTGTCCCCACAATTGATAGACATTCTTCTGGAATCAGTTAAAAAATTTAACTAATTCAGAAGCAACGCTCTTAATTCAAGATTGTTTGCATCTTTTTGTCAAAAAAGGGGATTGAATTATATGCAATTATTGTCACACGCTGAAAATACGATAGCAATATAGACGAAAAGTTCTTAACTAGTTGCATGAGTTAGGAAATGAGGTACGATTGTTTTTAAATCAGAAAGGATCAATATTGAGTATAGATATTTTCAGAATAAAAAATAGGTAGCCTTGCTTTCAGACCTATCAGACATATTTTCACTGATAAACAAACTAAAAATTTAAGTCTTCAAGAAAAAAATAATGCCGTTTTCAACTTCTACAATAAGATTGATGCTTTCAAGAAGAAATTGAATTTCTGGTACAAACGTGCGGAAGAAAACACCTTCAATATGCTTGATTCTTTCTCTGACTAAATTAATAATGATGACATGGATCACAGAAGAGCGTTATCAGCTTTAGAGAATTTTAATAAAACTTCTATTTCTTTGAATAGAATTATCTCCCAGAAGAAGATATGCGTTCAGGTAATCTGTGGATAATAGCTTATTTATTAATAACAACAATTATAAACTTAGTACAGAACGTATTGACAATTTTCAGATCTAGGACTTAAATCACAATTCAATTCAGTAAATACATATCAGTTCTGGATAAAGAATATCAGAAGAAGAAGAAGATGTGCGTTCAGGTAATCTGTGGATAATCAATCCATTTATTAATAATTACAATAATAATCTTACTACAGTTGAGGGAACAGAACATATTGACTACCTTCAGATCTAGAACTTAAATCACAGTTCAATTCAGTAAATACACTGGTATTTACTTAATGAAATCTGGGTAAAGACTGCAACACAATACTCCAATCTTCATGCAAAGGCGTTGAAGATATTATTGCCTTTTTTCTCAATTTATTTGTGTGAAACTACAGTTTCGGCCATGACTGTTACTAAGACGAAACATTCAAATCGACTTTTTGAGCTTGCTTTATGTATTTCTGAAACTGGTTTAATGCTTAGGATTGACACTTTAATCAACAACAGAGACCAGCAACAATCTCATTGAGTTTAATTTGTATTTCTTTTAATATGGTAAATTATTTTTTACTTATTTTGTATCTACCTACGCTGTTTACATTTTGATTCATTGTTTTTGCTAAAATATTAGTTTAAAAGATAAATATATCATTCATATTGGAATTTTCTTGGAGTTTTAATTAAGTTTTGGTAGTTTTATTCTTGATGCGTAATTTTAAGTGAGTTGAATGCGCATATGCAAATTATAACAAATAAAATGTTTTAAGTATTATTTTTGTCTTTATGATTTATTTATGGGAAAAAATTATCCGAGTGGGTCAAATTACTAAGCCCTCTGGTCTCCGAGAACGTACCAAAATAATTTACCGGTTCTTGGAGTAAATCCAGATACGAAACACTGGTTTGGATCATACACACAATTAGCATACGTGCCTCTTGATCTTTTCCTTTTAAATGTTGTTGAAAAATTATATAAATTACAACTTTCAAATTTTTTACACTCTTCATGATCTTTATGACAGCCTAAATATTTTTTAATAAGCAAATGCATTTCGCAAGACATAATAAAAGCGAAAAAAAAAACATTCATTTTTGACAAATTATCCAACCCAGAGTAATATTCAATAATGTCTAGTGAAGCGTAAAATGTACCATGGCATCACGATTATTGTCTTTTCTCCATTTTTTTAAAAAAAAAAACTAGTTGTATTTGGCGATAAAATTCAAATGCAAATACTTAATTATGTTAGAATGTATTCTAAGTATTGATTGCCGTTCATCGTCCTTCTTCAACTTCCAAACAGACGGCAGAGGCTATAATTAAACCAAAGCAGTATTTCTTTTCTCGATAGAATATTCATTTCTTTTTTCCTTTTCTGCTTTAAGTTTAGAATGTCAGTTCCTCAGAAAAGGAATCAATCCGGAAGAAAGAGAGAGAGAGAGAGTAGCTAGGAAACGAAAGAAAGGAATTCAGCAATAGTGGGAGCCCCGCCTTCTTTTTAAACGAAAGGCGGAAACAGTGTAGAAGAGCAGATGTGGACGTTCTCACACCTGCTTTTGTTCACACGTGGAATTTTTCTACCAGAGTCTAAGAACTCCCTGGTGTGAAGCAATTATTAAAGTGCGAGCACCAGAAATTATTTTCTTAACCAATAAAATAGTGTAAAAAAATTCATCACTATTATCCAATTTCGTATTTGCATTAGTCATGAAAAAGCGCATCTGAATGATCTGAGCTTCGGTTCAACATTTTGTAGGTTCGATTCTCAACTCGAGTTTAGATACTAGTATTGGATTTGAAATCAACTTTAAATTATAGGGCCCGATCGAATGAGTTCTCATGAGCAAAAATTGCTCATAGAACGACAAATAAACCAAACCAAACGCGATTGGCACACAATCATGAAATAGAATGATGTATATTTTAAAATGAATGATAATTCTTTTGCTCTTTATTAATATTTACATTTAATAGAATGATTTAGACAAATTTCGAAAGTATTTTATATTTATTAATATGTATTCATGATGTTGTTTTACGTGTGAGCGTGATTGAAACATTCTCGCGAATCCATGAAGTTACAGATCATAAATAATACTAAATAATATTCTTTTCGTTTCTCTTCTGTACAACTTGTTTCTCGTAGCACCATACATGTTTCTAAAACCAATTAATAATATTTCGCGTGTATGTGTGCAAAAGCGTGCACATGGGACTTTGTTTAGTTGAAATAATCCACAGAATTTCTCTTTTTGAAATTATAGCTTCTCATTCATACAATTATAAATTAATTGCGTTTTTGATGTTTGATTTTGATGTTTTTGATTTAATTTTGTAGAATAGCTTATTTTGACAAGACATAGATATTGCCATATCAAGCAACATACAAGCATAAAGGGTATTTCGATGTGTTCAATATGTATTTGAGCATGAGTGAACACGTGCGTGCACATGTGGTACAAAATGCACAATTGAAATCTCAAGAATCATTGAAGTTACAGCTCATGCAATTATTCTGATTATGTTTGCAGTATTGTAATTTTCGATACAGTTTCTATTGAACATACAACATAAATGCGGTTCATCATGTTGTTCCACTCGCATGTGTGATCAACAGTGACACGTATGAATAACTGTGTCAATTATTGAAACAGTTTCAATTATTACAGAAATCTCAAGAAACTGTGAAATTCAATGATGAGATAGTCAACAGATTTTAAAGGAAGCTGTGAGCATTTAGATAAATATAAAACTGTTATATGTGTAGCAGTAAACTTAAACTGTATATTTTAAGCTGTACTTAATATTATCAAGCTAGGAAACATTTGGTATGACATTGCTTAGCATATAAATGTAAATATATGCTTTCTTTATTATATCTAAGATACTAATATTAAAATTTGGATTTTTGAATCTAAAATATGAATTAAAAAGAATAAAGTAAAAAAGTCATCTCTTTTATATATTATAATCTGTTTTGATGTGTGTATGGAATGGTTAAGCAATCGATATGGATACAACCATGACAACTGGTATTAAAACACAATTATATTTGCTTTTATCAATTTTATGTAGACATTTATAAGTCTATATCTAATTGATCATAAATGTTGACATATTTCTTTAATTTTAACTCCAAATATCTTATAGCATTAACTGCCTTCAAATTATTAAACTTGAATCGCTTGATTTTAATCCCAGCTTATAATATAAATAAAGTTCATGTAAAGGTATTGTTCATATTTCGAAATATCGTATAGTCCTCTTCTGAGCTGCCACCAAACGTTTAAGTTGCAATCACTGGAAATGTGAGTATTTCAAGTTCGTGATACTAGTCAAATTCCTTAACTTTGACCGACTTCTTTAGTTATATCAAATTTCTTATAATATGCCTTCACACTGTCAACAAACGGCAATACCAGAATTATTTAAAATGAGTTTTCTTAAGTTTAAGATATGAGTCAAATTCATAGATGCCTATTAATTCTTTAATCCATTGTGTTTACAAATCCTTTACGGTCTTAATGTCAAATGTGGGCATAAAATATAAGTACCATCTCGAATTGTCCACAAATGATTAAATTGAAATATCACTTCAAACGAATTTTCTATTAATCAATGCCTCAAATCAAATTCTTTTTTTTTTATTTTGCTATGTATATATATACAGGGTGATTATAAAAAAACTTTGCCAACATCTGCACTTCTAGCGTCCATTCTATTTAACCGATCAAGATGATATTTCAAATATAGTTCTTTTGAGATATGCGCTCGAGATTCTGTGAATGGCAACACAGTGGCCCTCGCGGTTACAGTTATAGTGACAGAAACTCGAAATTTTCGAATGGCAACGTCTACTTTTTACCATCGCAAAATGTTCAGCACATGCGAAAACCCTAAATAGCGTTGAAACGGTACCGATATGTCTAAAATCGGACTGATATGTCTAAAATCTGCAAACACAAAAAAGAGTTCTGAAAACCAGCCAATAAAACACGATCTGGGCGCACGCAATAAATTTGCATGTGACAGAGTCAAGAAACCAATCACAGAACGCCGGTCGCCAGATATTCAGCGTAGGAAACCTATAAAATACCAAGCGCGGATGCGAAGTCGTCATTCGGGAACTCGCACATGCCGACGATATGAGTCTTCCTAGGAAAGTTCGCGGTGAATTGATCAAACTCTATTACCAAAATGGGATGAACGCTGCGGAAGCCTTGCGTGTGTATCGCCGCAATCATCGACAACGACGCGGCCCATGTACTCTGTAAGCTCTGCGTGATTTAGTGCGGAAATTCGAAGATACAGGCTGCACCTGTGACAAACAGCGCTCCGGGCGGCCAACTGTTTCTGAGGACGTTGTCATGGAAGTGCACCATACAGTGACTGCAGGACACACAGAAACCGCAAGAGGCATAGCGCGCGTGTTGGATATTCCGAACTCAACGGTCCGCAAGCTCTTGCGCTCGGTACTTCACATGTTTCCCTATCGGTTCCAGCGCGTCCAGATGTTGGAGCCGGGTGACCCACAACAACGTCTGGACTTCACAAATGCATTTTTGTTACGATATGATGCGGATAACGACTGGTCACTTCGCATACTATGGACGGACGAGGCGCATTTCACCTTAAATGGCAGCATTAACACAAAGAATTGTGTGCACTGGGGAGAGACGAATCCTCATGCTGTGGCGCTAGTACCATTATTTGACGCCAAAGTGACTGCGTGGTGCGGCATTACAGCTACATTTGTTCTGGGCCCGTTCTTCTTTGAGGAAACGACCCCGACTGGCCCTGCAACATGTTCTGTAACGGGCCCTCGGTATGCAGCCATGCTGAAAAATTATGTCTTACCGGAGTTGCGTCGGCTGAATGCACTCAATGACATTGTTTGTATGCAAGATGGCGCACCTCCACATATAGCGAGGTCAGTTAAAAGGCTCCTGGATCAGCATTTTGGTGATCGCATCATCTCACGCTATTATCCTTTTCCGTGGCCTGCGCAATCCCCAGATCTGACGCCTATGGATTTCTGGTTTTGGGGCTATCTCAAATCCAGAGTTTATCTGTGCAATCCTCAAACATTGTCGGACTTAAAGGATTCTATATGGCGTGAGATTGGAAACATCCCTCGTGCCATGTTGCGTGCAGCGACATTGTCCACCGTCTCCCGCATGTAATGCGTAATTGCCTGTGATGGCACTCATGTGGAAAATGTTTGAAATTAATAAAGATTTTTTTTTCTCTATGTGTTCTCATCTTTGAGCAGTGTCTTGTTTCTGTCGTATGCATTATTCCTCCGTGCGCCTTGAAGAACTGTTTGTATGTGTATAACACGTCGGTTTTCGGACATATCGGTACCGTTTCAACGCTATTTAGGGTTTTCGCATGTGCTGAACATTTTGCGATGGTAAAAAGTAGGCGTAGCCATTCGAAAATTTCGAGTTTCTGTCACTATAACTGTAACCGCGAGGGCCACTGTGTTGCCATTCACAGAATCTCGAGTGCATATCTCAAAAGAACTATATTTGAAGTATCATCTTGATCGGTTAAATAGAATGGACGCTAGAAGTGCAGATGTTGGCAAAGTTTTTTTATAATCACCCTGTATATATATATATATATATATATATATATATATATATATATATATATATATATATATATATATATATATATATATATATATATATATTCACCAGTGAATGTCAACGTACACCAAATACATTGGTGAAAGATCGAATATTTTATTACAATCTAATACTCTCGCACTTAACCTCTGAGCTTGTTTTCAGAGACATCTGGATACTAACGGACAGTCGTGCCTCTATACAGCACTTGTCTCATTGGACGATCATTGGGGATAAGACAAGTTTGAATATTTTACACCTTGTGACACGACTTTCTACTAAATACTCTATACATTTTTAATGGGTTACTTCTCATGTTAAATTGAGTTGTAATGAAATTGCAGGTAGCTTGGCCAAGTCTACCACTGCTGACACCTTGCAGAGCAACGCTATTCTAACGTTTTCGGAAATCTCCACTTTTACAAAGATGGAATTAAAAGCAATTTGGAGAGATCCAATTGCCCATTCTTGGTACTTTGAAAAAAACCACATTGATGGTACCAGCTCAGTATTCCTAGGATAAAGCAGACTGCTTTTTCACGTTTTTTAAATGGCCACATTAGGTCCCTTTCTTTTCAATAGGTCCAGAAAGTCTTTCTGGAGTGTCACAAGCAAGGCTAATCAGGCCACCCCGAGACATATTCTTGACTGTCTGAATTTTATTGTGAATGAGATTTTGGAGAATCCTATGTTACTTTTAGACGTTTTAATGATTTTTGGTTTTACGGAGATGGTTTAGCTTAGCTAAACCATCTGGAGTTGGAAACAACAACAACACTTTTGCACTTTCGAACCATCACCGATGTATGGCGAAAATCACAGATATGCTCTGATTGAAATAGAAAAGAGAGGCTCAAAATATACTGTTTGTTTTAAGCTAATGGTCTCTAATTTAATAAAGGCAAAAAAATTACGTCATCCTTCTACACGTTTTATCACGAGTGAAATACGCTGTACAAAATACAAATCTCTGACACGTTCAATATTCACTATTATTAGATGGTGAATCTCAACATTTTGGGTGTAAGTCAGAGATAAGTGTATTTAGCAAATATTTCGGTCATACACCAAGCGACTTCGTGGATGTTGACATCCACCAGATTCCGATCTTTCACTGTAATACACACACACACCTGAAATATATATATATATATATATATTCTTGGAAGAGGTTTATTTTAAAACTAAGTTTCATTTAGTGAATAACATTTTTATAATAATTTCATACGTATTAAAAATACATGTCTTTAAAACCTTCTAGTTTATTTCCTCAGCAGTACAGACATTTCTTTCCTTTCAACGTCATAAGGAAAAATTTAGATTCATGACTAACTTTTAATGGGATTTATTTGGCGTGCATTTCAGAAAGAATACCTTCCTACGTGTTGGTATCGACAATTCCTGAGAAATAATCGAGTCACATTTCCATTAGTCTCCGCAATCCGTGCGATACAATTTATCGAACCAATTGAAGCATTTTGTCTTCGGTCTAATGTGAATCAAATTCGATCCTCTTCCTTTTTTTCCCGGGAAACTCTCTCCCTTTTATTCGGAGAGAGGAAATGTTTTCTAAGAATGTTGAGCAGGCATTAGCCGATTCTTATTCTGCAGTTCCGGCCAAGAAATATAATACAACCGCAGGAAAAAGCGAAGGAAAATAAAAAAAGAACAGATAAATCTGAAAAGTGGAATGAAAATATGAAAAGAAAAGAAAAGTTCTGAATTAAAAAGAAAAGTGTGTTGCTAACAAAACTTTTCCCGCAGCGGCGAAGGGGCAATCAATTTCTTCCAGGAGTGGGAAAGGCTCAAATCTGTCACTCTGTTTCTTTTCATATTATATATCCAATATTCTCAGATGTTTGAATACAATATCGGTCTACTTTCAATACATGTTTCCGCACTCCCCCTGGAAAAAAAGGGAAGGATTCTGGAGAACTGGAGAGCTGCAAGGGAAAAAGGAGAGAAAGCGAGGTCCGGTGGGGTCTCAGGTAATTTTTTTTTTCTGTTTTTTCTTTATTTTTCGTTCCTTTGACGTTGCTGAGCATAACAAAGAATGAAAAATGTTGATGATAGAAAAGGAAGAAACTAACTTGGGCATTGACTCAAAAAATAGGTTCGAAAATTTGAATATAACATCGATAAATAAAAAATGTATTCATGTATTTTCAAAATTATCTTTTTTAATCTAAGAGTGCTTGTAAGAAATTTATTTTATGCATATATTTTCAGTTGAGTGAATCCCAGTTTTTATTACTAAACGAGTAAAGTATATAGACTTTTAGCTGTAAAAATATTTAAAAGCATAAAAACAGTAGAGACAGAAACCATTTCTATTTATAAGCAAAGAAAATATTTTATATAAAATAATATCTAATTATACTAGATTTGAAGTAAAATTTAATCATACATACGGGAGAAATTACTCACTAAAACTATCTTAAAAATTTAAAATAATTTTAAATAATTGATTTATTCATATGACAGCTGATCGACCGGGATCTAGGGCTTAAAATAAGTCCTCACCCCTTACAAATATCAACATTCTACCTGAAAATCGAGCGCATAAAATGTTGCGCTAATCATTTCTCTGCAAGCTCACTAAAGATTTTTATTCATTAAAAATGTGTTGATGGGAGATATTACACTAAAAGAAGACAAATATCTTATCTAAAATATCTACCCTCTCTTTTCATTTTATTCTGAGCATCAAAGAAAGAAACTTGTATCTTGAATTGAAAAAAATAGCAATTATATTGAAAATCTGATGGAGATTTTAAAAAAATTACTGAACTTACATAGACAGGGAATTTCTCAATCACATAAAGAAAAAAATTTCTCTTATTTTTTGAAATTTATTTAAATCTTTTTGTTGCTTAGTACTTCATTTAAGATGACAGCTTTAGTTTCATGCATTTGTTAGTGATTAAAGCATTTAAAAAATAGAATTTTTCCAGGGATCAATTAATGACAGATTTCTTTAATTTGCTTACTATCAGAAATAATTTCATTTTATTCATGCTAAAGTGTAATTAATTTTAGCTCTCCAGAATTCTAGGTTAAAAACGAAACATATATGTCTCGTTTCCTCATTTTATAAGTATCAAGAAAAGTCGAGAAGGCAAGAGTAAGAGAAAATAAATTTATGGGGCATCGGATTCCACTATCTTTTGACATTCCCAATGCGTAATTGTTTAAGAATAACAATATTTTTAAATTTTTATGGTTTTTGGAAAAGTATTATTTTTGACTTCATCAAGAAATGCGTTTTCACCTTTCTCAATAAATCATCAGTCGAAAGTTAATTGAAACGCTGTTAAAAAGAGTCCTGGTTTCAATATTTAATAACTTCGTAACTAAGAGAATCTTTAAGCATTATACGCCTCATTTGTTTTGCTTTTTGCTAATCTACACATGAAATTTCATTTCCCGATGCAAAACATCGTTTTTTAATTTTTATCAAAAAACATATTTTGATCAAAAAACATAGTTTTGAAACATCATTTTTGCAAAACACCATTTTAAGAAAAACTATTTTATAATGCATACACTTTTAAAGTGTTAAACAGTAGACTTTCTTGCTCTCACATTTAAAGAGTAACTTCACTCATATGTGTTTTTCTTAATTTTTTAAGTTTTTGGTTACTTCCGTATGCCGTCTAAAAACATGTTCTTCTTCTTTTCCTTGCATTAATTTAATGTTTGTTTTTCCAATTCATAACTAGGCAGAATCACCATAATCTAGATTCACATTTTACCCAGCAACAATCTAAGCTAAGCAGCATGCTATAATTCAGGTAAAAACTATATCGTCGATACAGATGTACAGATGTAAAAATATTTATAAGAAAAATTGAAACAGATACATTTCACTAGTATATGTGCATATGATTATATTTTGAAATAGTTTTGAGATAAAATGAGCTAATAGAAAAATCAGCATTTATATTCAGATCTGTTTGAAAATTTGATCAAGAGATTTATACAACTACACCTATTTCCAAAATATAGAAATAGATATGATGTATGTTTATTCGGTCACATTTTTGTGTGAAAAGGTTAATTTAATCAGATTCTACAATATTACGTGAACTCCAAATCACTATAAGTATCCATGAACAAAGTAAAAATATGTTCTACCAATTGTTGATCTAAAAAATTTCAGAATTTACAGATCATATTGTTGATCTGAAAATTTACAAATTTCAATTACTTTCGCTAGTTGAGCTGGCAGCTGGTGCAATCATTCATATGCCAGCTCAGCTACAGAAAGCCTTTGATACTCAGTTAGGGAACACCAGATCCAAGCAAGAATGCTTGTACAACAAAAACAGATGTACATTAAATATTTTGTAAACGTTCTTTCGCTGGAAGGTTCATTCCTAATCTGTTTAATTTCTAATGTTCTTTCCCTGGTAGGTCAATTCCTGGTATGTTTCATTTCTAATTTTTTTCCCTGGTAGGTTCATTCCTGCTTTGTTTCATTTCTATTGTTCTTTCCCTAGTAGGTTCATTCCTGCTTTCTTTCATTTCTAATGTTCTTTCCTTGGTAGGTTCATTCCTGGTTTGCTTAATTTCTAATGTTCTTTCGCTAGTAGGTTCATTCCTAGTTTGTTTCATTTCTAATGTTCTTTGCCTGGTAGGACATGACGTGAAAAGTGATCACCAATACTAGTTTTGAGCTTGTCAGCTGACAATGATTCAGAATTAAAAAGTGCTTACAGAGTATTCGACAACATAATTGATAAAACGTATCTTAACAACACAATGGAGAGAGAATAACGCATTCTCCCATCGGGTATGGGAAATTTGTTTTAACCAAAAAATAATAATACATAAAAATAAACTATTGAAAAAAGAATGAATTTGTTGTAAGTTGAATAATGGTATAAATAATAAAATATAAAACAAAATTATATTTTATGAGAGTGTTTTATAGATAGTTTCAGAAGTTAAACCTATCATTTAAAATATAACTAAGAATTATTTTGCCTTGCCATATACCTTTATAAACTAATTTTATAATGAAATGATTATTAATAAGACAAATGTTGGATCATAATAAGTAATAATATTATAGTATAAAGTAAACAGTATATATTATTATTATTTAATTTTTTATTATTAATAAATATAAGTATAATATAAGTAGGCAATATAAGTAACTAAAATTTAAAAGTAAACTTTTTAAAAGTGCAAAATACAGGTGATTGAGAAGCAAATTGTGAAGCATTTCAACGTCCACAATGTATTGCCGTCTAAAGATTTTTCGTTAATATTACTCTACCCTTAAATATCTCAAAAACAAACCTCAAAAATCAATCAACAGCCATCTTAAGATACATGTAAGTAGAAATACTATTCTGTATCTTTTTTATACAACAAAAGACAGGAACGAGCTTTGTACCTTTTATTTAGAACAATGTGCGATCTTAAAAATTGATATTAAAATAATAATAAAGATTTTCACACAGCCTGTATACATTAAAATTTCCACAGTCTTTCGGAAATCCTAATAACTAGAATCTGTTTTAAGGCATCTGAGTATCTTTCGCGCTGTTCTTTTTGAAAGTTTCCATGGGTATTGAGAAATTTTTAACATATTGTAAGGGAGAAAATTAGGAAAATTTTCAATTATTCACTCTAAAAGATAAACATTCAGAAGGGTCCGTTATTTAAAAAGTCTTCCTCGAAGACAATTTACTCGTTGGATATTGAAATATTATACAACAGACATGGATAGTTATATTGTTCATTAAGGGTATGAAAAACACCAATTTGCCTTTGTACAAGTAGCTGGAAATGAATCTGGGTGTGTGGTACACCTATTCAGAAGAGTATGACTCTACTATTGGTCTATAGTTTCGTTTGTATTAATTTTTTTGTTAAAAAAGTGGCTGTAGACCAACAAACAAACTAAACAATGAATTTAGGAATAAAATACAAATCTCCTCTCAAGACTGAGTGTAAACTTTTCTCTAGATAGGGCTGCAGTGGCAAACTAAGAAATGAGATTAAGACTTTTTAATTGTTTTAAAGTTGAATCTTGAATGGAACAGCATTTCATTTTAAACATGCAATCCCTTATATAAATTATTTGAATTGTGTATTGCATAAATTTATGGTAAAACACTCTTATCTGTTATAACATCCGTTTGTATCTCGTTGCGTGTTTCAACATTACCTTTATAAATAGAATGTGAATATCATTCTGGTAAATCTTCAGAACCTAGACCTCGCACCGGTGTTTCTTCTGGCTATCTTAACAATGACGAAATTCTGTGGAAGAAAACTCAATATTTGTTCAGGGGTTATTTCAACTGCTAAGGTTCGCAAAGGGAATTTTCAAAGAAAACATTCTCTACAAGTTTTCAAATATTGTACTGAAAGAATGCACCAATGCATATCACCAAAAGAAAGATGTTTTTTTACAAGATGTTTTTTTTTCTTCTCTATGTCAAGTTTTTTTAATATATTTCAGAAATTTTATAAGTTAGATATATTATACACATAATTTAGTTTTTTAAATTAAGAATTATTGGAAAAATTATAAAAAAATATTTATATATATACATACATATATATATACATATATATATATATATATATATATATATATATATATATATATATATATATATATATATATATATATATATATATATATATATATATATATATATATATATATATATATATACATATATATATATATATATATATATATATATATATATATATATATACATATATATATATATATATATATATATATATATATATATATATATATATATATATATATATATATATATATATATATATATATATATACATATATGTATATATATATATATATATATATATATATATATATATATATATATATATATATATATATATATATATATATATATATATATATATATATATATATATATATATATATATATATATATATATATATATATATATATATATATCGTTTTAAATGGAATATAGAACTAATCTATCTTCTCTACAAAAATTAATCTGTTCGCTAGCTTTCACATTGAAAAATATGATAAATTATGTCGTTTTAATATCCTCGTTTTGTTTTGTTGCCATATTTTTTAATAAGATCATTATTTTTAATAAATTATCATTTATAATCATTTGCGAATATATTTTAATAACTGTTTTAAACTATTAGGATACCTTATAAAGAACCTCGCGATAAAAGATTTTTGTAAAATTGTTTTCAGACTATAAAATTATAATTCGCAGAAATTTAAGTTGGTGGTGTTTGAGTAGTTTTATTTTGGTAACAGTTAAAAAAAAAATTTTTTTATTTCAAAACAAATTATATCATCGTTTTTACGTCAGTTATTTTAATTACACTCTATTCCAAAGTCTTCCAAAAATCAAATTTATCAATAAATATTTTAATGGACAAACTTGCTGAAGCTACTTATTACGGAAGCAATTACTATAATATATAAATACAACTATAATATTCTAATGTTATTTCCTTTATTGATGAATGTAACTAATTTTTCCTTAAAATTTGAAAATCTTTTATACTTATACCATTATAGAGATCTAAAAAAATATTAACTACATGAAAACTTATTTGCTCTGCCACTATTTATAACCAACAAATTCAATAATATATTAATTCAAAAATAAATGCAAAACTGTACCTCCAATTTGCAATTATCAGAATAATTAATTTAAATGTAAAAAGAATAATTATAAGCCTATGTTGGTGAAATAATTCTTATTTATACTTGTTAGTTTATATAACTATATGTACTTAAGAATTTCTCATAACTAATCTGAAATAGCTGAAATTTCCAAATTTATGTTTTAACTTAGAGCCAATTCTGTACTGCACACAAATTAATCATGAAAACCAGTGACATTTACTGGTTGCTTTTTAGAATTAGTGATATCTTCTCTGTGATCAAGAAATTTGATAAACTTATAATTTGCATTATTTTCAACAACGTGATTGGTTAGTTGGGTTTTATGGCGCAAGGTCCAAAAATGGACATTCATTTTTTTAATAATACTTTAGTATATAGTACCGAAATTCCGTAATCTTTTATCAATTTATATGCATATATTGGAGGAAATGTTCGAAACTCTTATTTGATGCATAATTATATATTTTCTATTTGTGATGGAAAGCGCATTCTTTATGCAAGAAACTATACAAGTCATTGTAAAACTGAGCAAATCACTATTACTATGCAACTGTTGACATCTATTATTACGTAACAAATACTATCGATGATATCACATTCAATTCCTCAGAAACATTTCCTTATTTGAAAAATAATTTTTCTTATTCTTTGTGGAGCATCAAGCGTTTTAAATGACAAAAATATTTTTAATTGGAATATTTTATAAATGATTAGGATCAAATATAAGAGGAAATAAACTAGACACATGGCATGGAAGGGTTAGTCATTAGTAGGACTGGGCAAATATAAATAGTCATGGTATATAATTATTGAAATGAAATGATAATTATAAATTATATATATATATATATATATATATATATATATATATATATATATATATATATATATATTAGCATTATATTTTAGAGACAGATTTGTGGTAAATGAAAATAATCCAAATACAATAATACAATTTAAAGTAACTTTTTACCAAATTATATTATAAATTATATAATAATTATATAATTTTGTGCAAGTTATATAATTGGAAATAAATCATCTAATTTGGAAAATTCTTAGAAAATTGTTTTGTAAATTATTGCTGAAATTGTTACATAATATTATAGCATCAATGAAACTATTATATATTAGTCCATAATGAAGTACAATGTCTTGAATAAGTTATGAATAGCTGATAACCATTTATTGAAAATGTATTAGTGCTGCCATCTGTTAAAGACTCAAGAAAGAAAAGTAGTTAATGAAATTTAAATGCATATATATTATACGATGGAAAGCAAAAAAAATTGGGAAATTGTTATTCTTTTACAAATATATATGTATGAAAAATTTCTTTGCTCTCACTAATTTTATTTTATAGTTGCTTAAATTTTATTCGACAATATGTTATTTTCAACTGAAAACTGAACAAAATTCTGAGACAAAATGTAACTTTTGAAAAAGTGTTTCACAGTAAAATTTATTCCTCAGAATAAAATATTTTTTTTTGTTTACATGTAAATAAGAAACTTTATAAACTAGCTTTTTATTTTCTAGTTCTGCTTAAGGCAGCAATAATTTTTTTCATGTGAGCTTTTGTTTCATAAAAACGAAGCCAAACATTATTGAATGTAAAAATACGTCATGTTTTGTTCTCGTTAAAACTCAAAATATAACAAATTATGTTATATTTATTGTTTCGGTACGATTTCTTAAGTTTAAAAAATTAGTTTGCTTAAGGATTTTAGCTTTAATAATCTGTTCGTAATTTCAGCGTTTGATGGGACATTTTAATTTAATATAAATTGTTGAATATATTTATGTTTCAAATTCCCATATGTTTCTTTAAAATACCAATTAAGAAACAAGAGAATCAGGGTAAACTAAACATTAAGAAGAAGGCAATTAAGGACCACCAATGTTTCTAAATAAAATTATGTATATGATCTGTAAGCAATTTATGATATTATTTAGGTATCGTATAAGTCTAAAATATAACAATGGTTTCAATAAAAAAAAAGATGTTTGTGATGTACAAAAGATGTAAAGATGTACAAATCTGGATCAGATGCAGAGAGCTTCGGCAAAGATCAGAATCACAGAGAATATGCAACGCCATACGTGCAATAAGCAGAATCACAAGATCCATCGCCTTATTGTTCAACAGTTTTATTCCAACATAATGGTCTGCATACAGTAAAAAGTTATTTTTGTGACGCATTTGAATACTTTTTGTACTTTCTGAGAATAATTTTCCTTAGACATTGGGACGAATTTACACACTACAAAAGAGGAAAATCCTAAAAATCTACACAACAATTTACACGAGCATGCAGGAAGCAGAAGCTCTTATTGGCTCAGATTGAACCCGGAACCTTCTTGCCAGAAAAGCTCAGTGGATAAGCTTTAATGAATACCAATCGAAAATTTTAACCCTTGCTATAAATTTGTTCTTGAATTAAAGTTCACATTTAATAGGATAATCAATATCGGCATCTCAATAATTTATAAGCCGAAAGAGATTAAACAAACTCTATGTGGTTCTAAGTATAAATGAAACGAAATTTAACTTTTATATTTAGATTTTGTAAATCAAAAGCAATATGGGAATGCATTATTATGAGCATTTATTTAAAATTTTCATACCTAAATTAAGGAATAGATTCTACAATACATTGTTTCTTTTTCAATTAAAAATCCTGCTTATCTTAAACTTATTGTACAAACCAATATATCCAATCAATCAATATCAATTAGGGGTACCGATAAATACCAACAATCACTTATGCATGCATCATCGCAAAGAATATAGTATAAACTCAGGAAATTGTGCAATAATCCTAAGATCAATTGTGTGGTATTTGGAATTATTATATTGCTGTATTACATAATTTATTTTTAAATACTTTTTTGTTCTATAGGGCTATGGATTGCTGATTGGGCAACTTTGCTTATAATCTAGATAAAGACTGTAGTGTCAGTATACATAAATGAATTCCTCTTTTAATGCTATATGGAAATTTGCAAGGAGGATATTAAATGTTAATTCAAATGACAATCGGGAAGAGTAAAATTAGAAAGATTGTCGGCAAATATGCTCTAACCATTTTCAATTAATTGTTTAAAAGTGTCGCAGTTTTGTCAATTTTTTTCTTTTTTACGATTATCAATCAGAATCAAATATCAACAGATTTACTTGGTGCTTTATTATATATTTTTGCGCTTTTGAGCTAGTTAGAATAAGATTTGTGGTTTAGAATGGATTCTTAGCCCTTATAATCATCCTCATCCAAGATGACATTAAAAGCTAAGAGGTGCAACTAGAATATTTGTCAAAATAAAGGTGGATCAACTTATGAAGTTGGCATTATGTACTATGTTGGTCTTATCATCTAAGAAATATTTATGGCACTAAAATGTGATACAATATGCTTTATAAAAAGTATGATTTTTTTATATTTTTGAAAAATTATTTCTCTGGATTTTATTTTTTTTTCCCTCTGGATTTTATTTCATTTTTTTTTAAATAATTTGTTTGAAAGGAAAAAGCAAATGAAAAGGAAGCCTCACAGATTTTAAGTATTCTCTTTAATTATAGTTTCGTATTTTCTTAGAATAACAATTACTGAAGAGGAACTTTTAAGAATTCGATGTCAAAGAATTACTTGCTTTTTTATTTGTGCTAACATTTATAATTTTTTTCAGTTTATGGTTTTATACTATTTTTTTATATTTTTTAAATTTATGTGTCTAGAACTTATTCTGTATTTTAACTACTAAAAGTGAGGAAATATTTGTCTCGTCCATAAAATGTGGTAGAATTAACTTGTACATTGGATTTTAATTATATTCAGTGATAAAAATATTAATGTAATAAAAGTTCCAGATTTTAATTACTATATAACTTGAACATTTTAACCGATTACTATATAAACTGAATGCAAAATACTAAAATAAGTTGAAAAATTTTAGTACATTATTTATTTTACTATAACCATGGTATGTTTTATTTCTTAAAATATTATCTTTCATTAATTTTATGACTAGAACTAGACATAATTTCAGTCAGTTTATACCACAGAAATTAAATTTATATAAAAAAAACGGTGCATACAAAAAGTATTCTTCCGCATAAAATATTTGTGGATCATCATATTATACAGCCTAAACTTTTATGGCATCTTATATTGTTTTTCTATTTATGTGTTTGAAGTAAAAAGTAAAGTAAAAGATCTTTGGGGATTAAAAGCTTGATATATATAGATATATGTATTATAACAAGGGAAAATCTTTGTAATTTTTTTAATCTCCAAAGCTCTTTGCTTCCTGTTGTTTCTTTTCTTCCATATTTATTCATCATTTATTCAACTTTCAGTTCAAATTCAGTAAGTTTGATTCCTGCCTCATGTATAAAATGTTTGTTGTAGTTTGTAATCTATTTTAGATAAGATCATCATTGAAGAAGCACTCGTGTACAGAACATGATAGTTAAATGAGAAACAAATTTACATTTGATCTTTTTTACAATAAATTTTAAGGACATTTTTTGAAACACTGATTTATTTTGCTAAGTGTAAATATTATTTGTGCCTAAGATGATAATATTAATATAAATTAATGAAAAACATTATGACAATATAATTTGTATATTTATGAAAATGCCATGATAAAATAAATACGCAACGCAACGCCCACACAAACCGTATTCTTGAATGAATGTACATTGATTTTTCGACGATTGTAACAAAATGCTTGTTCAATCAATTATCATAAATATATATTTTTAAAGAAAACGAGTAAATTTGTCAGATGTTTGTTCATGCGCTTATATATAAATACGTGATTCTAAATAGTCGAAATATGTTATACATGATATTCTTATTGTTAGTTGTTACATGCTTATTTTTACTTGTGCTTTCCTTCATAAAACTTGAATTTTTCTATTTTGAACATTTGCAAAAGTTTTCATAAATAACACTGAATCAAAAGATGTGTAAACTTTGGTGTCTAAAAAGCTGGTTTCTTTATGAGTTTTGGCAAATATCAATACAAATTTTATAATGCTATACCTAAAATTCATACATGAGAATGCACAGATTATGAATGGAATGATTTAATTAATTCAGGATATATAGCTGTATTTCAATTTAAGCAATAACGCTGGAATTATATTTGTGAGTACTTTGCAGAATAAACTTGATGTTTTTCTATTGAAAAGAAGTAAACTTTAATTTGAATAATTTCTACAGTAAAACGGATATTTTACAATTACTTTTATTTATATTGGCAAGATACTTGGCATACAAAAATAGTTAGAGATGCATAAATTGTAATTAAAATAAAATTGATTGATAATTAATCACGCAAACCAATATTTCTCAGTCTCAGGTTTTCAACAACTTTCAATATATCGTCCAAGATGGTCGCTATCCATATTTCTATTGCTGCATATTGATCAATAATGGCTCTTTTGAAAAATAAACGTAAAATAAATGCGTCACCAAATAATCATATTTGATAATTAGACGCAATGTCACCAACGTTGTTGTGGTGAATTAAAGTCTAGAATTTTATCCCAAGTATATCAAAATATACTCACAAGGGATTCTTCACATGTGATATAAAATGTTTCAGTTCAAATGTTTTTCATTTAAAAATAGACTTTTAAGACGATATTGAATCATAGTTCTTAATTGGCTAGTTTTTAATTCGAATTTGGATATTTATATTTCATTTTTCCGTTCCAAAAATCTGTATTACGATGAAACTCATAGTTTTAGATATTTTATACTGGAAAAGGAATTTTTTAATCAAAGCAAGCTTTACAAGAGCTAATGCATTTGGTAAATGGTTAATAAACTGCAATTAAATGGGCACACTTTGAAAGAAATCTTTCTTAGAAGTATGAAAGTTATTTGCAGGTATTTCCGAATTATATTTCACTCCAGAATTATTTCCTTTTTCAAAACTGTCAAGACAATAGAAAAAAGTTATAGTTGATAATAGATTTGTGATAAATGAGAACATTGTTGAAGCATTTCACAACTTATTTTACTAAGTTTATAAATAATTTCAGGTCCTTTCGTATGCACCAAAACTAGCAGTAATTTTGAAAAGAATCTGATGAACAAAATAACTCGTAATTTTGAACCGTAGTCAAGTAATGGAATCAGCATTTTAGCCAACACCTTTCTCTCCATTTACTTCTTACAAACTGAGGGACATTGGATTTACAGAATATTTAACGTGTCTACCCTCTCAATTTGGTCTTCAACTGGATTGTACAGTGAGCCTGCAACCTACTTCACACAAACTGAGGGATATTATGTTTACTGACGCTTAACGTGTCTACTCTCTCATGTTGGTCTTCAACTGGATTATACAGCGGGCCTGCAACTTACTTCACACAAACTGAGGGATATTATGTTTACTGACGTTTAGCGTGTCTACCCTCGCATGTTGGTCTTCAACTGGATTATACAGCGGGCCTGCAACTTACTTCACACAAACTGAGGGATATTATGTTTACTGACGCTTAACGTGTCTACTCTCTCATGTTGGTCTTCAACTGGATTATACAGCGGGCCTGCAACTTACTTCACACAAACTGAGGGATATTATGTTTACTGACGCTTGACGTGTCTACTCTCGCATGTTGGTCTTCAACTGGATTATACAGCGGGCCTGCAACTTACTTCACACAAACTGAGGGATATTATGTTTACTGACGTTTAGCGTGTCTACTCTCTCAAGTTGACACGCTAAACGTCAGTATTAGCGTGTCAACTTGAGATACAGAGAGCCTGCAACCTACTTCACACAAACTGTGTTAAACGTCAGTAAACCTAATATCCCTATATTAGGTTTACTGACGTTTAACGTGTCTACCCTCTTAAGTTGGTCTTCAAGTGGGTTATACAGTGAGTCAACTATCTACCAGCCACAAGAACGACGCCTTTCCCTACCATCTCTTGACATATTTGTTAAAATCTTAAGCTACTGCACCGCTTTTATAAAGTTTCCACATAATACCGAATTTTTAACGTAATTAGCTATGAAAAGAGAAAAATTCTTGTTTCAAGTTGACAACGAAATGCAGCGAAATACAGCAACGAAATGCATTCGATGGTTCTCTGGAAGGTTATGAGGCATTTATTACTCAAGATATGTTCTTATATCGCATTTCTTATAGATTACATGAAATGGTACAAATTTTTATATTACATTTGTAAATGATTTTTCATGCAAGATTTTTTTGAATCAACATTTTTTGCTCTCTTTTCCTAGATCATTACATCTATTTCTTCCTTTATCTTCTTCTCATTTTCCATGCTTTTTAATTGTATATTGATTATATATTCTCTTCCCTGGAAAGCAACGTACTCAATATGACAATTAGACCTTTTATTGCCAGATATTGTTTCTGTCTCTTATATATGTACTGGTTTATTTCAATTTTATATTTCTGAAAAGTGCTTGTTTTGAAATATCCATTTTAATATAAATGCATTATTGATTTGGTTTTCGATGAAAGATATATAAGGTACATACACTTTTCCCCCCTCCTAACTTTTGACTTCTCATTTTCCCCTATTCATATGCTTTTATATAAATATTTATGTTGCATAAAATATTCATGCAATATTATTGATATTTTGAAGTAGTCAATAATATTGTTTATATTTTTAATGCATTTTCAACCCGATGATATTATGTTGTTTCTTATGGAATTTATTTTACAAACCCATTATGCGTATATTGATATTATGATGTTTATTTAAGGTTTTATACACTTGCATTTTTTGCTACTTAATAGATATTATCAACAGAAAAACATTCCAAAATTATTCCTTTTCAACATCGCTTCACTTTATCCTAATCTATAAATCTTAAAAATAATTTTTACCTTCATGCATCAATGTCCATTAATCAATTTAAATAGTGACATTTACAGATTTCTGTACTTATACAAACAATATTTATGAAATTATTATTGGGTAGGAGCACATTAAATACCACGCCTTGAAGATCGCTAAAGTATTAAGACCAAAGCTTTAAGTTCTACAGCATGCGAATGTGATTCCTGTTTCAAATGTGTGACTGCAGAGCAAAAATACAAATCAATTCATCATGCTTATTTTGCTTTTATTGATATTTTTATTAAATTTAGCATGTAATTGGTTAAGAAAAAAGTACAAAAACTTTAGTTGCCCAGATATATTTTTCCATTTCGCCTTTTCATTGTGAAAACAATTGTGTAGTTAATGTTTTCTAAATGAAAAGTATTCACTGTATTTCGGAAAGTATGTAAGTATTTACGAGATTCCTCTTGGTATATTTAGTATTCTAAAAGTTACAGTTTCCTTTTAAATTATTCAATTTATTTGCTATGAATCCAAAAGTGGTTTAATCAAGGAATGTGTCATAATCACTCTCTTCAGTAATTTAAATCATATACCAATGTTATAAATTGATACAAATCCTAATTTCTAACAATTTCCTAATATGTGAATGTAAAAAAAATAAATGAATAAAACTTTCAAAAAAAAAAAAAAGCTAAGACATATTGAAAAAGTTTTTACTGAAACTTTACCATGAAACTCATTTTAATAGGTAAAGAAGATAGGGAGAAATGGTACAAATATTAATGATGATGTAAGAAATCATAATGCAACTGACTGCATTACAGAATTAATTTCATCCCCATATTGCTTATATTATAATTAATGACACCTTAAGTCATTTTGGCTCATTCTTCTTGTAAAATCAGTGTTATGTGAGAATCATTTTTCATGGCTAGGGATACCTTATCAGTTGTATCTCAGTAAACACGCTTCGATTTCAATGGATTTATAATTGAAGATTTGGAAGATCACAGTTTATGAAGTGTATAGCTTCAGTCTTTAATTGTCCTGCAACAGCCAAGCTGAAATAAAGTGTTGTTATTCAGGAAAAGGAGCCAAGGATCTACAATATCGTTATCACTAAGATCAAAGTCTTATGCACATTTCTGGGAACTAAAAAGTACAAGCTCATATAGAACCATCTATCTTCAACTTTCATTGATGAAATCTTCACTAATATTAAATGCCTTGCTTTGATTCGAATACCGGTGTATAATATATGCCGGTACTGAACGAAATAATAGAAATACGCCATTTAAAAAATGAGTCTGCCTTCTATCGTTCAATAAACAGCAACCGCGTGCTACTTAGTGGCGGTGAAATGGTAGATATCAGTCAAGCATTGAGCAGCATGACTGTTTCATGATAACATTCTCCTCCTAGCAAACTGTAATTATAACCGACCTTTTTGATCTGGAAAAGGGCGTGCTAGTTGAATCTCGCCTCGCTCGAGCACCCGTGTTCAGAACAGCTAACCTTGTGGGCATTTCAAAGACCGCTATGTCGAAAATTATTGTAGTCTACACAAACCTGGATGAGGTGTTTTCAATGAAGCATAACAGCGGACGAAAGCCGAAGTATGAGGACCGTGATAGACGCGTCTTGAAGAGGATAGTAGCTGGAAATCGTAAGACTAGACTGCCTAATATAACGCCAGAGATGAATACCCACCTATCTTGTATCCATGAAAACTTTTCAATGAGAATTGCATGCTGTGAAAATTCGTGGCAGAGTAGCTATTCCAAAACCATTAGTTTCTTTCGTCAAAATACCATGAAGATATTACAACAACAACGATAAGAGGTGGCCCTGGTCTGTACCTATCAGTTATCAGGTTCCGCCCCCTCTTCAAACCAGAGAAACAAACACTTCGCACGAAGTGGCAGATGCCTACTGAAAACCAAAACTCGGCTAATTAATTAAGAACTAAAAATGAATACAATGATGGGGCTTTCAGGCCAGCCTACAGCGACCTACGCAGTAGGCAGCTGTATCACAAATCAAAAGAAGAGGTTCTAGTTTCAACAATTACAATTAATGAAGAGACTACAGTAGTGCCGAGATCACCTAAATTGGACATAATTGCAATGGAAACAAGCCATCTAGTTTGATCGAATTTTCATTTACATTATTCTAGACAAGAAGACCTGACGCTTATGTTTGTCAGACTAACACCAGGCGTGTGTTCCACTGACGAACACCAGCAAAAGGGTTTGATGTTGACTGAATAGTTCCAACTGTGGAATTTGTAAGAGTTTTTATGTATGTTGTAAGGAGTAATATCTACCCGTGGATTGGGATTACTCATTGTTCTCAGAGAGAGAATCATAGGCGACCATTATCGAACCATCCCACAGACTTCCCCCTATGCTTCAGGATGTCTTTTCGAAAGAACTTATAGAAAAATAACACCCCCGTTCACCCATTTCATTGTATTCTGACATGGTTTCATGAGCATAATGCATCAACTTTTCATCCTCAGTCCCTTCATCCACACCTAGTTTCCACCTAAATACATATTGTCTGAACTCAAGGCGGCATTCCCCGAGGAATGAGTGCAAACTTCGAAGAACTTTATACGAGGCCTTTATTTGTCAATCCCTCTTTACTCCCACTTCTCATGCAAGCTGTCATTCAAGCCAAAGGGGATCTAATCCGTTACTAATTAAAAATTTTCATTTTTCACAGGTTTTCGTATTATTTTGTCCTATGCAGGTGTAAACTAGATATCTAGCAAAAAGATTTAATCCAAGCAGCACAGACAAATGAGTATTTAATACGCTTGTTAAAACATCCTCATTTCTTCGCGTACAAAATTGCACAACTACATTGTTTTCCATGGCATACAGCTGAATTAGTTTTAAAATATTCGGTGTATTAATATCGTGAACAACTTAAAAATTTGGAGCATTATGTTAAACTTTATTCCTCGGTGTAAAAGGGCATACAGGAACGACTGTTTGTTCCACTCTGTATTTAAAAAAAACCTACTTTAAAAATATTTATTTTTTGATAAAAGTTTAGTTAATCATACATCTTTTCAATACCCATTGACGAACTTCATCATTTTTTTCTCTCTTTACCTATTTTTTACTCTATTTTTGAAATTTATACACCTTTCCAATTCTCACTCGCAATTTCGTCTTCTATCCATTCTGTTGTTGTTGTTGCACTAGTACACTTCTTTTTTCATAGCACAAATTTGAGTTCTACCAATTTGATGGAAGCATCTGGATAGAAACAGAATTTAGAAACAAAGACCCAGAGAAAGACTTCCAAAGGTATCATTTCACTTGGACGACATTTCGACCACAACCTCTATTTAATGTGCTGAATTCGCCTTTAAATTAAACCACTCCAAAAGCCCTCTTTTCTCAACAACAAGGTTCAATACTGTTTACGTACAATGAAGCTTGATAATTGCAAGCATAACTAGACTCGTCAAATTAATGTTTTCCTGATGTGGCTCTATGGGAGTTGTAAGGACAAAAACTTAATTTCTTAATTTATCTCATTATAAACGTAACAAATAATTAAAGTTTCCATAGAGGTATTCACTGCTTTATAATAAAACTATCTTAACACATTTTATACTATTAACTATATTTAAAAAATGTTTCCATATAATTTATAAATTGCGGTTTTTTTCCTTTAATAACATATTTATTTAAATACAATAAATGCGATTGTTTGAATTAAAAAATACTTGTTTATTAGTTAAATAAAATTTCAGAAAAAGTAAATTTTTTGATTATTTTTAAAACTAAATCAAAGTTCTTTGATAATTGATTGAGGAAATGCCAAAATTTAATCATTCGTTTTAAGTTTGTACGAAATAAATTTTATGATTGTTAAGTTTATACCAAGTAAATTTATGTTTATAAATTTGATAATAATTTGCTTATGAATCTTTAAGTATTTAATTTATATTCTTACCTTTGTGTCTTATAAATACTTTATGCGTTATAAAAATTTATATTTATTTTTTGTTATTTTACTTTATGTGAAACTTATTTAAAATTTAAATCTTGATCCCTATTGTGTTAAATTCTCCTAGATGATATATATGAGGTGTTATTTAATACTCGCGCATTTTCTCTTTTCCAAATTTGTGTTCTTTTGCTCAGAATATCTATTATAAAATTAAATTTAATTTGTTTATTTATTGATGGAAGGCCAATTAAAATATTCGTTGTTGTAGGAAATAAATTTCTTTTTGATTATTAAAGTAAATTAGCCATAAATATTTAATTAATCCATTAATATACTTTATACCTTTCTTATAAGTTTTTTGTAAGGCATTAATTTAAAAATTTATATTTTAAAATTCCTTCGTATTTTTCTATGTTCTGTTATTTTACTTTAAATAAAATTTATTTAAAAGTTTAATCCTTATCCGGATAGCTCTAAATTCTTCTGGTATTATATGAACGGCACTAATATATATATATATATATATATATATATATATATATATATATATATATATATATATATATATATATATATATATATATATATATATATTTAATAACGGCGGGGCACTTGGGTGACTAACCCTTCGCCACAACAAGGCCGGAAACTGCTACTCATTTGTCGTTACCCAGCGGGCACCTGTGAACCAAGTCACAGAGGCGAGTAGCGTTTCCTGCGCCATACCACCACAAGCCCGTTTATAGGGTAGGACGCATTCATACATCACAGAAGAAAGGACAGAGAAACACAGAGATAACAAGTAACATCCATGCCCGAACCGAGATTTGAACCCGGGACCCATAGCTCAGGAGTCAGGAACGCTAACCACTCAGCCATCATCAGCCACTAATATATATATATATATATATATATATATGTTATATATATATATATATATGTTATATATATATATATATAATATATATATATATATATATATATATGTATGTATATATGTATGTATGTATGTATTGATAAATAGATAGATCGATAGATAGATAGACAGATGGATAAATCAAGATTTGAAGTATCATAAGCCAAAATTGAAAGATACAAGACTAGATATAAAATTGAAAAGTACAAGAATAGATATAACACTTATGCTTAGTAATACATTCAGCATAAAAGCAGCTAAAATAGAATTATTAAAATATAATTAATAGTACATTTTTATAAAATAATAATCAAATATTAGATGGGGAATAATAATCAAATACTAGATGGAGAATAATACATTAAAAATACCAAACGTAGAATAATAATATATTTATAAAATTAGTCAAAAACCAAATTGAGAATAATAATAATCAAATGCTAGATGGAGAATAATACACATTGAAAATACGAAATATAGTAAACAGATAGAAAAATTTTTAATATATTATTCTCCATCTAGTATTTGATGATATTATTCTCCATCTACTATTTATTAATTTATATATATATATATATATATATATATATATATATATATATATATATATATATATATATATATATATATATATATATATATATATATATATATATATATATATATATATATATATATATATATATATATATGTCTATTTAGTATGTGTATGCTGTATATTATAATTTTCAGAAAAAAATAACATTATCATCAATTGTTGATATATTTTTATGCAAAAGTAGAATAATTTGCATAGTTGAGTTAGTGAAACAAGGAATTTATATAAAATCATAATTTGTGAGCTTATATCTTTTAATGTTTTCTTATCTTATGGATGTTTAAGTTGTATACAACAATTTTTTATTTGCATAATTTTGTCCAAATCATGTGGTTCCTTAATTGTTCTTAGTTTCATGCATGAATCACAAAAAATTCCCAACTAGCCATTTGGTCATTTATATATTTCAAACTGCCACCAAGTTCCTAATGTCTGTTTATCACAGCTCTGGGCGCATAGGACGTTTCATAGTCTTTATTAATAATTTCCAAATTCACATTTCTTGACTCAATATAATTATAAAATTTTTATAATTTTTTCCAAACATGTTTTTTTGCATCTATATAGATGATGTATTTTGATTACGGTCTAACAATGCACAAATAGCAGATTTATTCTGCCTATTTTCCATTCCAAATGTTCACATTGATTAAAAAAATGTTTGTTTATGAATAGGATACCTGTAGTTTTGTCTCTTTTCTCATTTTTGGAAATCTATGCTCATTTTATAATACTCTATACTACTCTAAAGCATAAAAGAATGAACATTATTTTTACAACTAGGAAATACTCTATTAATTAATTAGTATTAATATTAATACATTTCCTACAAATTACATTAGCAAACTTTCCATCTTAAAGCTGTTTAATACTATATTACCTATAATGTGAATAAATGTTATAACAAAAATATAAATGACTGAATTTCTGTTTCCCACACATATATATATTGTTACAGAATACATTACATTTATTTACCTTAACGTTTTTTCCTCAGTCTCACAGTAAAATAGAGTGATAATTTAACTTTGACACTAAAAAGCAGACAGTTTAACATATGGAGGCTGATGTAAGAAACTTGTGTTTCCAGGAAAACTTTCAATAGATAGTATCAATCTATCACAAAGGAGAAAACTGAGAAACATCCAAGCATCCACTCACTTAATGCATACTCTCGAAAGTAGAATCTGAATATCGGCACACACACACTTATAGCAGATATGTTCGAACCTTGGTAAAGTACGGTTCAACTTTTAGGTTAAGAACTGGAGTATGAAAGAGCTTTATCAAATAACTGATTATTTAAATTAAGAAATACAGTGATTCGTATTCAATAATTCATTAGTTGGCTTAAGCAAGAAAAAATTCCGCCAGCACAAAATAATGGACTCCAAATGATAATAATAAAAAAATCAGTGAAAAATATTAAATGAAACTCAAGAATACCATTATTTATTTACAAAATTATTTTCAGGGTCCATAAAGCGGATATAAAGGAAGATTTTTCCCGACCCCTGAAATTCGACAGTCTACAATTTAAACATTTTTGGTTTAGAAACTGAATATCCTCCACATGAGAATTACATTTGAGGTTCAACCCTCTTCTGATCGAAAGAATCACACAAGTCTTCTTTTTATCGAAATAGAACAAAAAAAGAAGCAACGATGTAAGATTCTTTACTTGTTACTTTACTTTTAACCTCTTAAACTACTTTTTTTCCAGCTCACACACACATTAAAGTTTTCTTCTATATTTTAAACTACTTCATTTCTGCTAGTACAAATCAGATTCATTTTTAACGAAAGCAAATTAAAATTCTCATCAACCAATACTTTAAAAGTTGAAACTATTAAGAGAGTAATTGAATAAGAATTAGTTATATATATAGAGCAAATATTTAAGTCTCAAGGGGAATTTAAGCAACCCGATTGTTCTGATGCTAAAATGCTTTATCTAGGTCAATTCACTTGGTGAAAATATTCAGTTGTAATGCATCCAGAATCACCGAAGGTACAACATTGACATATAATCATGAATATTTTTTAGTTTCTAAAATAACTCATGTTGAAATAATATTATTAAAGCATCACATTAAGGACATGCTTTTCTTTAATTATTGACATGATATCTCATTGAAATCTTATAAAAGTTTGATGAAATTATAATGGTAAGCAACATGAAAAATGGTGAATTTAAAATTCTTTTTTCATGCATTAGAATATAATGTAACCCTTTGAGGCTGTTGTAAGGCTCTTTAAGATGAATTGTTAACTTAATGGTCTGTACTTTAGTCTTTAGCATACTAATTTATGTGTTCAACTCCCGACTTAAGCATAAATGTCGGTAAAAATTTATAGTTTTTGGATATGTACAACTTATGGGGGGGAATATGACATATTGTAAAAAAGAAACCCTTAAAATTTTTAAATTCTTAATTTTAAAGAATTGTTTTTAGTTAAAATACCCAAATCTCAATAAAAATTTAAAGATGTAGGTAACATGTCTTTGTTTTAATTATGTCATATAAAGTAAATATCAATAATTCAACATAAAATTCAAAATAATGAATCAATATGAATTTAACGGTAAAAAGTTAACATTAAAAGCATTAATACATGAAGTAATAGTAAAGTTAGTAATGAATAATGAAGTATGACATTGTATTAAAAATGGTAACAGAAAAAATTGAAAAAGATAGTCTCATATTTTAGTGATTGTTTGGTTGGGTTTTATGGCGCAAGGTCCCAAAATAGAAAAAGCTGCACCAATCATATTTTAGTGAAGTACCGTTTAAAAGAGAGCTGTATTTAGCAATTTATTCCTCTTGGGTTGTTCTGAGGAAATGGGAAAAATAATTTAAACAATACTGATCATAAGTACGAAGTTAAAAAGGAAATGTCGCATTATCCTTAACATAAAACCAAAACCATCATTAAAAGATAAAGTATAGTAAAATAAGTGCTATAGTAAACTGTCTCATTTCCATATTGGAGTTGGCAGTTGAATAACTGACGCTCTTGCTTTCTGTTCATCAATTATTAGATTCAATTCCTCTTTTCAATTTGGTTGAATTCCATTCTCCTCTCTAGAACTACACACACTCCATTCCTATAATTCTAATGTAAAATCTATTACTGAAGAGAGAGGAATAAGCAGCGTAAATCTGACAATAAATTCTCTTTACTAACCACAAAAATTTACCTTTGAGAGATAAACAAAAGGCTATTGAATAAACATTCTCTTAATTTTTCCAGAATGTCATCAAGAATAATCATGAAAAACTTGTCGAGGAAGGAGAAAGTGGCTATACTTTATAAAACGAGATGACTTATAGTGAAGCTTGTGGTAAAATACTGAAGTTAAGTTCTGTAATGAAAATTTGATGAAATTTACAAGAAAACAGGGAATTAAAAATTTGCAGAGTAATAACTGTTTATTACCAAATGACATCTTAAGCACAAGCATATGAGAAAGGAACGCTTATAATGTGCATTGGATTTATGAATGAATGTCATCACTTACATTATGTAACTGTGATTTTAAGAAAGTAATAACTAGTTGTCACTGGTCACATTTGCCGCTAGTGTTGATTTATCGTGTGCATTTACTGAGTTATTGTTAATGTGTTTGAGACAACTAATTTCTATTTTCAAATAATTGTTTGCCATAACATTGTTGGATATCATGCTCAAATTGATGAGAATTGTCTTTTTCTCACTTGTTTGTCTATAATATGTGATTTGGCCAAATAACGTTGCCATTTTACAATTTCGCAATAAGCTACTTTCTTGTACCTTTAGTTTTCGACATCGGAAAGCCAAGTTTTTTACTTATAGAGATAGTGTAAATCATCTCATCTTAAAGTTTATATTCACAGTCCTATACTTCGATACCTTTATAGGACTAAAAACTGTCAACGTTGTAGAATTACAGAGTGAAGCAAAAATGTACTAGAAACTCTGTATTAAGGCAAGTACCGGATATTAACTACTCATATATAGAGAAAAAATAAATAAAAAATTGCAAAACTGTAAATTGAATCTTTGAGCTTCGTATAGTCGGTAAGAGGTTTTTTTTATTTTTTTATCCCGGTTTCCGAATATCTCTAGGTAGTTTCACATAAGGTGAAACAACAGACAAAAGGAAAAATATAGATGGTTCTATGTGTTCATCTAAGAAAAGCAAAAATGCTTTTTCACTAACAAGCGTCACTTCTTTAGATTATTTTCAATTTCAAACTCTTGAAAAAACTTAAAATTTCAAAGAAACGGTTTCCCTATGAATTTTTTATTTTTGAAATCTGAAGAAAAAAGATAGAAAAAAATAAAGGAACAATTTGTGAGTGTGTCTAAAATTAATGACATTTTTTGTATTATATTGAAGACTATGCATACATTGATTCCTGAATTTATGTCCTGGTTTGCATTATAACTGCAAGAAATTTTGATATGATAATCCTTTTTCCCATAGCGATGCCATGGAAGTTTTCTATTTACAGAAAAATTATTATTAGAAATCGATAGTTTCAATTATGTTATTATATATTGCCACCAAAAGATAAACAGTTAAATAATATTAGAAAAACATACCAAATATATTATAACTATTTAGACCAACTGTAGACATCTAGGAGAAGTAATTTTATTGCATCAAATGAATCTAAATTTTATAATTTAATTTCTCTAACAACAGTTATCAATTCTAATCTGAATTCATTCATTAAAAGTAATTGAGTTTCCAGCGAAATGTACGTGTTATTGGCGTGAAGTAACGTGTTATTGGAACAACATGTTATGGTTATATAAACAAATTAATGAAGCGTAGATCAAAATATGCGAAAAGCAATCGAATTACCCTGATTCGATTAATTTTCCTCTATTTCAGAAAGAGAAAATATTTACTCAAATTTCAGAACTTAAACCACGTATAACCTGGCAAATACAAAAAGGTCATAATTTGTAGTGATTATATATTGAGATGAAAATACCGCACAAAATGTTTTTAATTTATTCCATGTTAATTATAAGAAACCGAAGACTTTTATTTAAGAATGTAGTACTATATTAAGATATGAGATACTTTTAAGAAAAATTAAAATCCGAGTATCGTGAAATCTTATGTGCAAATATTTTTTTCTAAATGTGCAACCATTTAAAATTTGATTTCAATGAATAGAATCTCTTTATTCAGGAATAACATGTTCCAAATGATCAATTAATAAGATAAAAAAATGAGAAACCAATTGAAATCTTTTTCACACTAATTAATAAATATGTTAAAAAATATATATAACACTTTCTCTTGGTTATAGTACTTCTCATTTTCATTCCTTCGCGTAAGCCATCATTAATCAATATTGTAAAAAATGAGTCACAATTTTTGCTGGTTATAATATTTCTCATATTCATTTGACACTTAGAAAAAAACTTAGTTGTTCTTTTACAAAAACCATGAAAACCATTTTCTACAAGTAGAAATACAAACATGTTAATGGCATGGAAAGTATGATGTAGCAATAATGTAGCATAGATTGATTTATGTGCTATGCAAACACTGTTACATAATAAAACCTGCTACAGAGACTGAAACAAGAAATTCCATAATCGAAATCATTTAATTGCACTCGTGTCCATAAATTAAGGATAATGCAAGTTCAAGCAAAGAAAGAGACAGAAGAAAAGAAAATGTGACTCATTTGTAAAGTCTATTTATTAAAAAAAAGTGTAAAGAGCAAAAAAGATGCTATATAATTGACATCATTAATAAAAATTGCGATTTTTACTCCCTGGATCAAATTTCAAAAAAGAACCTATTTACAAAACCAATATAACATGCTTGGTATGATAGTTAATACAGAGTATGCCCCCCAGACGATGCAATACAGACCGTACAACGCCTAGGCATACTGAGTATCAAATTATTGATCTGGTCTTAGGGAATATTACACCACTCATCAAGCAATGCTCTCCGAAGTTCCGGTAGACATGTGGAAGGGGTTTGACGGGCTGCAATTCCTCGGCCAAGTGTGTCCCACACATGCTCTATTGGATTCAAGTCCGGTGAGTATGCTGGCCAGTTCATATGGGTGATATCCTCCAATTGAAGGTATTCGTCTACAATGTTTGCTCGGTGAGGATAGGCGTTGTCATTCATAAACAGAAATTCTACACCCATGGTGTCCCGAAACAAACGTACATGTTTTTCCAGAATGACATCCCGATAGATGTGGCCTGTCATGGTTACATGCTGAACATGCAGGTTAGTTCTGAAACCCAGAATAATTCCTTCCCAAACGAGAAATCGTGCATCACCGTAACGGTGTCGTTCAATGTTCTCTTGTTGGTAACGGGTACCTGCCTCTCTCCATATGAAAGGCCAGTGAGAGTCAAACTGAGAGCTAAATCTGGACCACCGTTGATGTGTCCACAAAGCGTGCTCTCTACTCCAGGCTAAGAGCAGGAGACAGTGTGTTGCGGTAAGTGGAACACACCTGACATGCCTACGAGCATATAGACCAATGTGCTCTAAGCGTCTGTACACGGTCTGCCTTGAAACTGTCGCACCGGTAGCTGAAGAGAGCTGACGAGACACGTCTGATGCTGTGCTCCGTCTGTTTCTTTTGACAGTAACTCTGCCAAATACTGGTCCTCATTCGGCATTGTAACTCGGGGGCGATCTGTGTTGTAACGTCTACTCACATTACCATCATATTGGAATCGTTGCAAAAGCCTGGAGTGCATTTATTAAATGCATTTTGAATCAACAATTAATACAATTTGAGGGAAGCATATTTCCCAGGATTTATAAAAGATTCAGATAGACAGATAGAATCCTTATTTACTGTTAAAGGAAGTAATGCGTTTAGTCGTTACTCTTACAGGAAAAGTCTTTTTGTTCAAAAAATTAAAGTTACAATGGAATATATATATATATATATATATATATATATATATATATATATATATATATATATATATATATATATATATATATATATATATATATATATATATATATATATATATATATATATATATATATATACAACTTAATAATAATACAAGATATATTCAGCACAGCGAGTACAAAAAATGAATATAATGCAAATACAAAGTGTAAAATGATACAAAAATTATTTTAATATGAACAAAATTTCGCATGAATTTTATCTGAATATATAAATACTAAATTTTGGCGCAATATTTTGTAAAATAATCGAGCATTTTATGTGGAAAAGGATAATTCACAGAATAAAAAAACATGCTTTCAATTAAATAATTTGAGTAATCGGGAGAAAAATTTTTAAAAAATTAAAGTTGGCGTAGTTAAGTATTTAGTTTTTTTACAAATATTGCAATAATTAATTTAAAATTTTATTAATTAAATTTTTAAAAATTTAAATCAACCTCGCCGATTTAAACTAACCATAAAGTGGATGTCATGTCTTGCCTTTTTCATTTTGTTTTTCTTTCCGTTCTATTCTCATCGTGTTAATGGTTTGAATCAATGAAAAACGAATTCTCACACTGATGCTTTGGTCTTATATAAGAAATTGTTTTATTAACTATATAAACTTGGACACTATTCTCAGACATTCGAGGGTGAACTTCGCCTTGTTTGCTGCCTCTCGAAGAATGCGATTTAAAGGCAAGCATAAAATTCATCAACAAGTCGGATTTACGATGCCGTCCCAATACGATGTCGCAATTAATTAGGTGTGACGTAGAGGAAACGTTTTATGACGTCATGGGCATTTTATATAAACTAAGGGCAATTATAATAAAGTGATGTAGCCATAATCTTAACTGGAATGAAATAAACAGCCACTTTATGGTTAAAAATTAGAAATATATTTTGCAAAATAGTTTTTTCTACAACAATTTTTTAATAAGCTTGTATTGAATAAAATTCCAAACATTATTTACCTAACTCATTTAAAAACTATCGTAATAAGAGAACTCTGTAAACGTTATAGTAAGATCCAATGGCACTTAGCTGATGTTGCATGAAGGGAAAAAACAAATACCAGCTCAGAAACTGACCTCATCACTTGACCATGGTTCAAAACTACGTTTCTGGTTATGTTTTGCTCTTCAGTCACAGTGATAATATAGAATATAGAGATATATAATCAGAGAGAGAAATATTTCAATAACCTAATTCAAAATGAAATATTTTCCATGAGATCTATATTGCGTGAATACAAATTACCGAAAAATACAATCCAAATTTTATTTTTCATTCATTTATCTGTGTTCGTTTTTTGTAACTTAATTCATTAATGTATACTATACAGTACAAAATGTCTTGCTCAGTTAATTTGGCGTCTGAACGAATCATTACAATGATTACACTAGACAATAAAAATAATTTCTTAATATTTCCAAAAAAATAATCGGTATACTTAAGGAAAATATAGTCTAACACCATGAAGTGATTAGTGTGCCATCAAATTTATGCATTGGCTTGAATTACGTGATATCTATATTCACATACTGCACCATATAATTATACGAATAACAAATGAAAGAATCCATTTTTTGTTTTGTTTTTTAGCTTTGTTTTTAAAATGGAATATTTAAAGCTTTCTTTGTGAATAATTCGCTGTTGTTTAAATTTCAATTACATACAGAAATATATTATTATAAGGAAATCTTATTATTTCAGATGAAAATATAATAGTGGTTTTATAAGAAAAGGTACAATCTTAAAGAAAATTGTGCTATTGCAATAAATTATGGTGGGTGTAATCTAAGAACATGCAACAATTTGCTGCACTAATTTTAAATAAGCATTCCATGAATATTAAAAGCATTCGATTCCGATGCATATTAGCAGAAGTGCCTATTTTAAGAAAGCAGACAATTTCGTGGTATTAAAAGTGCCTCTCCGTCTCTATGTTTAAATATTGTTTCTCCTTCTGGACTTGGCTGGTGAAATCGATTGGCGACCCATCCACAGATGCTGTCACGGGTAGAATTTAAATACAGGCTACAGGGATCTATAGCTTCAACTATCGATAATTCCAGGCTCAAAGTGGGTGAGAGAAAGTGGTAATTTGGGCCCCGGTGTCCTCTTAGTTTTCTGGCCGGAAAATGCCTCTTTCCGGAAACTTTGTTCGACGTCGAAGGGGGTGGACGCGTCAGGGGCTCCATTTCGGGGATGAAATTCCTGCTCTATAATCAGCTGTCAGCATCACACGCTCCCTATCCTTGTTATCTGCACCACGCCACGCCCAGCACTTAAGGGACCGTATGCAAGTTTCTGAGAAGTTATTTATCTTACTTTGCATACTTAATCTACGATGTTCCAGTTGCTGTGTGTGTGAGAGTATTATGAAATTAGACTCTGTGCTAATATTAGATTCTATCCGAACTGAGTATATTTAAAATTTTAATAAGCAAAATTTTGTTGAGCTTAAAAAAGAGAAAGCAATGTATGATAAGCACCTAAGCATGTGTAAATACATCATATTTATTCGTACACTAAACACACACATTCGTACTTTGAATTTTGATATTTTCTTAATCGGTTAGTATTTAACCGCGATGGCAACTGAATGTTTATCACTCTAATCTTACATTCAATAACTCGAATGAAATAATTTTCCTGTGTAAAAAGAATATCAATATATAAAATATGAAATACTATTTTTTGGCTAATCTGTGGGTTTATAAGGTAGCTCAGAAAAACAATAAGAAGGATTTAAAATTAATCAAACCAAAAATTTGAAGCAATTCGTTGCCTATTAAGACATTAAAAATATAAAATTATTAAGTATTCAAAATAATTAAACATGTAAATTTTCGAATAAACTAAATCGCTTTAATTATTGATAAAAATTAACATAAGGATTACCAGAAATAATGTATCTCCTGTTTATCAAAATAGAAACTGTCATTTCTTATATAAAATAAGCAATCTATATTTACAATAAAGATGCAATCGAAAACATTTTGGTTATTAAGTCATGCATAATAAGCATAAATATTAAGCCAATATATATTACGTGATATTAAAAACGCAACATCAAGGAGTGACCAGAAAATGATGACAGGCATGTAAAGAGAGATAGCAACGAACAATAAGTGATCTTTATTACAAAATAGTATCCATGAAGCAGATCGAGATAAACGTCTGCTCAGTAGGCTCTAGAACCATTATAAACGGCGATAAGCAAAACAACACGTCTAAGTATAAGTAGATGATGGCATCCTGCGGAATGATTTTCCATTTCTTGCTAAACATTTAGCATAGTTAGTCTTCTGAATGTGGGGATGGTATGATCTACAAATGGTGTTCAATCACATCCCGAATGTGTTTGATTGGTAAAAGATCAGGAGAAAAAGGTAGCAAGAGAAACATCTGTACTTATTACTGAACATAATGGTCATGTGAACAATGTACGGTGGAAGTCATCCTATTGACAAAAAAACATAGGGCTGCCCCTAGAAGTAGAGAAGTATTACAGGACGCAGCACATCATCCACTTACTTATGGGCTTTCAAAGTGCCTGAATACGAACTTGAGGTGACATAGAAAAATATGCAATTAAGCCCGAAATATCATGTCCCTTTTTCATGTGATGGGGTGTTACACAATTTCTGTCAGATTGGACCTATTTTCAAATTTAGTGACTGCATATGAAGTGACTGCAGAAACACTACTCATTTGAAAACACAATGCAGTGCCATTTCGCAGCTCATACCATTCTAGACTAACACCATTGCAATGTTGAAGCCTGTTCTGTGAGATCACGAACAGTCTTCTTAACGGCTGCTGTGAGTGCTGACTGCTAATAACAAATTAACGGGAAATAGTTTATTTTGATCGATGTGAGAATATCCAGTATGTCTTGAACATGCTGCAGAATAGATACAGAAGCGGATCACGGTCCCTCAATTGTGTATCGGCTAATGCCCCGATCCACGCTTGGTAATCTCACTATGGCTTCAACGATACTCCTCAACTTGCCACATTCCCTTTCTCCAACCATGTTTGTAACAGCTGGAGCATTATGGACATATTCACGTGTGTGTCAGCTGAGATTTGCAGTATGGACCAGTTACTCTTTTCTGTCTTATCACGATGTTTCTCGTAAAATCCTCAGCCTGATGGAACTATCTCCATTGACAATGGCCTAGCATTCTTACACGCTTCTTATGACACAAGAACAAAATTTCTATGATGATTTCCCGATCAGAAATAATGCCACGGAAACTAGCTATTCAAAATATTTTTTCCCTTACAACTTTTTCATGATACGCTGGAGAGTTTCACATATCCCGTTATTTGCATAACTTAGTGAAATGTCCTGAAATTTGCATATTTTAAGGTAGCACCTTCTTATTGCATTTTCAATCTCTCGTAGTGTACATCATTCTTTCAATACAACAAGCCTAAAATTAATACAAATCATTGCTTCTTTTTCAAACACTAAAGTCATCCGAAAAGTAAATCTATCTATAATCTAAGACTCAACGTAAGAACTATCGAAATTGAAGTAATTTTCATACCGTGGAATAAGTTTTTAATTCCAGTATCATCGAAGTCTACTCCTGGGAAGGGAGCCAACATGTCACAATTGTCTGCTCGTCTTCGTCTCTTATGAAGAGATGCCCATACAGGAATTTCTTCCGGTGCAAGGACAGATAGAAGTAGCTTTTAGCAAGATCGAGACTATCGGAAGGATTTTTAAGCACTTTCCAGTGATACTTCTCCAGTATTTTTTTATGGAATGCGCCGTATGAAGGCGAGCATCTCATCCCTCTTATTTTCAATGGCTCGTAACAAATTCTTTAAAATTGCAGTAATATTAAATGTTTTCTATTACATCCCTCGACATACATACACAGTGGTACAGGCGAGCTCTGGACTGTACCTTTAATTTAACGGATTTGCAATACTCGCCCATCCCCAACTGCCTCGTAATTTTGAACCACGGTCATGTGACAAAGTTACACCCGAGCTGACGCCCTCCTCTCCACATCCACACCACACCAGCAGAAGGCTTTGATGTCACAGATTAAGGTGGACACGCACCCCTCGACAAAAAGGTAATGAGCAGGATGCCTTCTCTCCCAGAAGACCATACACACCAATTTATGCGTAGAGACAATCTGTTTGATTGTCTCTACACAGATCGCAGATCCACTGTGCGTACCGGAGATTCACTATAATGCCAATGCATAGGCTGTTGCTTGGTTTCTGGGATGAACAAGGCCTCACCTGTAAGGCTTCTATCCAGGTTTTTAGTCAACTTTCTAGTGGTATCGTTGCAAAAAATCCCATCTAGTTCACACACTAAACACAATTGATGACTGGATATATTCTGAGAGTTCAAAAACTTTATCACTGACCTCACCACACAGTCAGCGGGAGAAGAAATAAGAGCGGATAACTTTCCGCACTACAATGACTTTAATATAAGCAGTCTGAGAATTAGGATTGCAATATATGATAGCCATCCACACCCACAATCTACTCTACATGTACTCTCAAGCTTCGGTTATTTTCCAACGACATTTTTTGGAGCCATGGGTAACTTACTTTCCGGTTGACAGACGTATTTTATCAATTTTGAATAACAGAGAAAAAATAATCTTTCTTTAAAAAAATGAATGGAAAATTCAGCTGTTCTTTTACAGTCACATCTTAGCTCCTTTATTATTACTGTAAAATAAACAGCTGAAAGATTCAAAAGATAATGACTTAAATATCAATAATAGATAATGAATTTAGCAGTAAGCCTTCTTTATCTCTAATAATACAAATTTTGATGCAAGAAAGAAAAACGGTCTCTTTATTTGTCCCATGACGATTAATTATAGACTTTTATTTCTAGTGACAAAAAGAGATAGAAGAATGACTTTACGAATGCCTGAACATATTACAAGAGTGATCCAGTTAAGCAAAAGCAAAAGATTAGATAAATGATTTAAGATAAATGAAGGGTCTGTAGAAAAATTTAAGAAAATTCTTAAGCCATGAATGCCAAAATGATTGTGTGCATAGTTATTAGTTTTAACATGGGAAAAAGAGCTACTTCACTCCGTTCTTAAAGAGACCAGAGTTCCTGAACTGTGTGTATTATAGCATAAGAAATTTTACAATCATTTAAAAAAAAAAGTGTTGATCATAAGTGCTACAATCAAACTTTTGAAATGAAATATAACCTTTAGTTCAAGTTAGGCTGAGACCAACACTCTAATATGAGTTTCATTTCACTTCATGAAGTAATTCTCAGTTGGAAGGACAAGCAAAATAAAAATTTCATTCATATAAATAAATTCAGGAGAAGTTAGTTTCTTACCTTTCCATCAGGTGAATCAAACATAATTCAAATGTCTTACGATACTGAAAATTTTTCAAGTCGTTTCACGGAAAACATTTTTCCAGGTACACTTTAAAGATTTATCCCTCGTTATTGCTTCTAATACATTACAGTACATGTAATATTACTTCATATTCATAATTGTGAATATCTATGAAATTTTAATTTTTATATATTTAATATAATAATTCTAAATATATTTGAAACTTTGTATTGTTTTTAAGCTATAAAAGCAACAATTAATCGTTTTGTAAATAAACTCTCGATTAAAAAAATGGATTAGATAATTTTCTTTTATATTTACATGTGTTGATTCTAATATAGATTATAATATTTTAATTCCATTTATTATTTCAATTATGTTTTATATGTGATTTCTATATAAAATTACTTCTTTGACGACTTTCTCAAATCAAATGAAATTTTTTATTAGTACACTTTTCTATCTTTATATGTGTTATGAATATATTTTAATTATATTTATCTGTAGTGTATATTATAACAAAAGTTTAAGTTCTCCCATAAAGATTTTCTACGAAATTAGAGTGTGTATATATTTTAACAAGCAACAGGAAAAATTAATGGATGTAATTTTAAGTAGCAAAAATTAAGAATTCGTGTTAAAATTAATGATAAGCAAATGCATTATTTCAAAATAAAAAAAATTGATAGAATTAGAATTTTAATAAACTTATGTAGAACAAACAATATATTTTTAACAATCCTTTTATTAAAGAAGGTTTTATATTTTTTATTTTTACGGTGATCTTTGCCAAACAGAGATTATGTATCTTATTTCTACACCATGCGGGTAATAAATATAAAACATTATTTGTATTCAAAAATTATAATTATTTATAAATTATTCTTACGAAACTAATGACTAAAAATTAATTATGCTGAAACATAGCTAAAGAATGGCTTCTTTTTGCTATTGTAAATACATATTCGAAACATATTATTATTTTTGTTAAATATTAGAGTCCTACATATTTTGTAAGGATGCTGAAGAACAATAAAATAAGAAAAGGAAAGTACGTCACAAAATATGAAATAATATTTGAAAATTTCACCACTGAAGCGATAAATGAATAGAAATGTAACTGATGCTGATTATGCAATACTTTTAAAAACATTTTTCTGAGTGTATTGTTAATTATTAATAATACTTAAAAAACATGCACCATTAAAACACCAATTTTTTTTAATTATTCTGTATAATCCCCTTGAAAGCAAGGTGTGTCTGTTGCCTGGGATATTATTTAATGAGGGCATTTATTCGGCAGCATACAATATTCCATCAGTTGAAGCATATTATTAGGGAGTTCTTATGTCCTATCATTGCTGTGGTGTGGAAATTTAGAGAGTTAAATGTTAGCTCAAAATGTGACCTCACTACTTGACAAAGAATTAAAACACGTCTCCCACTGGCTTTGTTTGCCCCAAATCGGCAACCGGAAATCTTACTGCAATAAAGAAACCCATTCTAATAAAGCATAATAACAGATTCAATTTCCTTTAATTTTTTGAGCTTAGATGTGATCATGGAATGATTTTTATTCTAGTGATTTTTATTATCAAGTTATTTATTTTCGTTTACTGAACGCAATACTGAAAAAACATCTTAATTTTGAAAAGAAACGAGATTGGCAATGCACCTGATACAAGATTCCTTCAATGAATAATGAGTCAAAAATTGTTGGGCAAATCAGATTTTTAAATTTCGTTAAACATGATTAACTTACTCGTATATAGAAACCATTCCACATGAGTTTTTAAAGCAATAAAACGTGTCTGTTGTGCTTGTTGACCCAATAAAACGTGTATGTCGTAAGACTTGGCAAGCTATCTCTCAGCGTTATTCTTTTATATGATAATACCAATTCCCATAACATTAATACTGCAAATATCCTTAAAGATCAGCTAATAAAATCTAAGCTGAATTCTTAAACTTCCCTTTTACAGACCTGACCTATTAACTTGAAATTTTCTGGTATTTGTAAATTTCAAAAATATTTATATGGGAAAAGATTTCAGTTGGAGGATGAAATGCTTAAGGAGATTCAATTGATTCTTCCTGCAAATGAAGACATTCTATGGGAGAGAATTATCTCACTTAGTATCATAGTGAGATAAATATTGAATCTCAAAGGTCAATGTTTTCAAATAGAAAAAATTTATTTTTTTTATACGAAAACTTTCCTCGTTGTTTATTGAGTATAAATTACAACGTATTCCAAACGAAAAGAATTAGAATAATAATTACTTCATTGCAACAAATATACAACGATTGTTTTCTTACTTTAGGCATTTTCTATAAAGCAGCAATCTATCTTCAAAATTAAGCCATAACGAATTAAATGATCTGATAATAACTTTGTTTGTATTGGATGGACTAAGCCAGTGCTTCTTAATCTGAGGTATATGCACTTGTTGAAGAAATATAAAAGAACCTCATGTATATTAAACCTATTGACTCATTTCTTAACAATGCATTTTTTTTTCTCATTTGCACGTAACCAATTCATTGCTATATAAAATTATTTCGTGCCCTTTCTGTCCTTCCAAAGAATTTCAGTTTTAAAATAATATTTATATTTGTATCATAATTTTTACTTTTCTTTATCTCTGTATTTACTGCATGTGTACTCACTATTTCATAATTATACTTCATTCGCATAAACCGATTCAATCTGGGCAAATTCAAAGGTTTTTTTTTCACATTTTTGCTTATTCTCATTTCTAATTTAAAACTCATAATCATAGTCAAACAAAATTTTTTTCAAATGATGTTAACAAACATCCTTAAGCATTAAAATACGTTTTTATTTATTTATTTATTTTGATAAGAACGAAATATTTCTTAATAAATTTGTTCCAAAACTAAGTCTAGAAAAAAATGCTTTGATAAGTTAAAATTATATCTGTATAGTAAAAAACAACAACGTAGTTTTATATTTCTAAATTCAAAAATAATTTGATAATATTTAGCTTTATGTTCAATTTTATTTAACAGTTTTACAAATATGTTCTGTAATCATAAACTTCAAGGCAAAATTATGATTTTTACAAATGGTATTTTTCGCAGCAAGTAGCTTTAAGAACAGGAATTTTAAACAAACAAATACCTCAAAATTACTCTCAAACATTCTACAAGCAATAAAATGAAAATGAATTATTCCCAATAATTGAATTACTATTGCTGTGTAATTGCCTAAGTATATCACCATAAACAATTAAAGGTAAATCTCACGTTTCCAAAATAATTTAAATGTAACTACAAAATAATTTGAATGTAATTATATTTTTCATAACATAAATTCACCTTCATGCACACTGAATAGGGATTTCATTCCAGAAGAATATGAAAGAGAATTATTTATAAAATTTATACGTAATAAATTACATTTTGCTTAATTTTAGTGCTTAAAATAGCATGTGACCAAACATTTTTATTATATTTGAGTACCTAAATTAGTTAAATATTGTGTCATAATATAAAATCCTCGAAAAAGCGGTAAATGTAATTTCTTAAAGAATTGGATGATATTGAAAAATATCTCAATTCTTTAGTAGTAAATCTGTTAATAGATCAAGATTGTTTTTTTAGTTTGCATTTATAGTTTTTGAATGTATTAATCCAACAATTATCCAAATTATCCAACAATATATCTATTTTATGTTGCATTTAAGTTCATTAGTTTATTGCATTGCCGCCTAACTTGTCTAGTGGTCAGCGTCCCTGACTGCGAGTACGGAGGTCCTTGGTTCGAATCCCGGTGCGGGCATGGATGTATTTTCTCTCTCAATCTATCGTGTTTTTGTCCTTTCCTTGTATGAATGAGGTGTGAATGGTTGCCTACCCTTTAAACAGTTGCCTATAGCATGTGTGTACTGAGGAAGTCGGACTCCACACCAAAAATATGGCTCAGTTGGAAAAGTGGAGGAGCCCACCCTATAATGCGCTTAGCTGGCATATGACAACAATCCATTGTTTTGATAATTAAGTAACTATATATTCAATAATTAAGTAATTATTTATCCTATAGTATAAATATAATCTGCATCTATTTTAAGAAAAATATCTCCATTCTGAATTACAACGCAAATATATATACTGTTTCATCTAATAAAAAAATAAAATTTTAAATATTACTTTTTACTACTTTTTCCTACAGTTCTTCAAGTTTTTACTACTCTAATTTCAGGAAAAAACTCATTAGTATTGACACATTTACGAGTTTAAAAGTTTAATTCCCAGCAGTCCATCGTTTCTCCGGATTCGGTATTTCAGTGCAATGAAAAAACGAAAAATACTATAAAATATTAAAATTTATAATTAAAATAAATACAGAAAAAGAAAATTTTATTCGAATGAACAGATGAGAGCAAATATATATGTGAAATTCGAATAATAAATTTAAATTTCTTATGATAAATAACTACATAAAAAGATTAATGTACTTTTTTTATAATATTTAATCAGGCATCAACTATCCAAGTGCTAAATCTAAAATTTTATCATAAGAATTATATGACATCTGCTTTAAATTCAGTAAATTTACAAGACTATGTTTTAATGCAATATTTATTCGGGAATTTATGTTAGTTGAGAAATTACTATATACCCAAAACATTATTCAATCAAAAAGATCTCACTTCTTTAGCGCGAAATGGAATTAAGTTTTGTGATTTAACTTATTTCCATAAATCTTATTCAATAGACATACAAAATTTTATTTTATCATAAAAAAGATAATATTAGATGGAAAGCATAAAAAATTTAATAGAAAAACCATTTTCAAAAATGCTTTATTTATCATGGGTTCAAATTTTAAAAATATAATATCTTGTTTAATAATTCACTATTTTGCCAACTTATTAGTATATTAATTATTTTGAAAAAATTAATTCCTTAATTTTACTAATCTGACTATCTTTCAAATGTTTACTTCCTATTGAGGAAAAAAAGCAATTTAGGAATTATTAAATTAAGCTTATACCACAGATATACTTTCAATGATTATTTTTTATTGTAAAAGCATAAAACGATATGATATACGTAAGAAATCAAACTAAATTTTAGTCACACATAGTATAGCAAACTGAATATAAAAAGAATTCATTAGATTACAAGGGTTTTCATATAGTAAACACACACAGATATTTTTATTTCTAAAATGTAAGTAAAATTTACGTTTAGAAAATTTATGAATACAAAATTATTTTTAAAAATTGTATAAAAAGTTTGTTTCTATAAAGAAGCACCTTAATGCATTGCTAATAAGTAATGAAATGAAAATATTAAAATTTCCAAAATATTGAAATATAATTTTATTTTATTGAATATAAGAAATATAAATATATAGTATCATTTCTCAATATAATATGTATATATAATTTTTTTTTTGGTGAAACTGAACATTAACCCAATGTTATAATATTTATGTGTCTGTCATACTTCTTCAGTTGTTGACTTTTTGAAAATATTTTGATTACAAGACATGCACAATTGAGTATGCTCTTCAAAGTTTTAATATTTCATATAAAAAACTAAGTACAACAAGTCGTTTCAGAAGGGATTTTTTTCCATATCATTTTCTCAATTCAGTCTTTAATTAAATCATTATTAACTTAGTTAAAATCTCAATAATTTGTAAAAAATTTTAAATGAATGTTCCTGATAACTTTACTGTTAAGAATACTGAGCAAATGGAAATTAGATAACTGCAATAATTTTTACCTTAAAATTATATTTAAATATGAAAAAAATTATTAATAATTGATTATTATAAGCTAATTTGAGATTTATTATATTTTAGATTAAAATATATTTTATTAATCTTAATTGATTTAATTTGTTCAAGAAATTTACAGTGCATTCAGAAAATATTTAATTATTATCAAGTAATAAATATTTTAATATTAAATTATTATTAACATTTTGACCTATATTATTAAAGTTTGAAGCACAAAATAACTAATGAAGTAACTTTGACATTTATTGTAAATTCTTGTTACGGATTTAATAAATTTAAATTATAAAAAGTAATTTTAAATTTTTATCAAAACTTATATAAGCATTCTCGTATTCAATCTCATTCCTAATATAAAGCTTGAAATATAAAATCGTATGCCCATTGTATATTATATATGTACAACTATTTTATTTTATGTTTATTTACAACTATTTTAATAATGTTTATACTCAAATATATAAGCTTTATATATTTGAGTATAAACATTATTTTATATAAGGATATGTTCTGCTTTTTATGATTTAATTACATTAATCAAAAATTTGCAGTATAATTTTCGAAATTCTAATTCAATATATTATATATAATTATTAAATATATAAAAATTTTATTACACATTTATAATGAAAAATAAGTGTGCAGTTTTTCATTATAAGCTCAATTTTTGTGGTAACAATACTGAAATGCAACTTTCTTACTTCTGTAATTTCTTCTTATCTAATTTAGAAGTGGAAAATTGTAGAGTTTAATTTTAATTTTATTTTTTTCACACTAATATACTTCTAAATTTTGCATGGGTTCAAAAGTTCCAGCAACTGTATAAAATAATTCCAAATGAGCTCGATTACAAGTACAATAACAGAGATTAATATTCCACAAATTAGCATAATAAATGCACTGAATAAATCTTTATAAGACAATTGTCGTTGACCATCAGTGTTTTCAAATTTGATGGTTTTTAAATAATTCAAATGCGCGAAATATCTTCGATCCTTCAAACTTTTTTCATAGAAACCCCCTGCACGCACTCTCAGAATGACGTCATCCAGTTTTTCCTTTATATTTAGCCTTTTGTTGAAAGCCACCGCCAGAGGTCCTGTGTAAAATGAATCAGTCGAAACTAAGGCTGCATCATGAAGTACGTCACGTATGTTTGTTCTTGGAGCTATAATCGCTGATTTACCACGTGTTACGTAATTGACCACTTCTTCAGTTGTAGCTTCAATGAACCCGTTGTTCTCAGATATCCTTTGACCAATAGTCTTCAGTCTCTGATCTTTGCTTTTAATCAGGGTTTCCATGAAAATGGAGCCTTTGTAGACAGCACACTTATATTCTTCTCTTACAACAGCTTTGTAAAGCTCATCAATTGTTTGGATACCTCTTTCACGCAAGGGAAACGTCAAGAACGACAAGAGGACTGCCGTGTAAGCCCAAGATGTGAACATGGAAGTGAAGATCCAGGCCACGAATAACACCTTTTCCTTGAACGTCTTGACGGAAATTCCTAATGGTTGCTTCAACAACGATCCCCAAATCTGCAGGAATAATTTCATCAAGGAATGCTTTTTGGTGAAAACTAATCGAAAAATAAAAGGCAAAACAGCAAGAATAATGCCCAAAATCCATATTTCCGAGTAAATTGGACGAATCAGGGCCAGGCTTGTTGGTATGGAGGGTGGCTGCTGAGTTGCAAATGTCACATCTTCTGTGTAGTAAGGGTAACTGAAATCTACTATTTGAGCCCTTTCTTCTGTAATCGCAAGCCATCCCACTGCCATATCAGCCTTATTTCTATTAATCATTTCAATACTTCCTGTCCAGTTTCCATTTTTCTTCAACCTACCCCACTCCATGTCTGCTGGTACAACCACCGAATACTGCATTTTGAGTCCTTGAGAAAGAAGGTCCAATAGCTTGGCTTCATATCCACCGACAACTTTCAGTTCACCAGATGCAGAAGTATTCAGTTCAAATAATCCAGCCTTTGGAAGAACTGCCACTCTGAAATAGTTGCAACATGACATGCTGTTCTTTCTTCATGAAAGTTTCTGTTAATTCTGTATTTACTACTCAAAAATTTTTAAGAATTTTTTGCAGAAATATTATAAATTCTGGTCTATATTGTAATTTCTAGTTAGCTTAAATCCATCAATACTGTTCGATAGACATTTAAGAAAACCAAATTTAATGACATGAAAAGTTGGCATCAATTAAATAACAAATAAAACATTAAAGCCAGTTTGTCCTATTTTATGGTTTAAATGTACCATTAACACAGAAATAAACAGTTTAGAATAATTATATATATATCAAAATTTTAAATGCATTGTTGTAATAAACTGAAAGCAAACCCAATGGGAGTTCTGTAGAACCTTAGAATAGCAGTTTCATTACAGAAGAGATATTAAACTGCATCGCGCAAAATGTCATAAAAACGTGCTTTTCGTTTTCAGCAGGATGCAGTATTTCATTAATAACTAAATAGACATATCGATTTGGACAAAATTAATGGACCATTTCTTCAGGGCTATTGTTAAAAATAAAGAAAGCATTTTATTGAACAAGGGAATTGAGGAACTACGTGAATAATTTAGTAGCTTTTATTTTTCTTCTCTTTGCGAAGGATAACAAAAATGTAAGTAAGAACTAGAATTAAAATTTTTTTTCTTTATATATTTTCTCAAAAAAGCAATTTTCCCACTCTCGTTGATAAAAGTCTTTCAGGAATACTTTTTACAAAATTATGAAAATATATTTATTTTATTTACAAATGCAACCTTATCTTCATAAAAGAAACCGCGGTTTTTTTGAGTGACATTATAGTTCTTTACTTACTACTTAGTTTTAAATAAAATTTGATTAACGTTAAGAATTATCGGATCACGTTGTCTTTTGAAATCAAAAATATCTCAGATCAGAAAGCTTACATATTTTATAAGTAAATTCAATGTAAGTTCAAGTCCCAAGATAAGGCAATGAATACTAAGCTTCTAAATATTAAACTGTATCTATAAGAAGCGATTAAGAGTTAGTAAGTCTCAGAATTAATCCATTTCATTCGTCATTTTGATCATTAATCATCATGCAACATAAAAATACTTAAAGACTCGTGTATTATTATAATGGTTTACATTTCTTCTTTGTGTTTCTGTATTAATAGTATGGATTCTTAAACTATTTGTTGCCTTAAAAGAGAATGAATAAAATAATGAATATAATTATGAAATAGTTTGCTGAACCAGACAAGAAAAAAGGAAAAATTAAGATCATGTATTATATGCTCTTGTGAGAATATGTTTACATTGTTACTTTATTTCAGCCATTAAATATTTGCATTTGCATTTGATCTTACAAATAACTTTTCAATTTACGACTAAGATTCGATCTCAGGGCAGCTTATCGAATTGCGTCTCCAATTCAATAATGATATGTCAGTAATTTGCAGTGAATTTTCAGGATATAAATAAAAGCAATTACCAGATTTTGAAAAAAAATTTTAAATTAAAGATTCTTAAATCACTATTAAAGGGATTGATTTACGAAAAAAAAATTAGTGATAAAATTGGAAGCAAACTTATCAAGAAATCGTCTATAAATTTAAAATGCAGTAGACAAAAGTTAAAAAAAATATGTGACATTTTGTTACTAAATGCATGGAGTATTTATCCAATAAGATTTATTTTCTCTTAAACACGATGAAATAAGAGGTAATGGCCTTAGTAGTGTTTAATTGTATCAATCTAGAAAAATGAATAAAAAGAAGAAAATTAGCTACGTTGTACGCATTATTTTCTTTAAGTTTCTGTGCGGAAGGTTTCATTTGGTCTTATACCACTGCTGCTTTACAAATTCATATTCTTGTCTGTCTTTCATTTATTACTTCTGAAGTTTGCTAAAATAAAACCGCTAATTTCAATTTTATCGTTAAGATTCAGCAGGTTATTTTGTTTTGCAACTCACAGATATTATTATACCTCAACACCATTTTTTAGCCATAATTGTTGGTGTTCCAAAGTTAGTGGAAGCAAAGAATCTAATGGTATTTCTCTATCACGCTTAAGTTTCTTATGACGAAGAGTATATAAATTTTTCATTTAAAACTACAGTTCGGCAAGCTCATTTATAAAGTTTTCTTCATACTTAACCTTACATAGTGCTTAGCTTCCTCCATAGATATAGTTATTTTGTAATTTCCAAAGAATTAATTTGCTTAAACCCGGCAATATATGTGATAAATGGTAAAGTTAAAAAACACAATATTCAATGTGAAAATATATTATAAAAATAATAAGTTTTTCCTTTTTTTCCGATGTATAGCAGATTCTATACTTGATCTATACCCGAAATCTATCGTGTTCAGGGGTCCTGATGCCCTCAGCAATGTTATGGTTCAAAATTAAGAAATTGGTGTGGATTGAAATTGGGGGACCAGAAAAGGCCCTTGAATCAGGAAAGTAACGGTTGATGATACGTTTTTCAGTAAAAGATTTCTGAGGACATTCGTAACACAAGGGCTAAAGCACGGAAGAGTCTTGGATAAAAAAAATGTGCGAAAAAAGAACTGATGTGCTTGTAAATCCGCTACAATTTTAATCTCTAACAACAATGCCCATGGCTACCCAGATCAAACATGTTTTGGACTATTTATTAATACTTAATTACTAAACAGCAAGAGTCTATTTCTATGCACTTTAAATATAGAATGGCACTTCACATTTCAAATATAAATATAAAACAATGTAAACATATATAGAACACATTTCGGTTGTAAAATTCTATACATCAAATATTTTTCAGAATCTCTAGTAAATTTGACTTGTCTCAACAGTCCCTCATAAGATTATATCCACATTTTAAAATAACTTTATATAAATTTTTTTTTCATTTAAACTATTCCTATTTTTAAATATTAAATTTTTATACAGAGCAAAACGACTCTAAAGATGCTGTCAAATTACTATTAGACGAATAAAACTATAAATTTTTTATTTTAGTTTAAATTTTAGAGTTACTTTTATTATTTTAATACTTCGTAATGGGTACCGAAACAATCAAAAATCATTGTAAAGACTTGAACATCACCCACATAAAATTTTCAGGGAGAATTTTTTCATGTATGGTTTTGTATTCATAAGGCCTAAGGAAGTAAGTCTAAAGTCTAAAATTTTCTAACACCCTTTCTCTGATAGTTTTTAATGCAAAATCCTATTCTCCAAAGAACGTAATCCGACTTCTAGGTTGAAGAGAAGTTCTATTTTTATCATTAATATTGGACATCAAGTAAACTAAATGATAATTTATGACGATATAATTTTTATTTAATGCCTTTATTAACTATTGAACAAATAATTTTTATTTATACATCACATAAGTATGAATATTTTGATATTGTATTATAATATCAAAGGAATAAAATATCACAGAGTTATACCTCAATGAGTAATTTTCTATTTGTATTAGAATTTGCTTTCTTTGTCTCAGTTAAGCGACAGAATTGTTAACATCCTGGCTCTTCATTCAATAGTTCGTGTGTTAGATTCTCACTTTTTGGCATGATTGCCTTTAGAAATTTGAAATGCACTTGAAGATATTGTTTGTTTAGAAGTAATACAAGTGTAAATTTATATTACTTGCTTTAGATCAGCCTAACAGAAACAAATAAAGCTACCTACGTTATTCAACTATTTTGCTTAAAACTTCCAATTTTGTGTGATTGGCTTTCGTTAACCGTGAACTATTATTTTGTTTATGCATTTATTACGCTGCCTATTCTTATTAATTTAACAAATTTTTGTCAGAGATACTAAAATATACAATTGACATGGAATTATTAATTATTATATTGTGATCTTCCAGAATAACCATTTCCTCTTTTAAAAAACATAAACTTCATTTCAAAAAAATAATTTTTCTATTTTAATTTGTTCATTTAAGAAAATATTTACTAAATGCATGAAAATAAAAATTAATTTCATCTTTTTATAACTGCCAGAAGCTTTTCATAAAATATTTGCATAACAGTTCTCCAACTTTCAAAAAGCGTCGACTTGTATATTACTTCCTTGACAGAATAAATTAGACATTTTAATTGCCCCTAATTAGGCTTTCATTATCAATTCCTTTGAGAGCGTTCGCTTAATGTAATTATTGTTCGTTCGAACAACGTTTCTTTCGAATTTTGTTCTTTTTTTTCGGAATAACTCTATTTTAAAAGTTTCCATCGGATCGCTGAGACAAAAGTAAGTAAAGTTATTTTCCTGCAGACACAAAAACATGAAACGGTATATTTCGCTTTCCAACCTATAATTTCCGTCTTTCCTTATATTACTTGTTTTCGGAGAGACAATGCAAAGGAAAAGACAAAGCTCAGATGTTGTTAGAGACATTTTCGAAAATACGCCCCTCCAGAAGAAAGGAGACATAATGCAAAGACAATTTTCGGACATTTTATGTCCAACCAGACAATCATAGCTGAAAATTTCTTCTTAAAGTTTCGGAAAATACTACGAAGGGAGGGTCTACATATTAAAAACAAAATCATTAACAAGAAATATATTTTAGCATAATTTTATTCAGTAAATTAATTGATTTAGTTTTAAATATAGGTAATTTGTTCAAAGTCAATATTACAATAAATAAAGTAACAACTGTGATTTAACCAAATTATACAGGCTAATAGTGGTTTTGGTATCGAGGTATTTTGAGTTCCTTTTTTATGCGTGTTTGATATCTTGAATTCAAATTTAACATCGGTTTTGCCAAAGTTGGAAAATTTATGAAGTTAGTGAAATATGCGTTAAACTATTTTAAATTCAAAATTATATAAATCTATGAATTAAATACGAAATTACAATTTTAATGTGCGCGCCAAATCCTCTAGCTCTTTCGTGTCTATAGCTTCCAATAAAAATTTCCCTCTATTGAAATTTCAGGGGAAATTTGAAAAAATGTAAATATTCACTGTTTACTTTTTTTTATTCAAAACTTTGTTTCGCTCTACGAAAAGATGTCACTCATTTAAATCAAGTTGAATGAAGTGTGGAATGCTTAAAAATTCCATTTAATTACGAAATTCTTAACTATTCAATTCAGGACTTGTTTCTCCAGCATTCTAATACATTTTTGAACAGAGGCGTAATGGGAAGTAATAAAACACGTTCATTGCCGTCAGCGAAATAAAAAATCAAAATATTTCAAAAGTAAATAGTAAATATTGTTATTTAACAAAATTGTGAGAATATTGGTAGAGTAAAAAAAATTTTTGTATCTCACATATAATTTATTTTCCTAACCACAAGTCTTACAAAGTATCTATTTTAAAGAAAAAAAAACAGGAAGAGATACACGCTTCCATTCTTGAAGCGGGCAAAATTCCTGAATGATGTGCATCGCAGCGTAATCAGTATTACAGTCAATTCAAATCAACATTAATTATAGTTTAAATTAACTACAAATATGTAATCAAAATTTTGAAATTAAACATGGTCTTTGTGTGTTTTAAGTTTGATAGAGACCAACATCCTGCCGTTATCAACTCAACCATGGACAAAATTTTCTCGAACCAGCCGAATAAAGATTTTATTTATATAGATGATTACAAATGTTATGTTACATATTTTATTATACAATATCCTGCCTCCGAAGGAAATATAAAACATTACATTACATAGCTTTTTGGGGACCAGAGAAGCTATGCATAAGTTTTATTTAATTATTAGTGACAAAAGTAAAAAAACATTGCTATAAAAGTTCACAAAAACGGCATAAAGCTTATTATTTAGCGTCGCAATTTTTTGCATGATAAGTTATTGTGCTTTAAATTATTTCCATATGTAATATGTATAACGATTACATAAAATTCGTGAATTTTTATATATATGTGTGTGTGTGTTACGGTAAAAGTAACAAATTCGGTGATTATATAAAATTACCGGGGCGCTCCGTGGCTGAGTGGTCAGAGACATCACTGCTAATCGCTTGAGTGCATAGGAGTGTGGGTTCGATTCCCACCGTGGCCCTGGGTGTTTTTCTTCGTTATCCTTCTGTGGTTGTACATCTGTCATTGTGCTATTTGTCCTATTATCGACGAAGACTTACAAGCGGATCTCAAGAATCAAGCATACAAGTCTGAATATATGTAATGTAATAAAATAAATAAATAAAATTACCGGTAATTATACATAATCACCACTAAATTTGGTAAAATTAATAAATTATTTCATATTTATCAAATTTATAAAGTTAGTTTATAAAATACCCTACTCATAATAGGGAATGTGATAAAAATCCCTAATTTTAAGAAAATTCGTTCAGTTTGCGCAACTGTTTGGCTTCTATCACCATTTTGTTACGATTCTCATTGGTTTAAAATATCCATTACGTCAGAAAATGTTTAATCTACGTCACATCGTATTGAGACGGCGTTGTAAATTCAACTTGGGGATGAATTTGCTGCTTGCCTTCAAATAACATTCTTCGAAAGACAGCAAACAAGGCGAAATTCATCATCGAATGTCTGAAAATACAATCAAAGTTCCATTCTATTGATAAAGCGATTTCTTATATAAGCATCAAAGCATTGATTCGAGCCATTTACGCATGGACAATAGAACAGCAGACAAAGCAAAATGAAAAAGACATAATAAAACATTCACTTTATGATCAGTTTAAATCAGCAAGGATGATTTAAATTTTTAAAAATTTCATTAATTAACATAATTCTAAATTAATTATTTATTTATTACATTACATAAATATTCAGACTTGAATGCTTGATTCTTGAGATTCGCTTGTAAGTCTTCGTCAATAATAGGACAAATAACACAATGACAGATGTACAACCACAGAAGGATAACGAAGAAAACACCCAGGGCCACGGTGGGAATCGAACCCACACTCCTACACTCACAAGCGATTAGCGGAGTGATACTTTGACCACTCAGCCACGGAGCGCCCTATAATTCAAAATTAATAACGGCAAAATTTGTAAACAATCTCTTTTGAATCTTACGATTATTGCCTTGCTTACACCAACATTAAAAATTTTCTTTTTGTTTCCATTGAAGTTCCAACTTTTTGAGGATCCATTGAAGTTATTACCACATTTCAAATTTCTAAAATCATTAAAGATGGATATAATACTTTTCCTTTTGAAAAATACTGAATTAGTGGCCTTGAATCCCCTATATCTCGACATGTAAAAAAGTAGAACTTAACAAAAGCTTATTTTATATTTTGATCAATATATGCTCTTTCCCTGTCTCTTCAAATATAGCTAAATTCAATTCTAAAATACCTGAATCCCCCCCCCCCAAAAAAAAAAATTTTTTTTCAGACAAGTCACTTTTATTTGTAGAAAAAAGTTACACTTGATAAGAAAAATGTCAAGTTTAGGTACCTTAGTAATAGAATGTAGAGTGAGATATTTTGAAAATTCACATTTTTTTGAAGGTGAAAATTTATAAGCATAATACACGAACGATAATTTTACAGAAAAAAATAGTAAAATAGTTCGAAAGAAAATTCTAACTTCAATTTCGAAATCCAGAATTTCAATAAAAGAGACAATTACTTTTAATAAATTTAAAGCCATGTTTATTTTGCAGCAATTATTGTAGATATTCTTATGATAAGAATAATATCTACTATAATTGCTTCATTATTCTTATAATAATTATAAAATATCTGATCATATGACGTGAGTTGGTCGAAGATCACAGCTGCAAAGACAAACTAATCGAAGTTTTTGCCGTAAAAAATTAATCGCGCTGACCATGAGTATTAATGCTAATAAAATTCATAATAAAGGGCACTCCATTCCTTGGTAGTAAGACAGAGCTCACTGGGATGGTAAGTTCTGAGTTCGATACCAGTTACTATTAAACAATAGAAAGAGTGTTGCATTTTTGCATACACATCCGTCGGGGTAAAAGGTAAATGAACTGCAAATTTTAAAAATTAGTTTTGAGGAATGATGAAAAATATAGATAAAAATCAAATAAAGGAGAATCGTGACAATAAAGCGCTCTTTTTGCGTAACATGTAATTACTGTGTAACAACGCGTCAATGCAATATCCTGACGACAGTGAATGTTAAAATTTCTTACGGAAGCATTTTGTTGATCATTCCACTAAACTGCCGCTTCATTTTGCAATAAGAATTTCATGTAAGTGAAAGCTATTAAATATTTTTGAACTAAACATTTGGAAATCATAATTGTGAAGCAAGAGAAATACATGGTTACATAAATGTATTTAAAGGACGATTTCTTTATAATTATTTAAATGCTCATTCTAACTTGACAACATTTCAATTATCAGATAGTTCTAAAATTGTACATAATGAACAAAACACTTCTTATATATAAATATCTAACAACCCTCAATATTTTATAAGTTCTCTAAAAATTCTGAATAATTACATAATCAATATCGATGCTAAAATGTTAAGAAATATTTCATTTGCTTCACGTCTTTCTCAGTGTGCAGTCCTATGAACAAATACTGAAACTTTTAAAAAATTTCACCTCAAAACCTTCTAATTTGCTTGATTCAATAGGAATCTACTGTTTAAAATAGATTCCGATGGTACAGAAAACAATGACGTACTGAGTGGAATCAAAATCATCAACCGTCAAATAGAAGGCGTCAGCTGCTAACTTTTTTATGCCAACAGTTGGATTATATTCGGCATCAATTTACACACCTGAATTATCATTAATTTGACATTAAAGGACATAACTAAAACATGATAAAAGTTATAGCACACATAAGGGTACGCTAGAGTTAAATCCATTATAAAGATTATTTCTATTGTGTGATAACAAGTACAGTGATTTGACATTATGAAAACAAAATCTGCTTCAAAATATAGTATCACGAAAAATATTTAATTGATGAAACTCACAATGAAGCATATAGTGTTACATAATTTATATAGTTTAAGTAGGGAAAGTATTACTAATATGATTAAAATGCAGAATAAGTGTAACAAAATAACTTTTTGGATAACAAATGATTTTGTTAAGGTTATGCCTTAAAATGATTGCTTAGACCAACAACGATAGAGAAATGGTTATTGAATGAATTCAGATACTAAGAATATTGGCGATGTCTGTTACAGTGATTAAATTTACTTCTATGAAATCTTGTTATGATATTTAATTCATGATATGAAATCTTTATTTTCTCTTCTTACTAAATCTTACTAAGACTTTTCATTAAATCCATATCCATTTTTCTTGTGACACGCTGCATCAACTCTTCAACCCCGATTCTGACACCAGTTGTACCGAGCTCCACGGGTTCGTGTTGATTGAGAGTTGAATAAAGCGACCACTTAATGAACACAAGACTTTTATTCGTAAGAACCTCACTAAATAAACGAAATTCCCGCTGTAACAGTCACAATTATACAGCTACAATTCGTCAGATATAATAAGAAACAGCTTCCAATCACAGGTCTCAAATACCTCAGACAGAGAACAACTAGCAGTCACAACTAATCGTCTTCACTCACTGACTGTCTTCACAAAACTCTACTCTTCCATGTTGGGCTGCGGTATTTATACCTGACTTGGCGGAGAAATCTACCAATTTCGCCAAGGTTCTGGAAGCTTCTAGGCTATCTCGAAAAGTATTGGTCCTAGAGCTTAGGTGATGGATGTTTCCAGAAGTATCGATTTCTCGCCAAGTCGCCAAAAATCTCGCCAACCGTCGCCAAGAATCTCGCCAACTGTCGCCAAGTCGCCAAATTATTAGGAAATCCGCTTTTAAAAGTACAACACGTCTAAATACCGCAATTTTTGCCCAAAATGTGAGAATTTCCGATCTGTCTGAGATATTTTAAGACAAATATAATCATTATTTATAAATTTGTAACATTGCCCCCTCTCAAGGACTGCACGTCCCGGGCAGTACAATCCCCTGATAGGAGGCCAAATTTAATATAAGAGAATTTACATTTCAAGATGATACAGAGCACATTACATACACAAGCAACTAAAAATACAAGAAAATAGAAAAGATTAAAATTATCTATACTATTTACAAAGAGACCATGGTCTACTAATTTTTACTCTACATTACGATAAGGAGCTAATCTATCATAATGTACTACCTTTGGTTTTGAAGAAGATGATTTCCTTATACGAACCACGACGTCGTTCAGTCTTTTTAGGACTGTGTAGGGACCTTCCCAGTTGGCTTGCAACTTTGGAGAAAGTCCTTTACGTCGAATCGGGTTCCACAACCAAACTTTGTCACCTTCTTGAAATTCATGTCCTGTCGCTCTTGTGTCATACCTTGTCTTCATTCTCTCGGTCGTCAGGTTGATTCGGTCTCGAGCGAATTTATGGACATCTTCAAGACGTGCCTGAAGGTCTCGAAGGTATTCCTCTGGCGATGAAGATGTATCCGGAGGACGACCAAACTGAAGATCACAAGGGAGACGAAGTTCGCGACCAAAGAGCATCTGTGAAGGAGTATATCCGGTAGTCTCATGGACAGCACTGCGATATGCAAGCAGAAACAGCGGTAACTTCAAATCCCAATCTTGCTGATTTCTGGAAACCATAAGTGAGAGATTATTCAAGATGGTTCTGTTAAATCTCTCTACCATGCCGTCCGATTGTGGGTGTAGTGGCGTGGTCTGCGTCTTGTCTATTCCGAGAATTTGACACATCCCTTTAAACACAACAGAGGTGAAATTTGTCCCTTGATCAGAATGGATTTGTAAGGGTGTGCCGAATCTGGAAACCCATTGATGCACTAGAACCTCGGCTACTGCTCGGCTACTGTAATCGCCTCTTGATCGGGGATTGCAAACGCTTCAGGCCACTTAGTAAAGTAGTCCATGACAACTAGTATGTATTTGTTGCCATTTGAAGATCGTGGTAAAGGACCCAAAATGTCTAATGCTATTCGCTCAAAAGGTGCTCCTACGTTGTACCGCTGCAACCTTCCTCGGCTACGTTTCTTTGGTCCCTTACGTGCCGCACAGTCATCACAAGATTGACACCATTTCTCTACATCTTGTCTAGTTTTGCTCCAATAGAAGCGTTCTCGAACCTTCTGTAGAGTTTTCATTACTCCAAAGTGGCCTCCAGTTGAACTACTATGCAATTCTTTCAAAACATCTGAAATTCTTGATTTTGGAAGAACAAGCTGCCATTTGAAATTACGTCCATCATCGGACTCCCATTTCCTGTATAAGACACCATTTCTTATATGGAGTGAGTCCCAAAGAGCCCAATATTGCTTAGTAGCAGGACTGTAGGTGGAGATATCCTGCCAACTTGGTTTCATACTGGAAGATTCTTTTAATTCTAAAATTGGATTTATATCTGGGTCTTCTTTTTGAGCTTCTCTAAGTCCTTTATCACTCCATGGGTCTGGTTTCGGTGGAGGTGAAACAGTAACTTGGCGTACCGAAGGATTTACTAACTGATAGTTCTTCTCTACTCTCGAACAATATCGGCAGCTTTCATTGCACGGTTTCCTTGATAGTGCATCAGCATTTCCATGAAGAGTTCCTTTGCGATGACGTATTTCAAAGTCAAACTCCTGGAGTCGTTGAATCCATCTGGCTACCTGTCCTTCCGGATTTTTAAAATTTAAAAGCCAGGTTAAGGATGCGTGATCTGTCCGGAGCAAGAACTTTCTTCCATAGAGATAATGGTGGAAATGTTCTATGGCTTTAACGATTGCCAGCAATTCCTTCCTGGTTGTACAGTAATTCCGCTCTGGTTTCGATAGACATTTACTCCAATAAGCAATGACATATTCTTTATCATCAATTTCTTGCGACAAAACAGCTCCGATATTTTCGTTGCTGGCATCCGTATCTAAAATGAATAATTTTTCGGGCTGGGGATATGCAAGAACGGGCGAAGATGTCAACGCCTCCTTCAGTTGTTTAAAAGCTTTCTCACATTCATCTGTCCATAGAAATCTCTGTTTAACTTCTGTCAACTTGTGAAGAGGTCTGGCAATACTTGAAAAACCCTTAACAAATTTCCTGTAATATGTGCATAGTCCAAGAAAACTTCTTAATTGGTGGACATCTTTTGGACGACTCCAGTCTTTAACTGCGGAGATCTTTTCAGGATCTGTTCTTACACCTTCAGCAGAGATAATGTGTCCCAGATAGCTTACTTCACGTCGGAATAAATTACATTTGCAAGGATTCAGCTTCACGTTGGCCATTTTTAATTTTTCCAGCACCTTTCGGATGTTTCTTAAATGGTCTTCGAATGTGCGCCCTACAATAATGATATCGTCCAAATATACCAAACAGGTTTCGTAGGAAAGTCATCGTAATACTGTCTCCATCAGGCGCTCAAACGTTGCAGGTGCATTGCAAAGCCCAAATGGCATAACCTTGAACTGCCAAAGTCCTTGTCCTGTGGTGAATGCAGTCTTTTCTCGATCCTCAGGATGTATCTCTACTTGCCAATAACCACTCTTGAGATCCAAAGTCGAAAACCATTGTTTACCGGATAAAGCATCCAGTGTATCGCCAATCCTGGGGAGAGGGTAACTATCTTTTTTAGTGATGTTGCTTAACCGACGATAGTCAACGCAGAATCGGGTAGAACCATCTTTCTTCCGAACTAAAACAATAGGCGAAGCCCAAGGACTCTCTGATGGCTCAATAATGTCATTCTGCTGCATTTCCATCAGAAGATTATCCACCTCTTCCTGCTTGGCGAATGGCAATCTTCTCGGATGTTGTTTAATGGGTGGATGATTTCCTGTATTGATTCGGTGCTGTGTCAATTTGGTTCGCCCAACATCATCTGATTTCTTGGAAAAGAGATCTCCGAATTCTAATAATAGATTTCTTGCAGCATTCCTTTGTTTATCACCTAACTCTGCATTCTGAAGGAGTTCATTAATTAGAGTGTCAGGAGGCTCAGATAGTGTGGTTTGACAATTTCGGTTAATACAGGTCACTGGAGTGCAAGTCGCCAGCACTTCTCCTTCTTTTATTAGTTTTACCTTATTGCTTAGATTAGCAACTCTTACCGGGATTACATTTCGTGAAAGGTCGACGAGGAAAGAAGCCACTAGTACTCCTTTAACGCTATTGTCGGAATCTGGATATTCAGTCAATCCATAATGAAAATTATTATCTTCTGAAAGAGCTCCGGAAACTATTGTCTCAGTTCTTGGTGGTAATGTTATTTCACTCTTTGCAGTTATATGATGGACTGTTTTAATATCTGAATATTTCGTCTTAAAAATCGCTATGTCTTCAGAACATGAATGTAGTTCATTATTTTTAAAATCTAACTTGAAATTGTTTTCTTTGAGGAAATCCAATCCGAGAATAAATTCGTCATTTATATCAGCGACATATGCCATATGATGGTACACGGCATTACCAAATGCAATGTTTAGATTGACATTTCCATGCACTTTAATCTTATCACCTGTCACAGTTTGGAGGGTAATGCAGGGCGGCGTCCAGATGAGTTTCTCACCAAGTTTGCGAGCCAAATCTGTCCTAATGATAGTTACGTTGGCTCCAGTATCGATTATCATTCTGCAGGGAACTTCGTTGACATGTCCCATAACGAAAAGTCCGTTGTCGCCGCTACTTACGGAAGAAATATGAAACAATTTGAAATGGGGCTTCTGACTCTCTGGACATCTCCGCCCCGCGAGATGGCCACATATTAGTTTCCCTGCTGTGGTGGAAGATCATTTCCACCATCTTTTCGTTTCGGGCAGTCTCTCTGAACGTGTCCGACTGCACCGCAAGTCCAACACTGAATTTTCGTGTTTCTGCCACCTTTACTCATTTCTAAGTTACGGAATTTTCGCCGTTCTGAGATCATAGTCCGTATCAGTAGTAGAGACGGCTCTGATTGAGTGCCGGTCTTTACGCGCGGCCTGCTGGGCAGCCTCTATCTTATGTGCGTAGACTAGGGCAGATCCAATATCTTTGACATCGGCGAGTCTAAGTGTTTTCTGTATTTCCGGATCCCTCACACTATCGATGAAGTGATGGAGAGCCAGATCTTGACGTGTCTCAGCTGGGCAGTCCGAAAATGCTAGATGGGAAAGTCGCTGAATATCGGCAGCCAATTCTTGCAGACTTTCACCCGCTTTTTGATAGCGGGACTTTAACTGTAGTCTGCTATATTCTTTAGTGCACTTATCTCCAAACCGCAGCTCAAGCGCACTCGATAGGGCTTGGAAATCGTGCCTCTGCTCCTCCGGAAGCGTCTCGAGGATGTCAGCCGCGTCTCCTCTTAAAGAAGCCACCAGGTGAAAAGCTTGGGCTCGGGGATTCCATCCATTAGCTTCCGCTACCATCATAAACTGGGTCTTGTATACTTGCCAGGATGATTTCCCATCAAATGTTGAGAGTTTAATATTGGCTAGGGAAGGCACAAATGCCACGTTGGGTTCCTCATGTTTGTTTGACATTTGCTTCTCCAAGCTTTCAATCTTCTTATTCATATTGTCTAATGCTTCTTCAACGTTTTCTTCAATCTCCAGAACTTTAGTTTCAACTGAAGTTACCTTATCTTCCATTGCATTCATCTTTTCCTGAATGATGTTGGAGAATTCTTCTTTAACACTTACAATGTCCTTCTTAAGTTCCTTTTTAAGCTCATCCTGTCCAGATTTTATCTCTTTCATCATCTCGGTTTTAATTTCTTCTTGTCCAGCTTTCATCTCTTCTTGTCTAGCTTTCATCTTTTCTTGTCCAGCTTTCATCTCTTCTTGTCCAGCTTTCATCTCCTCCTGTCCAGATTTTATCTCTTTCATCATCTCGATTTTAATCTCTTCTTGTCCAGCTTTCATCTCTTCTTGTCTAGCTTTCATCTCTTCTTGTCCAGCTTTCATCTCAGCTATCTGCTCCGCTAATTTTTCGAGAAGACTTTTCATTAAATCCATATCCATTTTTCTTGTGACACGCTGCATCAACTCTTCAACCCCGATTCTGACACCAGTTGTACCGAGCTCCACGGGTTCGTGTTGATTGAGAGTTGAATAAAGCGACCACTTAATGAACACAAGACTTTTATTCGTAAGAACCTCACTAAATAAACGAAATTCCCGCTGTAACAGTCACAATTATACAGCTACAATTCGTCAGATATAATAAGAAACAGCTTCCAATCACAGGTCTCAAATACCTCAGACAGAGAACAACTAGCAGTCACAACTAATCGTCTTCACTCACTGACTGTCTTCACAAAACTCTACTCTTCCATGTTGGGCTGCGGTATTTATACCTGACTTGGCGGAGAAATCTACCAATTTCGCCAAGGTTCTGGAAGCTTCTAGGCTATCTCGAAAAGTATTGGTCCTAGAGCTTAGGTGATGGATGTTTCCAGAAGTATCGATTTCTCGCCAAGTCGTCAAAAATCTCGCCAACCGTCGCCAAGAATCTCGCCAACTGTCGCCAAATTATTAGGAAATCTGCTTTTAAAAGTACAACACGTCTAAATACCGCAATTTTTGCCCAAAATGTGAGAATTTCCGATCTGTCTGAGATATTTTAAGACAAATATAATCATTATTTATAAATTTGTAACAATATCTATGATTATTTCTGAAGATTCCTTCCAAACTTTGTGTTGAATTTCCAAAGTGATAATAATATCTGAATATAATCACAATCAAATGTGTGTATTAATCAAGTCTTCTAGAATATATAAAGCTCTCTTCAATAAAAAATAAAATTGGGTGGGAATAGTGTTTTTGTATATAACTAAGCACTGATTTCATGAGCTTTACTTAAAGGTGATAGGTAAAGTTCAACTCAGGATAAGTACAGGGAAGCATGGTGTAACAATTTAAAGGATATTATCAATTTTAGTTAAGTGTAAAAAATTATCATCGAATGACAAACTAAATCAAATTCAGTTGCTTTCAATACCTCCAAGGAAAATAATAATTTTAGAAATATTTAATCAAGCATTCGCTAATTCAAAGAACTATCCTTTCAGATTTCAAGAATTTATTTCAGGTACTTTTTTAATTTTCAAGGAAAAGGCACAAGTAAACTCCGATGCCAGAAAAATCAAGAAATTTTCATAAATCATTGTTATACGATCCCCATCTACTGACAGCAAACTAAAACTACAGTTTATAAGTAAATTCATTTTCACCAGTTTTAACTAGCACTTTACGCCACCCTCTAGCGTCCATCAAATGCAGCGGATACCTCATGCACTTGTCGATGGGAAATCAACAAAGAGAAACAATGTTTTGTTTTGCAAATATAGTTGGTACCATAAACTTCTGACTATGAAAACTGCAACATAAAGTAAAAAATGTATACTTGTAGTCTAACAGTATAGTATGAAAATAAAATGATTTAAATTTGAAAACAGTTAGAGAGTTATTAAGGTAGGTGTGAAAAGAGCATAAAGAGCTGCCGACCTTGTTATCTAAAATGGCCATTATTCTTTTAACCATAAATTGTCAATAAATGCTTTGAAAGACAGAACTGCTAAACTTGCATTCTTTCACTATCTTTCAGTCATAAATTTTGTTTCCCAAAATTCAGTTTTGACACCCAAACCAATTATACAATAGCCTAAGAAACTGCAGTAAAGCATTTGTGAGAGTCAATCACTTATTTGAAATTAAAAATAAATTTTTTCAGCCTTTCCTCTAAAAAGCAGTCTTTTTTTCGCGGTAGAAACTATGGTAATAGTTTTCTAACATTAATAATGAATATTTCTATCTGGAAATATTCAAGCCAACAATGGGAATATATCAAAACATTGAAACACATCAAAATTTCGCACATATAATTGCTTTGATACATTAATTATATTTCTTTTTTATTAGCGGCAAATTGGCTACTTTATATGCATGAATCTTTATTAGAAATTGAAATAATTTGCTTTTCAGCTATTTTGGTAAATTTCTTTATATCCCCAAAAAATTACAAAGATAAGAAAATCTACTTAACTATACACTCACAATGAACATGATTTCTTTTGCATTATGGTAAGGTTTTCATTGCACAGTTTAATTTGAGATGATACTTTATATAAAATAATATTTCACTTACATCTAATCAACATTTCTTAAAACTAAAAACTTTCACAAGACATCATATTTAATGGTCTTTCTGAATTATATAGGAAGTTCATCACTTTAAAGGGGGGAAGCAGCAATACCAAAAACAAAAAGAAATAACAAGTGTATTCAATGTAATAAATTTCTCATAAAATGCTTCGATTTTTTTACATAAAATTTCTTTTCAGTTAATATTAATACTGAGATCAGTTGGTTGATAGCTCCATAACATACTGTATATGAAATTACATAGAGAGATAGTTTGGGATTTACAATTTAAAGTGGATTATGAACCACTAAAAAACATCCACATTTGAGAAGGGAGACAAGTTTACATGTAAACTGAATAGAAAGCTGGATTGCAAACCATTTGGATGCTAGCTTGGCATTAACATGTATGAATGCAATCTGCATGTTTAAAGAATGATATTTTAAGATATATGCATTTTCAAAAATAAAATTGCAGAATTTAAAGTATTATTATACATAAAAGTTATTGCAAAAATGCAATTTAATTTGACTGCTTTAATGTTGACAGATTTGTGCAATAATTTGAAATATTTTTATGTACATTTAGGTTAATTATTAATGGGTATTTTTCACAAATAGTTGATTAAAGATTAAATTAATATTATTTTTCACATATCTGATTCTCCATCAACTAAACTTCATTTATAGATGTTCTGCATTTACCATTTAATATTTCAGTAAAATAGTTTTTCAGTGCATTGGGTGTGAGAGAGGGGACATGGATTTGAGACCGGAGGTGGTGCTTGAGAGACTGACTATTTTTGGATTCATGGGGCTGGTGTGATGGTATTGTCACGCCAGTCGGGGATAAGCAACATCAACAACAGTAAAATACATCCTTAGTAACAAAATGTTTAACACAAAAATTTCTTCAATTTTTCTGGATTACACAATTCAGACAATACATGTAAGACATAATAAACTAAACTCTTAGGCCTAACTGTCCATATTAGGAAAGTCTACCGTTTCCAGATATATTTTCATGACCAAAGGCCATAGGTTGCAAAGCATGTTCCAGCTAGATAATCAACCTAACGTGAAACTCTCAGAGTATAGTTACCAAGCAAGCTTACTACTCAGCTTTATTGACCCACTGAAGGGATGAATGGTTAAGTCAGACTTGTTCAGCCCAAGCATGAAACCTCGGACCTGTACTTTGGGAGCATGAAGCATTACCACTACATCACAGGCTTCATATGTATATACTCTATTCTTTTCATATATATTTGAGTTAGGCATATATTTTTTAATACTATTGTCAATGTATGTAAAATGTGGCTAAAAGATTATTAACCCATAAATGGGAACTTTTTAATAGTTTACTAAGTTTTGCAGGATTTACCTCATTAATAATGTAAAAAAGAGCCCAAAGACAAGAAAGAAAACTGCTACAATATTTTATTTAAAACAAAGAACAGAAAAAAAATCAATTTCATAAGCTGAAAAGTAAATAAAAATATGGTATGCTGTATAAATAAGTAATAACAAAGTCTCACTAAAAAATTAAACTATTTTAACATAAATAAACATTAGTCAGATTTAATTAAGCAAAAAACATGAAGAGACTATTCAAATAAAATTCCTAATATAAATAACAATAAGTATTGATATGTAGACAGATTAAAATACAGTATATTGACTAGAATGTATGTTATATAAGAATAAATATAAAATAGGAATGAAATAGATGCAAATAAAACATAAATGCAATGGTCTGAAATTGAATTATTATTACTAATTAAGAATTTAAATAACATATTTAAAAATACAAAATGAATCAATTTTGCACAAGTTGCAATTGGATTTATAATCAACAATATATATAACTAGAATAAAAATGCTTGATTTGATATTTTTAACAAACTTCAAGGTAAAACATATTGCACATAAAAAAGTCAAAAATATGTTACTTTTTATCTAATATAACTCTCATGCTATAACAATTGTCTTATAATAAAATATATAATAGTTTAAGCATTGATATATTTTTCTGAAAATAATTTATAAATACTTTAAATCAAAACAATTGAAAAAGTTTTAGTTACAACAATATTTTATTCAATCAGATTTATAAAATTAATACTATGTAACTCCTCACAATTAGTATAGATTAGGCTTGATTAAATATAATATTGTCTTTGCTTATGTAAATTTGTACATTCATAATTACATGATAAAAATTGAAGTGATCTAATATTTAGTAATTCTAAAATAATAACGGACATCAAATAAAAAATTTAAATCTCATTATTAAAAATTTAACGAATGTGCTAAGTAAAGAGTGCAAATAGATAAGTGAAAGGAAACAAATTATTAGCAAATATAAGAGGATAAGCTAAAATACATTCAGTCTACAAAATACAAGTCTTTTTTCCAGAAATATTTCATTCTAATTCATTTTTCAACCTTTTCATGTAATCCAAGAAGTGCAAGATTTCTAAAGTATTAGGATCACTAGTCTGTAAGAAAAAATACAATTTTATCTTTAATATTACAACTTACTAGATTATTTTTACAAAAATTATTAAAATTCTCAAGTCATTAAATAGTTAATTCAAGTAAAGATTTTTCTCTGTTACAACATAAGATAATCTTTAAAAGAAATTTCTGTAGAATCTTAAAAAAACTTGAAATACAAAAGCTCTAATATGAAAATTTAAAGATTAATTTCTGTATGCATAAAAAAATATACAATTCAAGCGTGCTTAAGAAAAATAAGAATTAATGTTAAAAAAATACTTAGACAGGGAAAAAGCTTGACAATGATGAAGAAATGGTAAATCTACTTGATTAATAGTTCTAGATCCCTTTCTCCATATGAATACAAATTTGGTATTGAACAATAGTTTCTGTATGAGGTAGAAACTGTATAAAGGGAATGTGTTTTATTTTCCCAATATTTTAAGGTTTTCCTTAAGTTTCTGCATGAGTTAAAAATTTCATTAAAAAATATAACATTAAACTATAAGCTTGGTGAAAAAATGAGAGGAAAATGTTTGCATTAATTGTTTGAGATTTTTTGGAAGCATAAGAACAGTGAGCTTGCAAATTTTGAAGACTGATATCACAACTGATTCCTTTTCCCAATTTTGCACCTATAGTGACAGATTAGTGAAATGATAGAAAAATATTGTGCTTTTCATTACTGTGATTAAATGCTTAGCCAAGCTTGCAGCTGAATGGCCAACAATCTGGCCTACAGTTTAAAAGGTTTGGTTTCTACTTCAGGCTTCATGACTGTAGAGGTTAAAAACACACTTTAAAATGTATATCCCCCCAGGACAACTTGATTTCATATCCTCGTGTGTAAAAAAAAGTTGAGTGACAAATCAAAGTAAATACTTGAATATAATTACTCTTACAGCATTTATGTAGAAGGAATGTAGATTTTTAGAATTTTATCTTAAATTACAATTGTGAAATTTTTTTTAATAATATCTTGTAACATAATTTTTTATTTAAAAGTACTTCTAAAAATTTCAAAAAATATATTTTTCCTGAATGAAAGAATATACTCTGATTTTTTTACAAAAGTACATTTTTTAAGAATGGATACAACTAGAGTACTATTAAATAGTTTTAATTGAACATCTCTTTGTCAAAAGCAAAACGTTGGACAGTAAAAGATGGATGATTTTATACAGACTTAAACATCATTGGTGCTAAGAATTGGATAACAGTAACAGGAAAAAGGGCAGCCCGAGAAAAATTTCTGCAAAGGCCAAGAACCATAGCATTGTTTTGACAGTTATAATGATACAATATAAATTAATTTTATTTCATTATCAATAACTACGAAGGTTCAGCGAAGCAAAATTTGTTGGTAGTCTATTAAAATTATTAAAGAAATAAAAGTTTCTACAAAAAATTAAATATGTAATTTAGGAGTCAAATATTTTATTGCAAATATTATTTTTATAGTTGATTAACAATGAATATAATCTACAAATAATGAAATAAGCTTCTTGATTTATAAACTTCCATTAAATAAGTAATTCTAATTTTCTACTAGATTTAGTTTTATTTTTTAAATATTATGAATGCATTCATTTCATTAAACAGAATAAAAGTTAAGGTGGTAATACATCACCTTTTACTATAACACAATTGAGTGTTTCTCTTAAAATGAATTTTTTGAAAAACGATTGCAGTAAATGAATAATAACTCCATTTACAAACAGGCTACTACAAATTATTCATTGAGATCAGATATTTTTTCATTCCTTCATATTTATAACAAAAATAAAGTTCCTTTTTATTCTGAAATATGTACTTCTTTATTTTCTGAACAATGCTGTTTCAATTTTCTTTTAGAAGAAAACTGTTTGATCCATTTACTAGAATTATAATATCAAATGAAAGTCAATGATGCCGATTTCCAAACAATAATTGGTTCTATTAATCCAAGAGTCACAATTTACGTCTTTAAAAATAACCAACAGCTATATTAGTAGTTAATATGGTGATTTGTTAACAATTTGATTTCATATCATCCCTGAGTCTGCTCCACAACTGAACCTAATTATTTGCACTTATCTTACAAATCATGAGACATCTGACCGGGTAACATTTTTCTTAGTTATTTTTTACATCGGCTACTAGAATTTAACTAATTTAATATGTTTATGTATGATTCTTTCTAGTTAATTTTGACAAAAAATTCCTTTTAATATTGTTAGTACATGGCTCATCATGGCCTAGTGGGACAGTGCTCTTTGGAACATAAGATGCCAAGTTCAATTCCATCTACTGTTGCACAACAGGAGATGGTTGTTACACTCTGCTTCCTACATACATGTCTGTCAGGGTTGGCAATTTTCTAAGTTTCCTCTCATGCAAAACATGAATATAACTCACTATCTATGGAAAGTTTTCCCAGAAGACAATTTATGCAGTAAGTGCTAAAATGATTTAACAGCCTTAATGCTGTCAACTATTTTTGTTTTAAAATTTTAGTACAAATATTTTTTTTATCCAAGTGATTTTTCATTTTAAAGTTAGAAAAATAAAAACTCACAAAACAGCATAATGTTAAGATAATAAGGAAGAAGTTTCAATAACTATTTAACCCTTGAAGCAGTCAAAAAAACCCACATTTACTCCTTGCATACAATTAGACTTAAAAAAAAATTCTGATTAACCCATTTATTCAATTTAATGACTGACTTCCAATGACATATTGAATGATCAAATTTAAATGTTTCTACTAGTTTCTCTGTGATTATAATCAGATTTTATTTTGCTAAGGCTTTTAGAATTTGCAGATATTACAGGTTAAAATCTTATACTCTCTAGTTTAAGAATAAGAATTTGAAATATTGGTTTAGACTTAAGAGTATAATTTAATCAATGTATTTATATTGTTAACTTAGTTGAACTTGTAACACAAATATTTCTGTTACATCTACTGTAATTTTTTTTAAAAAAAATAAATTTACATCATGGTACACATACAGTTCTTACAGCACAGGTTAATGAGAATTTATTTCCTCTTCTCACAAATTTTATTCATGATTTAATATTTAGGTATATTTAAGAAACCAATAAAAATGACAAAAATTTTCAGATTTTTTAAAATAATTTTGTTAAAACTTTCTTTTAAAATTACCACTTATTAACAACAATAAACATATAACGATAATAACAGGTAATCATTACAATATACATTTGATTACAAAATTATTTAATTATCAAATTTTTATACCTTCGCTACATTTTCATGTTGAATAATTAAAATTACAGCCCTCTTTTAATTGTTAAAATATGTAAAGGTTTCTATAAAATAAATGCAATTTTTATGTATATTTTTAATGTTACAGTTTTTATTTTTTTTAACAATTTATTATTTATCATATTATATGTTATATAATATGCATGAAAAAAACTTTACATATATAATTTATATGCATACATATAACAATGGTAGAAATGCTATATATATATATATATATATATATATATATATATATATATATATATATAAATGTGTGTGTGTGTGTGTTTGTTTGTTTGTTTTTTTATTTTATAATAACCTTAAAATAAAATTTCATGTAAAAATTAATACTTAATCTCATAAGATTTATAACAGTTAAAGTTAATTATACCTTAAACAGGTATAATTAACTTTACACAAGCACAAACACTGTTGCAATATATTGATAATTACAACTATATTAAAGCTACATTATTTAAATGTGATGCAATCTTAAATAACTTTTCTCCTATCTTTATTTATAATTTTTATATTTAATTATTTACAATTTTTCCAAGTTAAGGCAATCTAAAGATTTTTATTACAGAAATTTAGCAACAGTTTTACTGAGAAATCATAATACTCTTCCGACTTTGAAATCAATACTGAAGTAATGTTTTTATTTTTCACCAGCAGACATCAAAATTTACAGAAATTCAATTTTATAATTTTTCAAAGCCTTTATGAAAATTTAGTGAAGACAATTAAATTTATTGAAGTTCAACATATTTGTTATGGAATTACATCAATATTCATACATAATATGCTGACATCTCAAGTTTTTTGGAAAATCCTTCAAATTATCAATCAGCACTAGTGTGTAGAAATGCTTCTTTTAAAAACTCACCATCCTGAAAGGGCTTTTTCCTTTCTGCAAACATACGAGTAATTTTTAAGAAGCAATAGTGGCATTTTTAAATTTTATCACAGATTTTGCGAAAAATAACTATTAAACTAAAAGATTTGATCTTAACTGCTCTATTTTCTTTTTTGAATGGTAGATGTAAGTGGATAGCTTGCATTAAAAATAGAATGAACTGTTTAAAAATCACATTCTATGGAGATGGAGATTGCTTTTTTCTCAATTTCTATTCTGGTTTATCATTAATATTGAAAAAGCAAAAACATTTGCATGGCATTTTCTAGTAAAATGGGAAACTGAAATATTTTATCATTGGGCACAAGAGTAGGTCCCAGTCTAATTAGCTATGGCTATGTGCAAAAAATGGCTGTTGAGTGACAAACAAACCAGTCAAATCATTGAGCACAAGCAGCAGACATACTTAAATTGATTGAAGGGTGCCAGGGGGCATACAGTTGGGGACCCCTGACTTACAAACACTCTGGTACATATAAAAAGCTTACACAATAAACATACATATAAATAAATTTCACATCAATACATAAATTTTACAGCAACTTCATATAATCTATTGATGAGAAAACAAAATTAAAATTTAAAAAATCTCTTCCTCTGTCATTAATGAATTTTAATAAAAAAGTATCAAACAATATTGCAGCAATAATAAACAAATAATTTAAATATTAAAGCAAATTTTGCATGAAAATTATTGTTTTAATATCACTTACTATTTTTATTAAAAAATAAAGTGCTTTTGCATAAAAAATATTTACATTTTGAGTTTTTTTTTTTTTGCTTAAAATATAAATTATGTAGAAAAAATTTGTCATTAAATTAATTCAAAACAATTAGATATTACTCAATATTTACTTTAAAAGGATTTACCGATCTACAGACAGCATCAAATCAAACACTAGTTAAGAAAATAAATAAAAGTAATTTATCACAGATATATTTTTTTTAAATTCCTAATTCAAAGACGTGAATTAATCATGCAATAAAATTTAAATATTCATTTCTCTTACCATTGTATCAAATAAAATATCCGAATTATCATTTTGTTTTGGCACAAGTTTAAAGTCCAAGCGAACAGCTTCTTCATTAGGAGGATTCACAATAGTTACAATTTCAGATTTGGGTTCATAACCATTCTTAACAGCACTGATGCGATACTTGCCAGGAGTAAGCAAGCGCCAATATTCACCTCCTTCCACTAAATGAGCAAAAAATATATTTATGATTTAATTTTCAAGTTAAAAAGTATTTGTTTTAATTTGACTATTCTATGTCTATGAAATATTTAATATTTCTCAGTAAATTTTCATTGGTAATTATAGTGTATAACACTTCAATACTGCAATTTCATACAATTACTTTTTAACAACCTTTTATGATTTAATGCTCTTGAACAATAATATCATATTAAAGACATATCAAAAATATAATTTCAAAATCTTTTATAAAAAGTATAAAATAATTGTCTGAATACTCATAAAACAAAACACAAACAAAATATTGCATTAGTTTTCAATATACAGAATAAAAAAATTTAAGACATGAAAAATATCAGAGTAAATTTTTATTTGTTACTTTTAAAATTGATGTAACATGAATGGGTTTCATATATTGCTTTACTCATAATATTTAATATATTTACTATAAAAATAACAAATTTAAGGAAGAAAAATAGAAAGTTTACATAAAAATATATTTTTCAGTTTTAGCTCTTTCATAAGAATTATATGTAAGCCGAATTAAATTCCCACACATATAATAAAAAATAAATGATGGAAAAATGGAGTAAAAAGAAAACATTTAAGCAAAATATTTAAAATACTGCTATGGATAATAAATTACTTTTCTCATTTTGCTAATATTAAAATTTACTTTTTCTTTCAAATGCTTTTATATTGATAAAGAAATATGTGTTAAAACTAAGAAAAATTTTTAAATATATTCTAATAGACAAAAAATAAATAAATGAGTATATACATGTGGTATTTTACATATGAAGGTAATTTGATAATATGGTTTAAAATGCATTTTACGCCCTATATATTCACATCTGAAATAACAAAACCATGGCTGAAACAACTAAAAATTAAAGAGCTACTAACTCTGTATGAAAAGAAATTCTAAATTAAGTTTTCACATTTTATAAGAGTTAATTACCTACCTGATGTAATATCATGGTCAATCTGACGTTGACCAGTAACATTATACACTTTAATTGTAACTCCACTTAAAGGTAATCCAGATTCAGCATCTTCAATTATTCCTTTCACACCAATGTGGCTCTAAAAAATCCAGTATATAATACCTTTAACTAATTTCACTCAGATTGTTACAAAAATTATTTTTAATACTGCCATATTATTTTTAAGACAATTTTTAAAAGTAAAAATGTCAAAAAATTAAAAAATTATTAGTTAAAGTAATAAGTTAAAAATTAGGTAGGAAAAAAAAATCAATTTATTTGAAATCCAATGCTTTAGAAATTAAAAATTGGTTTCAATAATTTAAAGATTTTTAAAAAATTTGTATACAAAATCAATGTAATGAAAATATTATACATCAACAAAATTTAATTTTGAACAATCTCAACTTCAAAACTTCAATACCTTATTTATTGTTTGATAGAACAGATATGTTGTAAAAATCGAAATACAATAATTGAACAAAAGAAATATATAAATCAAAATTAAAAGTTTCTTCATGACGAGCCATTATTTCTATCTAAAAGTGAACACAAACTAATGATGAATTGTTTAAACTAAATTTTAGCAATATTTAAAAAAAAAAAAAATTAAAAATAAAATACATTGAAAACTGATATATGTATTATAGTACTGCACAACATTATTTTATAAATCTGAGTGAAACCTTTAATTTTGGATTGGCATACTTTGGTTATAAATTGATAAAATATATATATTGTCAAAGAAAAAATAAATAAAAAGGTATAGAAAGTGAATATAAATAATCTTATTCTAATAAATATATCCTTTTAACTTTTTACTGTTTTAATTTTACTCATAAATAAGAAATGCGTGAAAAATACCAGATGTGTAGATAACACAAACATACAAATTATACACGTGTGTGTGTCAATTGTGAAAGAGGGGGAGAGAAATTAAAGTTTTATTTTATAATTTTTTTCTCGGTGTTGTATTGTGAATGTTATCTGATCACTCTATGCAAATTATATGCACTTACATTTTTCAAGCAAGTATAATTGCATAAATAAATGGCATTTATAAAAATGTTTTTTTTTTTTTTTTTTTTTTGGAAATGTAACATTTAAGTAGTGCTAAAGCATCTATTGAAATCTAAAATTTCTTTAAAAGCATAAAGAAAGTTAAACATAAATATTTGTTTCAAAAAGAAAGAAATTTAAACTTATATTCTTTCAATTAATGTTCTTTTACAAAAGTGAAATTGAAAAATCAAAACACAAAGATAAGTAAAATAGAAAATCAAAAAAAGTGTGGAAAAAATTTTTAAATCCACCAAAATCTTATTCTTTAAAAATTATTACAGCAATTATAATAGCAATTACTATTTTGTTTTTGTTCAATGAATGAAATTAAAAAAAGGAGCTGTGAAAGCTGCTCAATGGAAGGGAAAATATTACATTCTGAAATAGTTTTTATTAATTTAAATTAGTAGATGTTAAGTCTAATTTGAAACTTATACAGAATAAAAAAAATTAATAAATCACAGAAAACTTGTTGAATATTTCTATTTCATTATTTATAAGAAATAAGAAAGTTCAAGTTTTATTGAAGTGGCAAAGATATTTGTAGGTCTGATTTGTTTGCATTTAATAGTCACGGTTTTGTTCCTAAGGACTAATTAGACTGGGACTTATAATTTTCAATGGATTCCAAACTACAATAAGCATCTACAACTAAGGTGTTATTTGAACCCATGACCTTTTTAACCAGAGGCAAGATTATTAATCAGTTGACTGCCATATTAACAGATATCAGCAAGAAAGATACATATACATCAGATATACATCTAAGTCAAGAAATCTTATGTGGCTACTGGAACCGCATATTGAAAATATGCATAATTCTTAAACAAAACCTATTATAGTTGTTGAAAGAAACATCAGATCACTTAGTGCTTAGATATGAGTCCTTTATCATTCTTTGATTCTTATGCAAGCATTGCAAGGACCTTTAAATTCAGTTTGTCAGCAAAAATAAGCAAACTATAAAACTCATCCTTTAAAGATACTATCATAGTAATTAAAAATCTATTACAATGTTCTACAAAAATGTTTCTTATAAAATAGACATAAATAACTTTATAAAAGAAATAACTGTTTTCATTTAAAAAATTTTAAGTCAGAAGTTAACATAGAGTGAAATTTTTCTTCAAACTGAAATAAAAAAAAACATCTTAACTAACCTGCCAAATGTAATCAACAAGAGCGTTTTTATTATTTTCCCATTCTTCAAGTAACTTTGATGCTGAAGGATATTTGTCGCAACCCAGTTCCAAAGTAATTTCAAAGTCATTTGAACTCAAATAGTTGAAGTCTTGCATACCTTGAAATAATAAAGAGATGAATGTTGATTTTTTCAAAAGAATTTTACTCAGAATTTAATAAATCACAAATATATCATAAATATAACTACAATAAAGAAGAGTTATTAAAATTTTTGTAAAAAATTAAATATATGCACAAAATAAAACTGACATATTTGGAAACACACAAATTAATAAGAAATGTTGATTAAATTATGAATGCAAATTTAATTTTATTATCATAAAACTAATATTAAATTGCATGAGTTGCATAAAATATTCTGTATTCTGCAAGAGAATATAAAATGATTTGTGTGAATATTTTATCAACATGACTTGACGAACAATTATTAATTATTAAAAATTAATCATTTTATAAAAACAATTTAACAACGAAGGCCCTTGGTTTTAAAATTTTTAATTAGAAGATGCATAACTTTAAACTTTGGTGAATTTAAAAAGAATACAATGTAGTTATATATATATATGTAGTACTATATAAATACATAAATAAAAAATATTTTTCAAACCGGATTTTTTAAGAAATGTTTGAATTGTGGAAGACAATGACTTTTTTTTTTAAAAAAGTAATTACCTTGCAATCTGTTTAATTTTAACTTTATTATGTTCTTAAAAAAATATTTCTTTAACTGTTATTTATAAATACTAATTTCATAACTTGAGATACTTTAGAATTAATTTAGTACTTAATGTTAGATAGTTTGCTTATAGATTGAATATTCTGTGTGTGTGAATGTACTTTTCACAGTTTAACCAATGCCCTTTTTTATTCATTTAGACTTATTAATGCCCCAGTTTTAAAAATTAAAAGTTATCTCTAATATACATTTGTAATTTAATTTGACAGATTTTCCTTTTTTATAATGTAATATTATAATGATTTAATATAATAATTATTTTTCCAATGTATAAAAATAATAAATACAATGAAATATATTATAATATTCAAGAAAATAGTTATTATAAAATATAAAATAAGTAATCAATTTGTCACACAAAAATAACTTGATATAAGGCCTTGAGTCATAATAATCTAAATAGCATTCTTTCGGCAATTTCAATCCATACATAGATTAACAAGCACGCTGCACCTAAAATGTAAATTTCATGAAGAAATATCTTTATGAAATTTACATTAGCTTTGATCACTCTCTGAAAAAGGACCTTATAATATTAGCACTTAAAGCTATTGATTATACAATGATGCATGTGGTGTAAGGAAAAGTTTGAATGGGCTAGAGAAATTCTGCACAAATCACTTAAAAAAACATGGTATTTCAACATTAGAATTGCAGCTTGTTATCTTTTCTCAGAAGAATTTGATTCTTCAATAAAAATATCAATCAACTGTAAAAATGAAAAATCAGATGATAAAAAATCAATGCAAACAAAAGTTGTTTAAAAATAAATTCACAAAGACATTTTTCAAAATTTTAGTATGTAAATGGAGATTAACATTATCATTGTGTCCATGCGACGATGAGAGAAACCAGCTACTAGTTCATAAAACCATGAGTGTTTGTACATTAAAGGCTTATAAAAATAAGTATCTACCGTATCTTTTCTAATGTTTACCAAAACAATATTCTAATAAATTGAACAAATTTTTAATGTACACTTGGTTTTGATCAAAATGTTAATTTCATGATTTCCTTGCAATGTTATTAATACCAAAAAAATTCTATTTAAACTAGAACCACTTTTTATAATCAATCATGTTATACCCAATCCATTTTCTACTATGAAAAAAATCCTTCTTAGCAAATAAATCAACATGATAGAAGCACCATATAACTATCAGCCTAAAGTTTGCAGGGAATATGTATACTATGGTTATAAGAATTGTATTATTAACTACTTTTAACAGTTAATAATGGACTATCATTCTTTTCAATACAATTTTGGAAAGCAGTTTAAAAGAGGAGTCCCCAGACTTGGGGGAAAAAGGAAAAGAAAAAGAAGGAAAACTTCTTTTGTTTGGTTGGAGAGTTGTTTGTTCAAGAAGCTTCACTTGATTTTGTCAAGAATATTTAATAAAGAAATGTTATTTGATTTCATTTATTAAATACATAGTTTTCCTAATTATACAGCATATAACATAATACTAAGCAATCAAGATTATTTTTCTTCATACTTATTAGGCAGACTGTTGAGAAAATTTGCAATAATTTAATAATTACATTTGAGTAATAAAAGAAGAGCTTTCCATTGTTATATATGCAGTAGACATTCATTTTCACAAAACTTTAATTCACAAACATTTACGATTTCATAAACTACTGGAAGTCCTTATCAGTTCCCCGTAGACACAAAAATTTTAATTCCTATATATGAACTAAATTTTTGAAAATTCTCCTTTTTACAAACTTGCTTTTATGCCCTTTTGTCTTGCATTTATAATTTTTTCAGCACGGATTTTTTTAAAGCAATCCGAGTGGAATTTTTCCTGCCTAACCTAACTTCTGACTTTGCATATATTTGAGCGTTATCAATAGCTTCAAGTGAAAATATTGTTGGATATTTTTGGTCCTGGAATCATCTCTTGAAATTTACATTCTAGACGCAGAGCTCAAGTGAACGTATGTTTGGAATGTAATGCAAAGACAATATAAAAATCATTGTGACTTGCTGCAACTACAGTAACTGAAAAAAAAATTAAAAGTTGAGATAGTTATTCGTCACTGAGCTTCAGCAAAGAAAACTGTTACCCACAGTTTTACATCGGGAGATTTTGAATATGGATTTAGATACAATTAGTTCATAAAAATTATCAGATGTTTAAGTTGCTGAGAACATAATAAATGAGAATCAAACAGAAAAAATAGACTAAATGCAGCAACCCATCTGCAAAACAAGTAGATGAATGACAAAGATTAAGGTACTTTTTGAGGAAAAAAACAGTGAATTGCTTTTCTATATCAAAAAAACATGTCTTTAAAAATGTTATTTTCAAATCGAAAATATTAAGTGATTACTGTAATTGATTTATCATCAGTAAAACGAAAATAAGAATTGTTTTTCATTATGAATTTTCATTTTCATTTTTGTCTTATAATGAATAATTTTTCTAATAGTACTTTATTTATATAGAGAAAGAAGTGTGGTATAAAAGAAAATAGTTTCAAGATCTACAGGTTATTTTTTCATTTTAGGTATTTTGATTTAAAAAAATTTCTCTTAAGTGTTCATTAAAATAAATATCGACTGTGTTTGAGTATTAATTAAATTAATTGTATTTGAGTATATTATTTATTTATTGTTCAAGCAACAATGGAAATCTCAAATAAAAATGACAAGTCAATTTTGAAAATCAAAAGTGATAATTCATGAAAAAAATGGCCCTCATAGTAAAAATTAAGGTGTATAAAATGCTTTTTACATATAGTAAGAGGAAAAATCTTTTATTTCATAAATAATGTTTTCCAAATAACTTCAAACTACACACACACACAACATCAATTACAATAAATACATTGAAATTTGCTAAGAAATCAATTTCATCAAATGGATATATTTATTGATATTCACTAAAATACTTTGCTTAAATACAACATAAAAAAGAAACATCTAATGATGTGATGTTACTTTATGTACCATATACTCAACTTTTACAACTCAATATTATAACTATATCCAAATAAATATTTTTACTACTCATGAATTCTCATAACTATTACCAAATAAAAAATTCATATCAAAGTTAAGTTTCAAAATAATTTCTTCCAGTTAAAAATATGATTGTTGTCACTGCAATCATTAATTCAACTCAAGTTTATGAAAATATTTATCAAATAAAACAATAGGAATTAAAATAATTTTCTTACAACAAATGAATGCATGATTATGAAATCTGTCTCATTACATGAACATCCTCCATTATTAGCTACTTTAACTATAAATCAATCTAATTCACAAAATTTATTTTTATAAAATTTATAAAGACATAGATTTTTACTACCTTCATTTAAGAAATTATAAAAATGCATTGATTTCAAATCACATGTTCATAAGATATTACAAACAAAATATATTAAAAATGAAATATTTTAATTATGGCAAATAAAATCAAGCTTCATCATGATGAATTCCAAGAAATTGGTTAAAAGATTTCCTTAAAGGAAAGGATATAATTTTTGAGCTATGCAGACTTCAAAGACAACCTAACATTATAAAATATATTAACAGAATGAGTTGGATAGTTTATCTGAAGGAAATGCCTGATAATATTAATAAAAAGTATTGCCCTATAGGGTAAAAACTTGAAGCACAAAAAAATTAGATGAAAAAAAGAGCTCGCTACTGCTTAAAGGTAAACAATATTTTCTGTATGAAAGTTTGGATAGGTTTATTTATATTTTTGAGTCACTTTTTGATCAAGATATACTAATTAAGTTAATTTCATAATTCCATAATATAATACTCCTATGATGAAAATCAAACTTCCAAAACACATTAAATTATATGTTAAAATGCTAATCCTTAAAATTTTAACTAACAATTTAACTTGTTATTCAGGCAGCTCATCTTTTGGAGCAAAAAATACCAACCACAGTTACATAACTGGAGAGAAATACAATGCTTCTGTATTCTAGTCACACATTTACCTGCTGAAGACATTCAATAGAACTTTACAATGTTGGTTGAAACTTAACAATTTCAAGATATATAAATAGATAGAACACAGTAAGAAATATAAGAACAATTAAGGCATGGTTGTAAACCTCATAATAATGTAAGGACTTTTTAAGTCAAACTTAAGGAAACAATAATTTTCTGTTTCAATGCAGATATTATTTTATCCAAAACAAAATACTTTCTAAATTTCACATGAAAAAAATTGTTTAAAGATTAATATTATGCACAAGAATTTTGTACAGTTGAAAATCTTTTATTTTCAAGCATCTGAAATAAAATTTATTTTGATTCATTTGCATAAAATCATCCATGAATAAATCAGAAATTACTGATATCTTATCATTTATGAAAACTTAAAAAGTACTTTATGAAAACTTAAGTACTTTGTTATGAAAATGAAGAAAGAAATATTTACAAAATATTTTGGTTCATGTAATTGAACTTTCTCAAGCTGAAGATCCATCTTTCTCCAGCAAACATACATAAATTCATATATAGTAATAGAAATCCAGCTGAAATGATGTAAATCCCTTTAACTGAAAGTTTCACATTTTTGGTATGCATTGTAGTTAAACACTTTGATTCTATAATTGTCTTTAATGTTAAACAATTGTTAAAATAAAAAAATAACTACCTCCAGCAACACTATACCATGCTGCCCCATTGGTGATACCTCCTTGATGTGTGAAGTCATCTCCACCACAACTAATAGGTTTAGTAGCAGCCATTGTCTTATGAGCTCCCGAATAAATACCAGCCAAATATCTGAAAGATTTATATTTATACATTGTAAGTGTTTGTTTTAACACAAATTTCATTCTTTTAATTTTAAATAAATTTGGTTCTTTATTTTTTTTCCTTTTTTTTATTCTTCAATGATTTTTTCTTTCATATTTTATATTCAAAGGGAAAAATTGAAAAAATACACAAATATGATGAAGAAATTTTTTAAAAATTAAATTTACAAATAAATAAAAACAATAAAAATTAATTAAAAAAACTGTAAATATACATATAATACAATTATTTCTATCATAATTTTAAAAAAAAATTACTTCAAAAATCACAATGTAAAAAATTGAACTTTTTTCACTAATTAATAAGTTACTTATAATAAATATTTTCAGCATTTTCATTGAATTTAGAAACACAGTTTTATAAAGTGAGAAAGGAGCAATTATAAGAATTAAATAAATAATTAAAAAATGACTGTTTATTTTAACATTTTATTTCCCACAAATTTAGATTATTTCAAATTTTGAGTTTAACAGTTTTTGATTTTCTTTCTCGGAATATGTTTGTACAAATTTTCATAACAAATTCCAAAAGACAAATCCAATTTTACCAGGAAATATACCATTTACATGTTGAATAATAATTATTCCAACAATTATTTTCTAACAAAATATACTTGTAATTAAATATACATGATAATATATTCTTAATTATAATAATGATATATACATAGTAAACATATAATTTGAATCACATTGTTTTTAAATGCTAATAGAAATGAATATGATATTCATAAAAGCCAATTGAATGTTTTTATTTAAATTTATAATTAATGATTATTTTAAAAATATTATATCAGTATAATGTAACAAAAAAGACTTCCTTTAAATGTTTAAAAGAATTTAATTATTAAATTGTATACAGTTAATATTTTTAAATTTGTAAACATCATTCCTTTCAACTGATTTATTATGATTAAAAGATACACAAAAAAATCTTTTTTTAATAATATTAAAACAAAATGGTGATGACAAAAATGAAAATAAAGTTAACAGAATTTCAAATCAAATTATTTCACTTATTTCTTTTAACCATTACTATTAAAAAAAATTCATGCCTCATTCAAAACTATCCAACCACAACATATCCACATTGCAATCGTGATCATTTAATTATCCAATAATCGATTTAGCTCAAAGTTATTCATTCATACATACACACATATACATACACACACATATACATACATACACACACATTTATATACACATATATACATATATATATTAATAAAATGTTTACAATGTTACTATTATACTAACTTTCACAGCATAATGCTTTCTTTATAGATCATTATTTATAAATTTTGATTGTATGAACCTTTATGACAGTATACATTTTACTTTGGATTAATATTAACTTGTCCTAGTTTATTTAACTTCTTACCTATCATAGCTATATTAAACTCGCATGTTTTTCCACTATTACTCAAAAACTTTATGATCAAGTTAAATCTTGATCTTAAAATATTTTTAAAGTATAAAAACATATTAAAATATATTTTATTATAAAAGATATATATCAGCTTATATAAATACATTATAGTTTTATAAACATTACCAAGTTAGTAGAGCTGATTTTAAAAATCCATATGCATCTGCTTTTGATTTAGTTTGATTCTATAATGAATGTTGAGCAATTTATTTAAGTTTATGTATATAAAGGTAATACACCATAAATTACAGAGATTAATGTAGAATCAAGAGAAAAGATGAGGAACCATGCATATCTTTTTAGACTAATAAAATTTCCCATCAATTCAAGTAAAAATTTTTACCCTGAATTTTGGTTCAATTTTCTTCCCCATTAAATGTATAAAATACAATTTGGTTAAATCTGAAATCAATGATTCATACAAGGAACACTTTTGGCAGCTACAAAAATTAACAGGACCAAAAAAAGGATCTGAATTATGCAACCTTTTTTAAAATAGGAAATGTTTAAACTAGAAGGCACTTTGCATATATAATTGAAAAATAAAAAAATGTTACTTATGATTTTCTCCAGAAAATACTATTATATCAAATCATTTTAATGACTCAATTGGTAACAGTTTACCATTCCTACAGTATTAATAATATAATTATTGTACTTTGTTTCGTGACAATAAATAAATGTTAAAACTGAAATTTCCTAGATTTTTGTTCATATGATTAAGTTATTTGTAATACACATATAGCAAATATCAGAAAAGAAAAGGTGGTAAATATATTTGAAAGAATGGAATATTCCATTTAGATACAGAATTTCATAATTTATAAATTCAATTAATTCCAAGTAAATAATGTAAAAGTATTTTAAATGTTAAACAGAAAACACACAATTTGTAAAAATTCAACAGCTTCATTAACTTAACACTCCATTTTAACCGTATTCTAATTTAATTAGCCTTCATAAATAAAGAGCATTGAATTTCTTTTTTTTTTTTTTTTTAATATTGTTGAGCATGAGATGACTAAGCCTTCACCACAAGGCGAGAAACCATTACTCATTTATTGTTAAATAGTGAGCACATGCGATCCAAGTCACAAAGATTGTAGCATTAACCACTCATACCACCATTAACTCATTTATAGAGAGGGTCATGGGTCACATTCATTCATCATCTCACGAAAAAGGACAAAGAAACATCCATGCTCGAATTGGGACTTGAAATGGGGATCAACAGCCTGGGAATGCAAACCACACAGCCATCAGTCGGCTACAACTGAAATATGAAACTAATATCCAGAGAAAAGCTTAAAATTTGGGGAGAAAAACTAACAATCTTTAAACTTAAACAACTATTTTACCTGAAAGTATCATCATCTGGGGTAGCAGTATAATCATGAATTTTATGTGGACCTCTAGCTTCATCATATGGATAATTAGCGACAAGTGCTCCTCCATGCAAGTTAGCAGATAGTACAAATGGATTATTTAGGATCCACTGAATTACTGCTTTGGTTTCAGGTTGAAGCTGAAAGAGAAAGGTTTTCACATTGAATTAAAAAAATATTGGTATAAAAATAGTTGTGAGGAATTCCTACCATTTTTCAGCATTCATCCCCAAATAAATTAACAATTGGAACTAAACATAAATGCTTTAAATCTTAGGGGAGTTTTCTTTTCAATATAATATATATAAATTTGTTTTAACTAAAAAATATTTTTTATAAAACAATGTGCATAACACAATTTGAAAAAATAAATAAAGTATGTGTTCTATGAGTTTTCATAACAATTTTTCCTTTTTAACTGAGAAACATTTAAAAACATTTTTATTTATTAGTAGTTTGTTCAGCCAATAAAGAATTTGGCATTTAATAATCAACATTCATATCCCCATGGAATTTTTCAACCATAATATGAAGTTTTATGTTTTAGTTTTTTTAATAACAGAAAACATATGCTATTCTTGATTGTATTAAAAATTCATTTACATTCTATATTGTTAATTACAGTGAGTATGTAGTACAAAACTTTAGAAATTAGTTTCCTTATCATTTATTTTGTGAAACCAATCAAGGTCTCCTATTTTGTATATACTGTATGAAAATTTAAAAAATAGGAGTCTGAAAATAGTTTCTGTAACACATTCAAAGAAGTGTCACCACTTTTATCCTTGATTATTTAGGCAGGAAAGTTCATAGATTGACAAAAAGTGTTTTTTACCTTTTTAAACATGATTTTTTGTTTTTAAAGAGCATTAATATGTAAGAAATTTTTTTATGGCAGATAGTAAAAAAAAAAACTTGACAAAAGTCTTGTTTAAGAATAGATCACATATTTTGCAATCTGAGAATATAATGGTTAAAAATCTACTACATCCATAAAATCATAAAACCACATAACAACATTCACAAAAATTTTAAAAAAAATTATTGGTATGGAAATTAGAATAAATGTAGCTACTTTTATGATGAATGAACTCAAAAGACAAACATATTTCAACTTACAAACTTAGTGGGATTGTTACTAATCTGTTTGTAAATTCAACAGTCATTTTTTTCAGATGGGCTACTTAGTTGAGATGAGACATACAGTAAAAAATAATAAAATTTAAGAAAAATGTTTCTATAAAAATAAAACATTTAAAATAAGGAATGGCAACAAAAAATAAATTAATAATTTTAATCTAACTAAATAGACAATTATTTTTTAATTTGAATCAAAAAGAATTATATAAACTGGGGAAAACCATATAAAGGAAAATATTTGAAAAGGAATTAACCATCAATATTTAGCTCTAAACAAATAATCTCGATTGGTAATTATTAATATTTGCATTTAAATTTTGATACCATCTATTTAAACAGATGGTATCAAAATTTAAATATCAGAAAATTTTTTACAATGATTTTGGAAACCAATATAGATTTATAAAATGTTAAAATTATTAAATTTGATGTTATTAAATAAGATTTGATAATAGAATTATTCACTTAAGACTTTAAAGTGGATACCATTATTATTTAACATTCTTTATTATTTATTTATAAATAGTTTTAATTAATGAATGTCAACTTATTACACAGAGTGCACTGTCTTATAAATGCATAAGTGTGTGAACACAAAACTATATTTCAACAACTTAATTCAGGATCCTGTAAATTTAAAAAAAATGTTTTTTCATATTTTATAGTCAATTTAAAATCATAAGAAAAACATAAATAGATGTATGTAAAAATCATTTTTCATACTTTATGGTCAACAACATCTGATGTAAAAAAATGATTAGTTTGTCTTTCCTTCTGTTCCTCAGCATCATAAGCAACAGCATTCAGGTCAGGAAAATCTCTATTTAAATCCACATTATTGGCATTTTCTCGTCCAGCAAGCCAGTCTCTTCCACCTGACTAAAATGTAACACTAAATATATAATAAGGTCTTTCAATAGAAAAAATATAAACACATGCAAAATGAAAATAAGAAAAATTGCTTAAAAAATAATAACTGCAAAACAAAATGATTATAAAATGTACAGATTAATATACTAATAAAATCATAAATATGAAAAACTTTATATTATTGATATATGAACTTTAACTTTATAATATATCATTATTTAGATGTTTTATGATCACACAAGTATACACACATATGTGCATATATATAATAGAACACAACAGCTTCAATCTATAGCATACAATGGTATTATTGAATTACAGAAGAAATAAAATTATATTTTTTAATACTTTCTAAGTAAATCAGAATAAGATCACATTTTTTCTATTCTTCATTAATAAAATAACAATGAAATTCTTCAATATAAAGACTGAAAAAGAACATGCCTAATTTAAGTTTTTTTTTTTAAAAAAAATGAGCTAAAATATATAATTAAAGAAAATTATTTCTTATGAAAATAAGAAAAACAGTTTTGTTAAAAAAGCAAGTTTCTTAACACACTAATAAAATACATAAAGAAACTTTATATATAAATAATAATAATTTATCAATGGGATTATTTCTGTATTCATTTCTTCTCTATTTAGAATCTAGATAGAGAATTAGAATTGAAATAATTCATGACAGAATTTTAAAATCCATAAATACTTTAAATGTTCCTTAAAATCTGTTCTAACTGTTCCTTGAAAGATAATAACATTGGAAAAATCCTTAAGTCATTCACAAATAAATAGAGCCAAAATAAAAATTAAGATTTGCATATATGAGAAAAAAACATGTATAAATAAAAAGTACATGGGCCTGAACCATTCAAGATAAACACATTTCTTGCAGCACTTTAAGCAAATTGTAATACATATTTCATTCATTAGAATAGCTGATACAGAAAAATGTACATGAAAAGCAGAAATAAAAAATTAAATTAGTTGATAGTAAAAATATTTAATATAAAAACCTTTAAAATAGAATCCATTTTTCTGAAAAGAAAAGTCTACTATGAACTGAAGGACTTAATGAGAATTTTAAATAAATTTATATGGAATAAGGAGGACAGTCACTTTCAAAAATCAGAATTCAAGCAAAATTAATATCTGCTAAATATTTCTGCAAGTACAAACTTTTTCTTTTCTTTTTTATGCATTTCTTCAATCAATTTTATTTTAATTAACACAATTTTTAAAATATTCTATTCAAATTATTAAAGTCAGAGATAATGAAATTATTTTAATGAAGTTATTGATTAACAAACAAATGGAAACATTTGCCTCAAATTTAAAATGTTTTCTGAAATGAAATTTAAATGAAGTTAAGAAGTAAGGAAATGTTGATTCAATAAAAAAAATTTATACTTTGTGATTTTAAGAAAGAAAAAATCAAGGAACTCTAGTTTATACAAATTAATCAAGCACCCTAACTTTTAACTAATTTTACACATTTTCTTACTTATTTCACATTATAAATGTCCATGATACTAAAAGTTATTTTCAAAAATTAAATTAATTACTTTTTTTATTTTCAAGATAATTTCAAATATCAGAAAATAAATATATAATAAAAGTTAAAATTTAGTAATGCATTAAAATATATTGGCAGAAAGCTATAATAGGGAGTTTTAAGCAATTTCTATATAATCTTTGAAGAAATTTGTTTGAAAGCATATTTTGATTTCTTATAAAAATTAAAATATATGTTCCACATGTTAAAAATATAAAATTAAGAATATCAAAAAATAATCAATATTGGGTTGACTTTATTTATTATCACAGATATATAGCTGCAACTGCACACGGGTGAACACTGTAATGGCAATACTGCAACACTAAATGGGTCAAAATTTTGTCTACTTTAAAAAGTAATTATTTCTTCCTGCAATTACATTTCAAACTTTACCACACTAAAGGCAGCAACTTGGCTCAATATAAAACAAAAATAATAATTTTACGCATTTGGTGAATATTATAATTGAAATTTTCAGCTATTGCTAATGACTTTTAATAACAAATTAAACTTATAAGCAATTTAAAGTTTTCTGTGAGTTATTTCAAAACCTTCAGGATACAAATAATTTTTTTTTCAAATTACGCCTGCAATTTTCTTACAGATATGAGGCGTCTTGCAGTCTAGTACAATAATGAAACAGCTCCAGAAGGCGAGAGGGCTTGAAAGTCATCACTGGAACTAACATAAAAAAGATGGGGAAAACTTAAGAGATGCGCCCCAGTCACAGGTGAGGTGTCAGAGCAAAGAGGTAAATCGTCCAGATTAATTTTATATAAATGGGCTTGCAAACACTATGTCCAGTAATAATTCTAAAATAAACAAGCCCTAGGAAGGAGAGGAAGACAAGAGCACTGCTGGCCATCCAGAAGACAAGCCCTGGATTTTCCATCAGCCAAGTTCTTAAGAGCAGAAATTATCCCATGTCTGATTTTGCTGAAATGTAACTATAACTAACACAAGCCATAATGGTGACTCTAATTTGTGATATAAGCAAGCAACCTCTTCAGGATTCTAGTCTTTATATAACCAGTTTCTTTTCTTTAATTAACATCAAATAGCATTCATATATTTCTAAGAAAATAACAGTATGCTTTTGAGCCTATAATTTTAAGACTTTAAAAACAAATTTTACCATTAAAATAACCCAGAATTTTAGAAGATAAAATTACATGAATTTAATTTTTAGAAATTTATGTATTTTCAAGAAAATCCATAACATAGAAAAAATTATTAGCAAACTATTTTAAGATCTACAAATATATTAGAATTATTATTCAACAAATTTTGATACATATAAGAATATATAATAGAAATATAAACAAGTTAAACTGTATAAATATTTAAAAATGTAATATAGAAGGTTGTAAAATATAAATGGCTAATCATTTTTGGTATTTTTACATATTATATATAAAGCATATACTAAATATATAAAACTTGGAAAAGATTTGTTTAAAACTAAAATTACTGTAAATTAAAATTGTTTCATTAATTTTTAAATTTTCCTTTTGATGGATAAAACTTATGAATATTGATTACTTGTGTAGCAATATCCCATCCATCTGGATTCATAGAAGGTAAAATGTGTATTCGAGTGATATTTATAAGCTTTTGTATGTTTTCATTCCCATTCTTGTACTCATCACACAGATATCCAGCAAGCGCAGTTAGAACCACGCGACCAAGGACTTCATTGCCATGCATATTGCCAATGTACTTGAATTCAGGTTTCACTGAAAATATTTTGGTAAAATAATAACATAAGACAATTATATTAAACTTAAAATGTAAGAACAATCAATTACACATAATATAATTTTCTTCCTTCTCAATAATCAACATTCTATAACCAAGTAATCTTGTCAATATTCTACAACCAAGATCTTCACAAACACACTAAGCAGAGTATCTTTTTTTTGCCTTATTTGAAATGTAATAAAATTACATACTGATAGTGAGACTGCATGGCAATAATTTAATTAAAGACTGAAGAAACAAATTAACTTATAAGAAAATGTCATAAAACAATTGATAAATAATTTGAATCCATCTTTTTTTTTAAAAAATTCAGAAAAATGTTAAAGAAATGCAGTTGACAATCATTTAAAGGTTACTGAACTGAAAAATATGAAATCAGGAGAAAAAAACTGCATATTTAGTAGAAGTTCTTGACAAAATGTTATGCATGATTAAAGAATTCATTTGATAATAATTTAACTATAGATTACTAAGAATCAAGTTTTAAATCAAACAAGAAAACTGAAATTAAATAAAAGCTTTTGAATAAAATATTTAGTATTTTATAATTAAAGGATGCCTTGTACACAATTAATGCAATCAATAAATATAATTTACAAAATCAAATTTATAAACATATTTTAAAAGTTTAAAGACTATCACAATGTTTTTTTGTTAAATACCATCAATGGAAATTAGAACAATAAAAAAATTTGGAATCTGTCATAGAAATAAATTACATTATACTCCCAAAGTCTTACAGAAAAAATTTTTTTATACAATATTTCATACTCTTCAGGTAAACATGTGTATACAAAAATTAGCTGACAAAAAAATAAGAAAAATACTCATCATAATACCATATTTTAAGAGGTGTTTATGAATTTACCATAATTGTTCAATGAGAGAAATAATGAAAACAATGTTCTATATTAAATCTAAAATAGCCTTATAAGCATTAAAAATAAGAATTCTTATGAATGTAAACACAACATGTATTCGCTTTAAAAACAACACTAACAGTTAATTTATTAATAATCGTGAAATACATAAGTAACATTTTGATTATATGTTTAAATGTCAAAGTTGATTCAATACTAGTGTTGGTAAAAAAATGAAACAAAATATTTTTTTAAATTATTACTTTGATTTCAATGAATTTCATGAATCAGAAGAATCATTTGAATTAAGATAAAATGTATAATTATAAGATATAAATTGTCATGTTTATTTAAATAATCATAACTAAAAATCGTGATTATAAGAACCAACTGTTTAACTGAAACATATGGTTTTGATCTATGGAGAAAAATATAAAATAAATATTAAAACAGAGTAAATAAAACTCACATTCTCCATGTTTACCAGGATGTTGAGTAAATTCAATAACAACAAGAGGCCAGCCGTTGACACTTGTCTGTTTCAGTTCATACACACGCGTTATATTTGGACACTGCTCATGAACTTTAATTAAAAAATCTTGTAATTCCACATTATTAAGATGTGCCAAAGCTTCCTTCCACAAAGGCTGATTGCAAGAGACAAATCCAAAAAGCAAGAATAGTAGCAGCATGATAACGGAGAGTAAATTGTCAAGAAAGGAAAACATTGTAAAAGAAAGGGTTTAAATACTAGTTGTGCGGTAAAATCGCGTTAACCAGAGGAAATCATCCATTGGATGTGTGGGGAACGAAACAGGAAGTGAAAAGAGGCGTTAACATTTTAGCTCTTGGGTTGCTTTTCAATCCATTACTCGCCAATGCCAAAGGTCGCCAAAATGGCGTGTCAATGTCAATGTCAAATCTTAAGTTGCGTGAGAGTGTTACTAATGTACTTCTGTTAGATCTGTACATCCATCAGTGTTTTCATGCACTTATTTTCTGCTTTTCATTTGAAGTTCAATTGATAATTCATATATGAGGGAATTCAGTATAATTTGCGGATTTAATATATAAATATTTATAAATGTATATGTGTGCCGACAAACATTTTTTCAAATTAAATTTTTATTCTACCTGTTAAATAGTACTTTTGAAAATCTATATATATAGATTAAAATTATTTCACAGAAGATTGTATTGAAAGTGAAATTTTTTATATTGAATATTTTTTAACTTAGTTATTTTACACTGTGGAAAAATTAATAAATATTTAAAATTAAATTAATTAAAACTTGTAAATTATTGAGTTAAAACTTCTTTAATTAAATATCATAATATTCACAATTTGAATAATTTTTTTTTATTTTCAACATAATTTATATCCTTTATGGATAAGATTTTATTTTTACTTTAAAAAGGATATCTCTATGAAAAAGGAATGTTATTGCCATTATAATTTTGTGCATTTATTCCTATAATAAAACAAAAGAAATTGGCTGCAATTTCATAATTATTAGGAATAGTCTGTTTTTCCAAAACCTACAGGAATGTCAGGTCTTATTCGTATTAACTACAAAGCTAATGTTTTAATTTTAAAATATAAAGGAAATTTTAATGAAAATCTAACAATTTTTGTTTTATAATTTTAGCTTGTAAAATAATTCAGATGAAATGACTGTAATTGTTATTAAGGAATCTGCAACAGTTTTACACCAAAACTGATGGATTAATTGATAACTTAAATTCTACACATTAAAATAGTTCTTAAATCAGTCGAAAGAATTAATGAAAATAATTAATAAATATAAATTGTTTCTGTGAACTCATGAAATGAATTTGAAACTTTCTGTAGCTTATTTTTATGTAGTTGTTAATAGTGTATTTCAATCGTAATCAATGATTTTAAACCACTGTCTCCAATAATATTAACCTGTAAAAGGAGACTTTTAAACAATCAACAAACAAGAACATCTGGAAAAATTTTTTAAATTAATTCAAAAATTATATAAATAAATAATAGTTCACCAAAGATTTAGTTCGATTTAGTTAGATTTACTAAAATATATAACTTTTCCTCTTAAATTTTTCATTTATATGTATATTTAATATATCGAAAGAAATATTTATATGAGAATCATAAGAGCATTGAATATGTTTTAAAGGTATATGAATGTGTCATAATATAGTACAGCAGAATTGGATATTAATATATTGGAATTAAAATAGTCCGATGGATAATTTGTGTTCTTAATTCAGAATATCTTCTTCAGTAATTACACCATTTATGTAGAGAGACTCGTTGATTAAAACTTTTTATGGCATTTCAAACCATCATTTCAATTCAAATCATCAGTCACCATAAAATGATTTGATATCATTTACGTAATAAAAAATCATAGGTGGGGTCTACTTGTAGTACATGTACCACAATAAGGCACGGCAGAGTTTTAATAGCGACATCCAAAAATTTAACTAAAAATTTTAAACCTCATATCCATAAAGTTTACAAAATCTGTAAAAATAATGAATTTATTTCAAGTTTAAATTATACAATGATAATAAACTTTTGGAATTTTAAAACAATTAGCAATTTTCCAAACAACACAATTTGGCTGTCAGATTTAGTAGATTTGGATTAATTCATATATGGAATTAAATATTTTCTACTATAAGCAAATTAATGTTCGAAAATAATTGTTGTGCACCTTAAAATACTTAATTTTGTTGGCATCTTCAGAAAAAATTTTTTGCAAATTCAAAAACCACATTCATTAATATTGACTATTTAGTAATCATTTAGAATTACATATAATTCATGTTATACTTTTTCACATATAATCTAATTGACGAACCTTTACAAATGTTCATTACCAATAAAAACTAAATTTTGCATTTATGTTCAAGACTCATTGTTAGTATTTATTGTTAGCACTGAATAATTTAATTAAATTACTACTTGTAGAAAAAATGCTGTAAAAATTATTTTACATCTTTTCTTTCCATTCTTTGAAAAATAGAAAACGGATTTTGCATTTGAAGGAAAAAAAATCATTTTCTATTTGGTCTTAAAGAAAATTTTAGTTAAAATATAAATATAAACCTATTTGACAAAATCATAAAATTTTAATGTTTTTCACTCATTTTAAATAATTTATTTAAATTTAAATTAATAACATTGTGAAGCTGAAATTAAACCCAAAATATCAGTCAATAAAATGCTTCAATACGATTTGAACCAAACTTTGTTGTAAATTAATGAAAATGAAGCCCGCTATATCTTAAATGGCTGTAATGAAATACATTATTTGTTAGATTAATTATTTTCAAAGGTCAATCATAATGATTGTTATCAAGTACTATTACCTTGATTTGTGCTAAAATATATAATACATTTATATTTTACTGTAATTTAAAAGGTTTTAACTTCCTTTAAAATTATTTTGAATCATATGTTACTAAAAATGTTCAATTAGCATTGTATTACATAATCTTCGGAGTGCATTAATTTATAATTAAAAAGTGGTACATGTGTTATAATATATATATATATATATATATATATATATATATATATATATATATATATATATATATATATATATATATATATATATATATATATATATATATATATATATATATATATATATATATATATAATATATTCTAATAAATATGCAACAATATAAAAAAATTGAAAATTCTTAATTTCAAATTCAGTTTAAATCTGGAAATATTAAAACAATATTGCGCTTTATATATAAGAAAAGAAATTGTAACTGAATATATGAATAATATAATAATATTAATTTCAAACCCACGTGGTAATTTAAACTTCGTGGCTACAGTAAATATCAGTTGAAGTTATTACTGACCTGAAGGTTGCGGTTTCGATATAAGTTTTAGCAACTTAATGGCATGTTGAGATAATTTGTGCTCTTTAAAAATCAATTACATTTCTCTCGCGAAGTGGGCCTAATATAGAGGGGCTCGAGTATTGATTTCTGCACTTGATTGTTGTTAAATTTATGAGGTAGTTGGCTGAAATACGTAAACGAAAAACGTATCGCAATAACATAATCTCATTAAGATTTGCGATTGATTTTTGCAAGAATTTACATAGTCAATGGTATTTGATTTATTATTATTGCTTTCAGAAAAGGATAATTGATCCTAAAATCGATTTAGGCAATATATTTCATTCATTATTAAAAATGTGCTCACAGCAATATTTTAGGAATAAAATTAAGAAGAAAATAACAATGTTGCACACACACAGACATTTAATAACAATAAATAATTACAACAAAATAATTACATTGAAGAACATCTCCAGTCATGCGAACGAGAGTAATACATCAACCAACCATCAAGTCAGGAAGAAAGACACAGGACAAGAATATGCTCGATTTGTTCCCTAGAGGGCGTGCATTCATTTGAATTAGGAGAGTCTATTATGCAGCGAGGGTAAAAATAGGCAGACGATGATACTTTAATACCCCAAAACAATCTCCTTTCTGAGCAAAAATAAATTACTGGAGATATTTTGACAGTCAAGTAACTGATTTCTGATAGAGTGTTCTTCGTTTGAAATAGATTGCTTTGATGAGCTTACGTAAATAATTAAAGTTTTACAAATTACTTTTAAAAATGTAACTGTTGAAAAACAACATTCATTTAAATAATTCAGAAATTTAAATCACTCCTGATATCTATAATAATTATTTTAAAAAATATACATTTTGATTCAAAAACAAATAACTCAAATTTTTACTACCGCATTTTCAAGGTGAATTTGTGTATTAACCATAATAATATGAAATGATTGCGATTTATTGACAATTGATTTAAGTCCTGTAATTAATTTTTTTAATAAAACCTCACGTTTTTATTTGAATGTTAAATTGCGTTATTACGTAAATTGTATTTCAATTTCTTAAAATCGGTGAGTAAAATTAATTATTGATTTTTATATAATTTGTAAACCATAACATACATAAAATTTACATGAAAATATAAAAAATATTAGAATTTTCATAAAAGTTAATAAAAATTTTAAAGTGTGTTTTATTAAATAAATTTTAGAATGTATATCCAAAATATATCACATAGGAGAATTTCCAGTAAAATTAATGATTTAAATAAATGTTTATTACATTTTTTTAAATTTCTCTTTGTTAAATATTTTCATGAAATTCTTATACAAAATTACTTTACTTTTCACTTGAAAGCCTAGATGTTTGCCATACAGAATTGAAGTTCTAGCTGACACTAAGAGAAAAATTAATAAAGTGCTGGGAAAATGAGAAATAATTATACTCATATTTTACTATTTTAGTAATATAAATAAAAAACGAAACGTAATCAACAATTAATTAAAAATTATGTACAAAAGTCTAAATCCATAAGTTGTTAATAATATGTGAATAAGAATTTAATTATTTTCTTACATTTTAATGTACATTAATTTATTTATTTTCTTACCTTTTAATAAATTTAGTTTTTATTATTCTGAATATCCGTAAAATATTTTTAAAACATATTTGTGTTTTACACAGTTTTTTACTAACAAGATGTTGCCGTTTGTTATAAAATTTTACAATGAAGCGTTAGATATGTTAAGCAAAATTCTAAAATTCTAAATCATAAAAAATTCAAAATTAATTCTATTAAATAAATTACTTTAATTTTCATTTCATTACTTAAAAAATATTATAAAAAACAATGGGGCTTATAACTTTTATTACATTCATAATCATTTTTTAAAATAGTTTTATTTAAAAGCAAAAACATACTATAGTTCGATTGATTATCACAAATTAATAAGAAAGTGAAATATTTTGCAATAATGTTCATATTTTTATTAATAATCTTGTTTTATAGAAATAAAGGATAAAAGTAGTCTAATGGTAAAAACCTTTTATCATCTGTAGTTGTAGTTTAGACACATCTTAAAAATACTTAGATCAGGATTTGGACAAATAATATTTGCCATAATAAAGTCAATTACTTGTTTTTTTTACAGGTTTTAACATTTTTTCTCCAGAATTAAAGTTATTAATGAATGCATCATTTTCGTAGTTAATATTATTACTTTATCATAATTCACAATTATGAAATATTCAATCCATGTGTTAATGCGAATAGAACATATTTTAACATTAGCGATGTTCCTATCTCCAAAGTGATACAAAGCAAACTATATAAATGTTGATTATTGGGTATAAACTTTTTAAGAATGAAACTGACTATTCGAATATTTCGTTTTAATAATAATTATTTTTTTAAGGTACACAAATTATTATATCATTGAAATAAAACAACGTTTGAATAGATTTCTGTAATTTAGACAGTAGTAAATTATATTATTTTTAAACTATGATTTTATATATTATTAGATGATGTAATTTAAAAATATAACTATTTCAAATAGCATTAATTATACCTATTTTTATATTAAAAAAAGGGGCTTGATTGTTTTATAATTAAATAGCAAAATTGCATTCAAATACGAAGAAAACACTACATTTTGTTCACTACATTAAGTTCAATACTTAGAATATCTTGCTTCTTTAGATAGGTGCTCAAATTTTATTATTTAAATTTTTTTATGTGAAAATATATTACTGTGTTCCAAGATTATAACCAATAATAAAAAAACTTTAAATGAAGAAACATAATTTTTTTTTGTTTTTGTGTTAATTGCCAATGATTGGCGTGAAATTCTAAAAAAATACATCAGAATTTCTTAGAAAAATGAGAATGTTGTATTAGTTGATGATATTATTAGAAGAGAGGAAGGAATGCAATGCACCATTCCCATAGTTAGGAAATGGTGGCGTTAAAGTAAAACGATTAATATGCATTTGAAGAGATTAAATTGAATAAATTATTATTATTGATCTCTCAAGCTTCATTGGTAGGAAATTTTTTTAATCATAATAAATAACTAATGAATTTAATAACTAACAATAAAGAAAACAATAAGATTGCTTTTTTTATAAGATTATATTTTTAGAACCAGATCAAAAAATTTAAGTTTAGAATGTGAAGTCGCAAAACAAAAGACTACGGTTATGATTAAATTCGTCGCATATTTTTTATGATTCAAATTAAACTTGATTGTACACATTTCTTAAATATTATATTGCTTTAAGTGATAAAATAAGTCATATTTTAACTTCAAAATATTTTTTAAATAAGATTTTAAAATGCAACAAAAGCTACGCAACCTTTTTATTCCATTTGCGTTTCTAGTTATTTTACTGCCAAAGAGATGATAAACTGGAATTTGCAGTAACCGCAGACAAACTTAACCTTATCCCTGTGTTTAACAGCATTGAGTAAATAACCAATCAGAGCTCGACATTCATGGAAAGGGTTATAAGAAAATCGATGTCTTGATCTGAAGATTCTCCTGGTAAATACAGGTGCTTTCACTCAGTTGCGTTTGTTGTTTTGTTACCGTTTATCGATAAACGCAGTTAATCGCTTATCATTTTTACTATTTTGCCTACAGTGAAATTCTTTCATTAATTCAGTTTTATGAAATACAGAAGCACACCAGCCATTTTGCGTAATTTCATATTTCGTCATTTCTCGCCTAGTAATACAACGTTGTCGATTGCACAAATGAATAAAAGTAAAGACCGAAATTGTCTGCGTTGTAAATATTTAACACAAATAGAAATACAAAATAGTATACAAAATATGATTAAAATGATAAGATAATAGATATAATTTTAATGAAATAATTTGTGCTATTTTGATGGGAAAATGATTTTCTTTTTTCGTGTCAATAAGTAAACTTAAATATTTATAAACAAAATATTAAATTGTTCAATTAAAATCCTCTAAGTAATATTAATTAAAATTCTTAAAGCAAATTCTTACAATAGTTCAAATTGCTCGAAAATATCTTATTATATAATATAATCACCAAATTTGAAAGTCTACTTATTGCTGTAATTTTTTTTTAAAATTAGAATAACAGAAAAAAAGGAAAAGACATCCAGCGTGTCAGATCTAATTAAAATATCTGATGTCTTATTTTATGTAAAATTCATGTAAATAATTAAAATTCTAAAAATAAAAGATGGATGATAGTTATGTGAACTGTCTCATATCTTTATTCCTTTCACATAAATTTCCTTTTCTAACTAACGATTCATTCGTTTTTTATATCATATACAGAGGGTATATTAACACATTTTTAGAACGATTTCATTAAGAATTTTAAAAAAGTAAATGTTTTGAAATAAAAATTTTTGGCAACAGCTTATTATTTGAAATGAGAAATATCGTCTGCTACTTTTAAATTTAATGTTCTTTCAAAATGTAGCAAGTAAACAAGCTGTGGATTGAGGGATATGTTTTTGCGCTTTCCGAAGATAAATATTCTTATTCCAGGGTTCAAAAACGTTGTGAAATGCATGGTATTAAAATTTCTAAGTGCAAAATAAGCAACATTATTAATCGGACAGGTAAAAACCGTCAATCATTATTTCTACATGGAAAGAAGACTTCAAACGAATATCCGAAAAAAGTAAGTACTGTTTCAAATGTCCTTAAAGTGAAATCGCTGGTAACAAGAGAAAATCCATCAACACAGAAATCAATTGCAAAGTCTTTAGATACATCTGTATCAACAATAAATAAAATAATAAATCAAGATTTACAACTTAAAAAAACTAAAAAACATAATGTTCACCAGCTTTTGCCGAGACACGTGGCTCAACGCAAAACATTTTGTAGAATCCTGTATGAAAACCGTTTAGAAAGAGATAAATGGAAATACATTGTGACCCTTGATGAAGCATGACTTTACCTAAATGACTGCAACAAAAAAAGGTCTATTTACTATAGGAAACGAGGAGAAAAAAATGTACAAACCTGGTTCCGTTAATGTAAAGAAAGTTTCAGTAAGGGGTTTATGATAGTCGCAGGAAGAAATTCCACTTCTTTATTCCAAAGACTTTCAAAGAGTGAAACATCAACAAGACAAAGCTACAAGTTATACTTCGAAAACTACCACTGCATTCCTTGAAAAAATGAAGACTAATACAGGTATTGCATATTTACCTTTTCAACATATTCCTGTGAAGTCTCCTGACGTTTCACCTATGGACTATTGTGCCTTTGGTCTGTTAAAAAGAGCTCTTTCTAAACGCAAATCCACAACGATGGATGGACTCTGGAAAGTAGTGGAAGAGGAATGGAAAGCAATACCCCTGGAAATTTTACGAAAAGTTCTTATATCATAGAAATCAAGATGCAGACTTATAGTCCAGTAAAAAAGCTATCAGATCGAATATTTAAAAAAAAAATAGTCTTTACATTTTAAACATTAATTAAATGGCCCCAAAATCGTTCTAAAAATGTGTTAATATGCTCCGTAGTTATGGTTTTATATTTTATTAATATTTTATTCTTTTAATCATAAGTGTCTTACAAATATTAAATTCTAACATTATTTTGTAGATATTTAACGACAAAATCTTATTTTATATTAATATCTGAGTTTTATTTTTTTTTAATAATTTTTCATAGCTGTACAAATGGAATTAACACAAATACTTATTACTTCATTTTACCTTGTAAATATAAAATCTAAATCAAATTTTTATCCCTTTTTACAATTTGTGTTTATTCAGTGAGATATGTTAAAAAACTATTTCTGAAATCGATTAATATTATATATTCTTATTCTGGAGTTTGAAAGTTCTATGCTTGATAAAATAGTCATTAAATTAAATATTTTTATGCTTGGTTAGATTTAAATATTCACCATGCAGAATAATTACTTTTTAAGGTAAACAGAGACATATTGAGTTATAGATAAGTACTAATTTACAAGTCTTTCAGAAATTATAGAGGAAAGAATGTTATAATTTGAAAAAAAAAATTTCATCTTGTTAGAAATACTGTATTAGAAATATTTACCGTTGATATTTTTAATTGTTATAAATATATTGCATTATGTTTAGAGTTTTAAGGGATAAATTTGAAAACAGCAACTCGACTTCATAGATGTTTAAAGTCTGCAAATGTTGGGAAAATAAGATATGAATTTAAAACCCAATTTATATAAAGGTTTATTTTTCCTTCCACGGTGACAAATCAAACGATATAAAAATAGCTGTAAGTTTAAAAAAAAAAAAAAAAAAAAAAAATTGAAGCACAAAATAATTCGAGAATAATGCTTGAAACTGCATGCAGAGCAAAAGTATAACTTAAGAGCAATCATAGTTATAATTATATTTATATACATATTGCATCATATTATGTTTACATGCATGCATTTTTATTTATAATTTTTGTTTTTATGTATTTATTTTTGTAATAATTATCACAATTATGATTTTCTCCTAAACTTGTATGAATCTTAATCCCATTAAAAATTTTTCGCAAATATTTGCTTTTCGTACAGATTAATTTACTACATTATATATAAGCAATAATAATACACAAAAGAAAAATTTACATTTGCATTTATTTTTTACTAGAAATACAAGTGAATATCTGCAAGATACTTAATTATTTATAATTTACAAAATTTAATACTTTATTGATAAGCAATATCGAATGTATGGTACTGACGTGTTACTGATATCATTTTAAATTATTTTAATTTGCAAAGTTATTAAAAGTTTAAATGGAATACGTGAATACTTGAAAATTTCAAGAATTTCCAAGGAAAGCTTTAAAAAGAAAAAGAAAAAAAAAAATTTATTCAAAATTTAAGTTAAATTATATGTGAATATAATTTGTGGTCGATAAGCAACATATAAGCCGCATATATGAGACAACTAATTTTTGAATTGTTGAATAAAATTTCTGATTAAAGATTCTTTGTTATGATGTCTTCAGATAAAGCTACTTAAATTTCTTGTCTCCTTTCTAAACTACACTTTACTAAAAATTTATGAAGAAAACCTTAAATTCATCAGAATCTTTGGGATGATGGCGCTATTCAGAACGAAAGTTTACTTCGATCTCAAGCGTTACTGAACAACTTTCCGGGTTTTCTCCCTTGCGACACGTGAATAAGGCTCACTGTCTATGAAAAATCTTTTTGGAAGGTAATTTATGTGGTAGACATTAAAATGATTTGCAATAGTCTTCAGTAAAGTTATCCACTACCAAGAAGAAATCTTAAGTTCAGATATAAATCTTAAATTGATTATTCTTTCATAACTTTCACATATCAACATTCAAAAATCTCTGAGAGAGAACCTTGTTTTAGATAAGTTAGATGAAGAGGTCTTAAGTGAGTATAATGCATGATATATGTACTGATATATAATATGATAATTTGTTTTAAACAACTCCTAATTTGTGTGTGTGTTGTAACGAGCTAAAAGGCGAAGATCAGTATAGCGCATCCGCACTAGATTCTGCCACCCTCCTCCGTTCCGATTATATATTATTTGTTTACCTTAGTAGAGTATATTCTCAGAGAGGCAACGCACTGAAGATGCGCTTGTGGCGGTGTCCGCCAATGACATTGTCATGATTATTATGTTGAAAGTTGTATTAAAATTTATGTAAATATTAAAAATTATGTGTACTTAAAATTTATACTCATCAATAAATTAAATTGAATTAAATTGAAATTGTCTTCAATTGCCTTGCCACCTCGGTACGCTACAGTGTGTGTGTGTTAATGTGTAGTTATTATTATTAAATTATTTTTACATGCTGATTTTCCTGATTTTTTATATATATATTCTAGTATATATATGTTTATATATATTCTAGAAGTAGAACACACCTACCCATTCACACACACACACACACACACACACACACACACATATATATATATATATATATATATATATATATATATATATATATATATATATATATATATATATATATATATATATATATATATATATATATATATATATATATATATATAATAAAACAAGTTAATAAAATGGTTGAAATAATAACACAAGAATTTTTATGATATCATATTTAATGGCATCATCATAGATGTAAAATGTTTTGGAGGCAGGAATTCCAATTTATTGATTTTATCGATTCAATCATCAAAAAAAAATAATAAAAGTATATTTAAAGCATATTGAAAATTATTTATAAAAGATTTTATTTATGCATTATTTTAATTTTTTTTAAATATTATTTTAAAGATTTTATTAACATGCAATACTAGTACATAACTTATAAATTCTATTTAAAGATTTTTATAATGTATATTAGTGACTGATGATATTTTTTTAGTTAAAGAAATATTTATCTGTAAATAATATACACTAAAAGAAGTAAAACTTTCTGAAGTATGTAGAATTTTTATTCTTTTAAAATATAAAACAGGTGACTTTCTAGCACAATTTCTAGGAATTATTTAAGGTTATTTTTTAATTGTTGTTCTTTATGCCTTTATTTTAAATAAGTATTGATGAATGTGAATAATATCTTTCTATGTGACATTTGTTTAAAAATATCAAGTTAGGAATAACATTCTAACTATTAAATTTTTTCCTTTCTTTCTTATTACAATTTTAAGTTTCGTATTTTTATACATTTCTAGAGCTAGATCTTGTTACAGACAGTTTTTCATTGCTTAAACTGATGTATAATTTATTATTATAATTTGATATTATATCTGTCAGGGAGTTTCCCTTTGGAGTATATTTCAATATTTTTTCTAGAATCTTCCAGAAGGTAATTAAAATTTATATGTACTCTTATATCTCCCAGAAAATATTCACTTTGATTGAAATAAGAACTGTACGATTAAGTCTTCGGCAGTAAAGCAGTGTTTTATATTAGTCTGAGGGCTGATATTGATTATTGTTTCAGTGGATGAATAAAGTTTCTTTTTTTACTATCAGCTAATCTTTATTACAAATCCGCGAATCTGATATAAGGTAACAACATGTCAAACGTAAGCTTTCAATCAGAAAATTCAAAAAGATATTAGAGAACTTAAAAATTAAATTAATATTTACGTGGCCGAAGGATACAGCAAAAATATCGTTGATAAAGTATAGAAGTTCTTATAGTCCTATTTATTCCCAGTATTTTTGAATCTTAATTTTCACTATTTAAAGTTTTTATGTCACAAATGTGGTGCCTGGTTAAAATAAACAAGTAATAAAATTATTTACGTAATAAATATATTTGTTTGAATACCAAAATTCAACATCACTTTCATTTTTACTGATATTCAAATACTGATTGTTTTCCTGGGATTAATCAGGAAATTAATTTTACAGATTAAACTGCTTGTAAAAATATAAGAAAAAGGTACTTATAATCATCAAAATTCTTTTAGTTATAATATTCCTCATATATAAATTTCAGTAATAGGTCATATTCACGATAACGAATACAATTTTACAAAAACATTATTCAGTTCAGTGTTTGTTTATACAGATCTATAAATATTTTATAAAGATTATTCTTTCCTTTAATTCATTTTTGACTTTCGAAATTATGCTTCAGCCTTTATATTCAGTAACAATTGTTTTTAAATTTAATACTTATAATTCAAATCCATAGTAGGAAACACTTGTAAAAACATTAAATTTATATCAAGAAATAAGTTTAATTATTAACATCTATATAAAAAAATTGAAATTCATCATTTAATGACTTGATTGTTGTCATGGTCGTATAAGTAATTAAATATATTAAATTAAAGTAATTTTTAAATATTTTTCATTCTGCTTTACTTTAATAAATTTTAAATGGACTGTCTTTTTGCTTTATTAAAAATATTTTGTGAAAACAGCAGTTTGATTAAAAATGATCACATTATTTATGCTTTAAGTTTATATTAATAATCTCATTGAAATAATCATAGTTATAAATTCAAATACTTTTCTTCACTTTAAATCAACTGAATTTACCATGTAACATTAGTAGTAATTTTCTAATGTCAATGAAATTATCAATGAAACTTAGTTAAAATATGAATGCTGCGTAAATTATCTATATTGGCAAATTAATGCTTTTTAACTGTTTATAAAATAGTTATGAATATGTAATATATTTTTTAATGTTAAAAATATTTGCTGTAGTAAAATTAATGAGAAGCTAATAATTGTCTCATATCGCACCATTACTTCAATATTAAATAGGAAATTTCAGAAACATATTATAATGATATTTTTTAAGAAAATTGAATTATTTTACCAACAGTGTTAAATTTTTGTTTTCGGCAAACATTTTCCAATCTTGTACACTAAATTTTCCGATCTCATAGGAGAAAGGAATTAATAAATCCATAACTCTTCACTAATGAAAATTATTACGTATTCTTTGTCAACGTAGTTGTCCTCGCCGTTACACCATCTTGTGTCGTGACACACCGTTATACCAGGCGACGGACACATTTATATAAGTTACAGCTTGGTGTCTCTAATAAAGTATGGAGTGTAGAAGAATATGCAAATCAATTGTTTCTTTGGCACAGGTGTCGTAATCCAGGGTTCCATAGTCTGAATTTTTTCGGCGATGAAGAAGTGTCGCCAAAATGACGTACTGTGACGTGCGCAATGACGTAAATTCTAAGGTTGCCAAAATAGAAATTTCATAATTTTTATAGGTCTCCATCTCTATGACGTAATAAAAACCAGGTTGCCAAATACGTAAGAAAATCCGCCAAAAAATTGCCTAACTGAGAATTTGGCATCCTGGAATATACGGCACGTGTGCCGTTTCTTTTATTATTTTTTTCCTTTGCATGAATTTTGATCGATTTTAGGATTGATTGTCTCAATATATATACAATATATATATTGTTACTTGTTATGGGTCATCAAAACCTTTAAGGATAACCGTTACATAATTTTTAGGAAATTTTGTTTATAAAATGAACAAATTAAAATTTAAGGAGATTGAAGGAACTAATTTTAAGTATGAATTGCGGTACATATATAATTCTTATATTCCAGCAAGAGCATTTGTTAAAACCATTAAAAATGATAATTCTTTTTATTATTATGGACAATTTCTTATGAAAATATGCTTAGCTGTATAAGTGGGATGGTTAAATTGTTGGAAACAACCACTTCCCCTTTAATTAATTTTTACTATTTTGTGGGATTATGAAACTTTTCATTTAAAAGTTTTTGTGTGCTTTAATATTTACTTTCAATTATTTATTAAAATTCTGGAAATAGATAAAAGCTTAATGTTAATAATTACTTAACTAACTGCAGATAACAAAAAAAAAATCCAGATTGCAATGACTTTAAAATGATTCATAGCTTTTGAAGATTTAAATGTAACTATGCATCCATTTATTTAAATCTTATGCAGCTTTAATTAATATACATTTATTGTTAAATTTTAGCCTAGCATTTGTATATTAAATATATGAAAATATATTTTGTATATTTATTTGATGGAAATACTTTGAATATCGATCAATTTATCGTGACAGATAATTGTTCTGGTGAGTAATGCATAGGTGCTAAAAATTACTTTTCTAAAATGTTTTGAAAGATACCATTCTATTTTAAATATGCAATCTAACATTCACATTTATTTAAATTTTATTTTCTGATATATTCTCTCTCACACACAAAATTAAATATAAAACATAAACAAATGTTAACTTAAAAAAATTTCTTTTAGTGTTGTACAATTTTATAATTTCACTGTATTTTGAGTTAATTTTTTGCTTATTTGTTGTATTTTTTAATTAACTATTGACGCACATTCTAATTTTTGATTCTATCTAACATTCTAACAAATTAAATTTAATGTTTAGATTTGTAATTATACTTTGCACATGAAACATACGTTTTACTGAAAAAAAAAGTAAATATATGTGCAAGTGAAAAAATTTTTTCCTTATTTTTTTAATCTGTGCTTATTTAAAAATTATTTTTAATGTACTAGGTATATTTTATGAATACCCTTTGTTGAAAGATATTATAATTTTTTTTTGCGCAATTATTTTTTATTTATTTTTTGACATACAGGATGAAGAGCATCATTGGAATGTCTATTATTATCAGTTTTTTAGCTGCATGTGATTTAAAATATAAAGAGCTAGTTATTAAATATTGTGTGTTTCAGAAAAGTTTCATCATGGTCTCAGATTAGAATGAAAGAAAACTCCGCACATTCTGTTTTCCCAAATAAGTTTGCAGCAGATGTTAAACTTCTTTAACTTATCAATTTAATAGAATTTTACAAATTAATTTGTCTTTATAAATTATTTCTAGTTGAAAACCTAAGAATGCAATTGTAAATCATACATTTAGTAGTATTTTCATTTCAATTTAAGATCACAAATATAGCAAAGAAAAATATCGTTTTCACTTGTTTAAATTAACAATGTAATTTATTTCAGCAAAAAAAAATCATTTTAGCGCATTTCCATTTATTTCATTCTACCAAACATTTATTTAACATTGCGTATTTCTAATATGAACTCGCAAAAGCATTATCATAAATTTATCTCGGGTAAATTCTTTTATCGCAATTATAGCAAGACGAAGCATCATTGAGAAAAATTAACTACAGCTCGTGAAGAAAAGAGGTCTCGAGAATATGATTTGTAGTTCAATTCAAATGCAATATTTTGAAAATTATGGAAAGTGCAGAACTTTTAAAACACATGTAAAATAATTATAAGTGCATGAATGAAGAATTTATCCCGCGTTTTAGCTAAGGGTAAACTTCTAAGCAACACGAAATCTAAAACATAAATTAATGTAAACGCAAATCCATACTTTCATATTTATAGAGAAGAAACCCAAGCCAAGAATATTATAAACTTGTTTCCAGAAATTTTGCAAACTCTAAATTGTAATATTGTATACTTTTATTTTTGCTGAATGTACAGATTGCCATTCTAGCAAATGGTTATAGGTATCGATGTGTTGTTGTTGTTGCTGATCCCTGTTGTCTAGCAGCGCTAGACCGAGTCTATGACATTGCACACTCTCAGGAAATCAATGACCCCAATAATGGTCGCTCCAGAAGGTCTTCTTTATCGAGTCCCAAGCACTCAAGGATATGATCCGGAGTGGCTTGGCTTTTGGAACACATAGCGCAAATTGGAAATTCCTTTTCATTGTTGTTAAATGTCAATGATCTTAGGTGGCCATTTCGAAAACGTGTTATTGTAGTATCGATGTGATACTGTTTATCAGTTTTAACTTAGACTTTATCATATTACATTCACTGATGCTTCATTCATAAAATATTTTAAATTACAAGCTTAACATAAATGTTTATTTAATAATTTCAAAAGAAATTTTGCATATGATGATGAGTTTTCCCAGTACGTATCAAATAGACATATTTTAATTTATCAATTTTTGTAAATTATTGAAATTAATGTATAAGATTTAACATATGCAGTATAAAATAAGATAAAAGATTACAATCATGTAAAACATCCTGAAATCTTAATTTTTATCATGTATATTATTGTAAAAAATAAAAATACTTGAAATTAATAAAAATGCATAACTTTCCAAGCGCCTTTTATGAGAATAATGATAGCTAACAATAAACAACAAAAATGTAAATACAGGTTTGAATCAATGCAAAATTTAAAAAAATATATTATCTAGTTTTTTATTCATGGTAAATTAGAATTCACCTATTTTATTAATAGCTCTTCAGAAAATTTTATAATTAAAATTTTTAAGACATCATCCAAGATTAAAACCAAGCATATTTTGATATTCAAGTAAAATATTCAATAACATTATAAAGGAATATTTTTGATATTCAAACAAACTGTTAAATTACATTGTCACGCTGGTGGAAGGTTTAACATAAAAACACACACAGATTATAAAGCAATACTAAATAACATAAACTTTATTTTTAATGTTTAGATATGATATTTAATATTATCAAGGTGCGGTCATTTTATTACTCAATAATATTTTTTCGACAATATTTTATAATATTTATTTACAATATTGGTCAATAAAGTTTTGCTGTTGAGAATACACTTATGAAGCCACCTATCAAGTTGTCTGGTTTTAAAAGTTAAAAGTAACACAAAGAGAATATTTCAAAATTGGATTATTTATTAATTTTATGATTTATTGTAATAAAGTGACTAAAAATTCTAAAATTAATTAGTATTTTAAAACTGAGTATTTTTATTTATTTATTTATTCCTGTTCTTTTTAATAAGAATATCAGTTATAACAAGTTTTATGCATAATTCTTACGCATATAACTTGTGTTCAGAGTTGATCTTTTCCGAACGAGATTATATTTTGCTTGTACCTCAATAATATGGTTCAATTCAATAATCTCAATTTTAGAACATTGAGCATACTATTCGTAAAAGTTGCATTTAAATATGTTTCAATGGAAATAGTTTGTTGTATGTAGGTGAGGAAAGAGCAAATTTTTTAATGTAAACAAATTGCAATTCAAAGCAATAAAATGCGAACAAACTTACAAATAATAGGTGAACAAAGTTTATTTTTAATAATAGACAAAGTACAGAAATGCTAACAATATTCTTATTGATAAACAATATCCACTTAATATTAAGTGGAGATACAGCGTAGAAAATAGCCATATGCGGAATTTAGGTACAGAATAAGTAATAAAAATTATATTTAAAACTATTTATTTCATTGCAAAAATATCGGTTGAGCAAAATATAAGCAACATGTAATCGTAAGAAAATAGGTAAATTCAAGATAAAAAAGTATGAAATTATTTACTTCAACTTTGATTGTAAAATGAAAGCTATTTTTGAAATACAAAAATAATGATAATAGTATCTGTTTGATTTACAAATTCCTAAAAAATGAAAATGATATACATTTGAAATTTACAAATAATTAAAAAACTGATGTACTTTAATATAGCTCGTTATTTTTTTTATTATTCAAAAAAGTATAATATTGGAATGTAAGGAAATTTAAATATAATTTAATGAAAATAAGTGAACTGCATGAAATTCCAAGTATTATTTTTAGAATAACGAATATTCACATGAGTTTTGCACTTTTTTCAAATATTTTATCCCTTGGCGTTAAAAAAAGTCTGATGTAATATGTGCGATAATTATTGAAGACGAGAGGACTTAAGTTTTACGTGACTTCTACTGTCAAAATAGAAGAACGAAACTCGTATCCAACATGGCACGTTGGTGGAAGGGTGACTGATTTTAGAATTTTATGATAAATGTCAAAAAATCAAGCCAGAATTCTAAGTATTAAACACAGATTCTTTTAATATTATTCTAAGCATATTAATAGAAATAAATTCCTATTATAAAACTTACAGTGTTTTAAAAGCTGCAATTTTTATGGAATTATTTCATTCGTTATCTGTCAATGTCAATTTGTTTCTTTCAGTAAATGTCGAAAGGGAATTTTTGAGCATTGCTCTTTATACTTATACAATTTTAGGAATTTTATTGAGAACAATGGATGATATCACCCTTCCAGATGGATGGCACAAAATCTATGCAGATGATTATCACGTGACAACTATTGGTCATGTGACATCATCTTTCTTTTTTTTGCAAGGTACGCAGAGATCCCAAATTGATTTTCCTTGTAGACGATTTTCAAGAATTAATGAAAAATAAAACAAGACTCCTTTTTTTAAGCTTATTTATATCATGTTAAAGTATCGTAATATAATTTTAAAAAAATTGAGATTGTAACAAAGGAATCACCATTTTTTAATGTAGTTCGATTATTAAACTATTAAGAACAATTAATAGAAAATATCTATATCAGATACATTTTATTATGCATTTCAGGCATTTTCATTAATTCTCTTATTAATTTATTATTTGATATGATTTAGATATCCAGAGATATTTTTGGAATATTGCAGAAAATTTTTAAGAATTTTGATTTCTTTTTTATTTATAAACTCTCATAGTGGTATTTTTAATAATTATTATTCAATAAAGATCTCATTAATTGGATTCAAAAGATTCGAACAATAATCAAGAAATAATTAGTACCACAACTGAGTCCTCAAAATGGGGATGGTTCGTTCTCATTTTTTATACTAATTTATTTGACATTTTTCTTCATATTTAAATTTCATGAAAAACATTCATTAACTAGCAAAAACGCAAAATTCAAAAAATATAATTATCAAACTATACTTTCATATTATGTTCACTATATTTACAAATATTAATTTTTATTTCGATTTGCAATACATTTTAGAGTTCTTAATACTATTATTTTAATTAGTTTTTAAACAGTAAAAACATAACAATTAAAATACATTATACAAGCAATTAGAATATTCTCTTCAGGGTGAAGGTGTTTCAGACTTAATTACGCACATTTAAAGTTAATATGGGGGCTTAATTTCATATGAGAAATATTTTACATAATCATGCATTCTCTCTCTTGAAATATCACTATCAAAATAACCTGTGAAAGATGATAAACTCAGAGGCGATACAATATTTTTTCACGAAATACTAATTTTTGTCATGAATGTAATAATTTTGTATTAGTGATTATATAAGAATATAAATTGGCTACCAAAAGTATTCCAAAATTTATAAATAAAAAATCTAAAACCTAATTACATTTTTATTTACTACGTATTTTTGGACATGAATTGAAATAAATTACTTTTTCACTTTAAAGTATTCAAAAACAGTAAATTAAGCCGAATGAAATAAAATTAGCAAGTCAGCGATACTGAAATTACGTGTTTTTGAAAATCAGATTGGTTTTAGTTGATTTTCTTATAATTTAACGAAAATCATTAAAAAAAGGAAGTCTAAATTTCTTAATGGTGGAATAGAAAAAGAACTACATATTTTGACGAAAAATTAAAAAAATTAACTAAAAGTAATGCATTAATATTAAAAATATTCCTAGAAATAATTTTATTTGCAAAAAAAAAAAATAATGGCAATAACGCATCAAATGAATTGAAAAGAAATTAGAGAAGTTTATATATATAATATGTGGTTCTCTCTCTCTCTCTCCAATTATATAAATATGCAATTATATTTTGCAAATTTCATTTATTTTTTGGCAATGATACTTTCCTCAACTAAATTTATTTTTCATTTTATTATTGTTTTATTTTCCATAATTTTTATGTTGCGAAATTTTTCATGATTAAGCTATTATTTTGTAACTTCTCTCTGATTTATAGCGAGACAGGAATTTGGCTAAATATTCTCGTAAAATAGCAGTTTATTCGTAGAAATATAAAACAACATTTTATTTATGAAAACAGGAAAATAATAATTTAATGTTACAGAAAATAGTTTTTGAGAAAAAATAAATTTAAATATCTAAAAAAATAATGATATGTGGCTAATTATTTACAGTAGATTTTTCATAAATATGTATTGGAATATTTTGTGACATGTGAATTTGAAAGAATCGCTGTCATGTAAGCACCTTTCAATCCCCATTACACGCTATAAATTTACATGCGAGTGTTGCAGATTATAGCCATTAAATTTAGAATTTCTAAGCGGGAAAGGAAATGCAAGATTTACACATTAAAAACAGCAACGTTATTTATAGATTTTAAAATAAGATTCCTGATTTATATAAATTCTGGTTAGAAATTTCACTTTTCCATGCATGTAGTAAAATTAAACATTTTTTGTTTTTGAATATTAAAATGGTAAAATAACTTTTGAGATGGCAATTTTCAGAATCTTTGATGAATGTTTTAAAAGAATCAACCGAACTTGTACTTTTGCTTTTATCTGCTTTTGTATCTGCTTTGTTACTTGTATCTGCTTTTGCTTTTCTTACTTTCTTAAGCTTTTATTTTTTATATGTAAGAACATAAATATATCAATTTCGCTTTGAAATAATTTCTTTGAACCAATTATTGATATTTCAAGAGAATAAAAGCATAATTTACAAATATGAATGAAGGGAAAAATAATTTTTCGTTTTTCACAATTGGAGAAAAGGTAAGAGGAAAATTTTGAAGATTATTTTAAAATTCAATATTTTTTTTTTTTACAAAAAATAAGAAAATATTACAAAGTTCAACTATCAGTCTTTTTGGAAACAGGCAAAGGAAAGGAATGATTAGTTTATGATGTTATAAGAGTATATTTTGTGAAACAAAGATCGCAAAAATATAAAAATCAGTCAAATAGAAAAATAATGCTTATATTCCCTATTCATAAATAAAGAAAATGAACAGAAAAAAATCAAAAATACTTCGTTATTTAAAAATAAAAGACTAGAGCATAAGCAATCTGAATTGAGTGAATATACACCGCTCAAAGTAATTAAAGGATATTATGAATTTGGTAGGAAACCACATAAATAAATTTTTTAACAATTATAAAAATATATAAAAGAAGAGAAAATTATAATGTTTTCAAAGTTTGGTGAATGCAAGTTTTGTTTGTGACATAAAAAAAAAACTGCGATTTAGATGAATGAAAAGCAATCTCCTCAGCATTCCTTTACAAATGTGGATTAAAAAATATTGATACACATTAAATATTTTGTAACGACATTCCAAGGATATGACTTTAGTGAAATCGGAAACTTCTTATTGAGATTCAATTTTATAGTGTTTTTTGTTCATTCATATTCTTAAAATATGCATGAATTTTGCTTCTTTAATTAACCGATAAAAATTATCAATAAAATTTAATTATTCCTTGCCTCTTATTTTTTCATATTTCACACCTATAAATAACAACTACCAAAACATGTCAGCAGTTTATATCCAAAATCATAACAAACTAATTATTTTGAGCAGTACATTACTTCAAATGTTTCCTTTATGGAAGCGAAATGATTTAATTGCATAAACCATTGTGTTATATGCAAATGCTGTTAGGAAGTTTAGCTATATTTATAAAAAAGTAAGAGGTTTGTATTTTGTTCATTTTTGACATCTTGTGGCGTATTTCAACTATTAAAAAGTAAATTATAGTTCTGGTTAATACCTTGTTTTACTGGCATGCCTAATTACCCTGTCAGATTGTTTAAAGAGTTCCTTATTTATTTGAGTCATGAATAAAAAAATAGAAATTATGTAAATAAATTTGTGTTCCGGAAACAAGTGTACAATAAAAGGGAAGACATAAGATATATTTTAGCCATTTTGCTTAGCATGGACTGACACTCATCGGCCTGGAAGTTGAAGTAGAGGATGAAAACCCACTATCATCCTTTCCAAGATGAACTTCTGTTGGAGGATTCGGCGACTCTGAGAAAAACTCTGACTTTGCATTCGAAGTTAAAGTCGATCGTGGGGAACTATCTACAACAGTTTCTTTGCCGGGTGACTCCCGTCCTGTACTATAGTCCAAGAACGTAGTCCTTTTCAGGACAGGACTGTCTTTCAGACTCTGGCACATCACGTTTTCTATATTTTTCGCACTCTTGGGATTCTCTCTACTGAAACTTGTCGTGATGCTGGTTGTGGTGGTCAGCTTTGGAATTCCAGAATTAGGTTTGCTGTTGAAAGATGTCATTTTAACACCATTGCTTTTGATGGATTGATTCAATGTCGTGGCAATTTTCAACATATCGTTCTTGTTTGAACTGTCCAAATCAGTAGTGAGCAACGTTTTGCCCTTCTGTGGCGTTTTGCTATTGCTTACACTTATTTCAACATCGACAGTTGCTCCTAATTTTAGTTCTTTTACACGATTCGAAGTAATTTTTGTCTCTGTTTCTACTGGTTTGGATACGTTTTCTGTCAGAGGAGGATCTTTATTCGATGGAATGGCTGCTACGTCCTTTGGAGTGGATGTAAAACGAGGAATGATTTCCGGTGGAGGCTGTTTCGTGACCTCGTTGATGGAAGCAGAAGGCGCTGTGGAACTTGATATCCATGATGTAGGTCTTCTCCACCCTGTAGAGGGTTCGTATCTCTTCGGCAGAGTTGGTGAGAATGTTAATGGCTTGTTGAACATACCTTGGGATGTGATGATATCTGTTGATTGGTAAGGTGAGACTTTGTTATTGAACCGGCTTGGTATGCCATTTTGAGAAGGACCATATTTATCACTGGCCAGAAGTAACGATGGTGCATTTCTTCTTTCTGTGTATGGGCTGAATGGAGATTCATACCTAAGCATTGATGAAACACAGTTATTCAATGGCTACAAACAGCACACAAAGCATTCAAAATATTTTCATTTTTTTCAAATGGTGTAATCTCAGCAATAATTACAATTATATTCAAATGATAGGACCAAAACTTTTTTCAGTAAATATTTATAAGATTGCTAAATATATTGCTATTTATAAAATATTTTTTAATAATTATTGCAGTGTAGCTAAAATATCTGTTATTACTAATATTAAAAAAATATTAATAATGAAGAAAATGTTATTTATTGTAAAAATACTTCGAAAAAATAATTTCATAAATATTTCTCATTACTTTTATTCATAAAGGACTTCTTTAAAAATGACGGCATTTAATAATCGTAAATATCTATAAATATTTATTGATAATTTTGGCCTCGCACCATTTAGCAAAATTTCACAATATTGAGAAAATGTTTCATTGGAAGACAATATTTAAAGATACAATTGTTATAGAAATACCTTCATATAAACTTTTCTCATTCATCTAAAATATTAACATAATAAATATTTGATTTAAGCTGGTTTTAAGCATTTCATAAAAAATTTCATAAAAAAATAATACTTTCAATTTTCTAGAAACTAAGACTTACGGTTCCAAATAGCATTGATTTGATCTTGATAAAATTATTTGGACGTACAATAAACTACTGTAAAGTATTAAATTTTAACATTATTTTTTAAAAGTTATATTTTTCGACTGTTACTCAATAATTAAAGACGAATAAAATGTTGTATTTCATCATAAAATCTTCAATTTATCCCTAAGTGGCCTAGACGCAGGGCTACGGCCGAGTTTCGTTTGGCCACCGGGCATAAGAACACCTATATAGAAGCCTTCTTAAACACCTATATAGAACTAACATAATCCAAGAAGATTTCTGCAGGCTCTGCGATCTTCGGGAGGATATGGACGTACACCACCTTCGTCGCTGTCCAGCACTATCCGAACCTTCCTTGTGTGACTGCTACTGGCGTGCTCGAGACATCTTCAGCGCTATATAGACTTTTCTGTGTTCACTTGCCTACTTATTTTTTTCTGTATTTGTGGTGCTGTGGTCTTTGTAAACGTGGTCATTGGGAGTTAAAAAAAATTTCAGCATAAAATAAATTCAGAATTTAACTTTTTATATCTTCCCTATGGAAACAGGACAATGCCTTAACTCAAATTTACTAGATGATAAACTCTGAACTAGCACTAATGAATAAGTTAAGTGAAAAAAAATTACATAAATATAATCATGGGTCCATCTTAAGGCTAAGTACAGGAGAGCCTTCTGGTACAACAACTTAATATAATCAGTGATGCATGAAAAACTGAAAATCATTATTTAAATTTTCCTACATCAGTAATATGCAAATTTTCAGTAATATGGCAAAGGTTTTGTCTATAACCAATCGCATTCCATACATTTGGTAATTTCCTTATTGTAATTTTTTTTCACAGAGCTGCTACCTATTTTAACTTCATTGATGGTTTTCGACAAGTGTTTGCATAAATGTATTCTTGATGTATTTTTATTAAAAAACTATATACATGTTGCAAGATCCACAGGGTCATGATAGTCAAGCGAATGAGAATAAGTGGTAATTTTCTGAATGTAGGTGTGGAATAATAATTTCTAAATGAAGCTTATTTCAACCAAAGTTTACTGTTTAAAATACTTTCCAAGCCACTGCAAATATTTTTGCTTCAGGGGAAAATTGAATAAACAAATAGTTGAGTCGAAATTCAGCTATAGTTGATAATTCTGCTGTTAATACCAACACTGTACTGTAGACGTTTCACGCATAACACTGCACTGCAGATGTTTCTTGAGTAACACTGTACTGTAGATGTTTCACGAATGACACTATACTGTAGATGTTTCACGATTAACACTGTAATATAGATGTTTTTATTAAATAAATTAAGAATGCCTTAATTTCAAAGGAATGAGGTTCCATCTTGTTGAAACTTAAAATATTCATTATCGTATTTAAGGGAATAAAAAACATTTATTCAGCTTTTTCATATATATATATATATATATATATATATATATATATATATATATATATATATATATATATATATATATATATAAATGGTAATTTGTTAACATATTCTATCAATTGCCAACTTAGTTATTGTAGATGTCTTGGCTTAGAAAACTAAATACTCAAAATTCATGGAGTGGTATTGTTTAAAATCAACATTTTTGCAATCGTATTTATTGAAATCAACATATTTTCCCAATTTGTTTCAGTTTTGACTGTTTTTGATTCACTTTAATTCAAAAGAATTTATCAATGACGCATAAAAACCATTAGCAAATTAAAACTACAAAATGGAGGAAAGAGTTTGTTTACAGATTATATGCTCATTATAATGGGAAAAGTAAGCAGTTAAACTGAATTTTAGAAAAAAATATTGTTGTTTTTTTAAAATTTTCATGCATTATTATAATTTTTAACAATTTTGAAAACATGCATTTTTAAAAACTGGTTATTCATTTGTGCAAATGCTTGTTTTAATATTTTGCTATGTTATATGCATTTAAAAAATTGCTTCAACATATGGTATTAGAGTACATTTTTGGTCTTACCTAGGTTTAACGACTTCATCTTGTGGTTCCGAAGGTCTCGGAGAGAGGGTTTCCCTCTTTGGCGAGGGTCTCCTGCTCAGACTGGAGGATCGGTGGCGGTGGGTGTCTCTGGAGTGGTGTTGGCGACTGCGTTGGCATAAACGAGGAGTTGCTGGCGTGGAGAGCAAATTCTGGGAGTGGCGTTCTCTGCTGGTCGTTCTGTTCAGGCTACTGGATCGACCCTGAAACAAAAATGATTTTTATAAACAGGCATTCATTGTTACAGCTCATTATATTCTCCATAAAGACCTTTTACAATACTCTAAAACAACAAAAAGAAGTAGTAGAAATAAGTAGAAACTATTCATGGCATAAAAAGAATTACTTAACAAAAATTAAAAAATATTAAATTCCAGGAGTTGTAAAATGTATTAGATTCCTTAAGAAAAAGTTTAGAATAGAAAAAACGATACCTATTGCATACATCAACGTATCTCATCTGTATGTAAAGCTAACAATGTTTGAATATGTTTTTTGGGGTGATCAACTGCAGCAAAGTCCTTCTTTAATCATCATTTTTCACGAAGAGCAATTTTGAAGCGAGTGAGAGGGTTGGAGTTTTGGATTGAAGAAGGTTCACAAACACAGCAGATTGCATCCACAGATTCTCAGACTGACTCTTACAAAAGAGAAATTTTTTCATTCTCAAAGCTGTCTTCAACGACAATAGTTCTTTAGGGAATGCGTATAATTGCCCGTTAGTGCAAATGTAGCATCGATAACTTGAGCGCATGTTTTTACAACAGGTTGTATGATTTTATTGCTACACAATACAGATATCATAGAACTTCAAAGATATTTCTCCTGTTAATGCAGATGGATATATTATGTTAACAAAACCCCTGAGCAAAGTATAATGATTTCACTCCACAAACGAGATGTTCGATTTTGTTCTGGTACATGTTTCATGTGCCTTATGCTCTGCAGACTCGATACTAGAACAAATCTGAATTAATCGGGGAACAGCATCTTTATTTCAGCAAGACACAGTTCAGATGATACGTTCGTTATACCATTTTCTTCGTGTTAAGAGATGAAGAATGGATATTCAATTTACAAAACAACACAAAGCCGTGGTATCGGGGTATACAGTCCATTATTATGTATCTATTCGCTTACAGTAGTAGTGGTTACATTGCTACCAATGTTTGCTACAGCAATAGATATTACACTTTTACAAGCTGCTGTTCCATTTAGCTTATTTACAATAGAAATATATCGATTTTTCCATAGGTAATAATACTTGGACACAGGTATTCTGACAATTGTTAGGTAAGTTTGGAATTATTTACTTGTTGGCGAACTGATAGGATTATGAATGTTGAAGAACTGAACATGTATAATTGATTGGTGTTTCAATGTGTCCAACAGCATAATAGATCTCTACAGTGAAATGAAGCCTCTGCAGTTTACACTGTTTCCCGAATATTTATATTTTCCTCCCTACGACCAATATTTTGGGATGGCTTTATATTAACAGATAACTGTAAAATTCATTAACTTTTTACTTTGAAGGGAAGCACCGATATCAAAAAATTTGAGTTGTTTGATTGTTGGAAAAAAAATCGATTGAAATGTAATGCGGTCATAAAATAATGCTCCATTTCCATATAAGCCAAATCCTTATTCTTTGTGTCCACAGAATCTTTATTTGTGGTTGAACTAATAACAGTTACATGAAACCGAATAAAACTTCTATTATGATGTTGGCAGTTGGTTAATTTAAAACATATATGTTTCATTTTTGTTACAGCATTTTTAATTATCATAGCTGTAAATGACAATAGTATCAATTCACTGTAAGTTTGCTTGTAATTTATGCGCAATCGTTGGTTGTAGCAAATAAAAATATCTAGGCACATCGAATTCCCTATAATTTCTACATTCGTACAACGCAAAATTGCTTATAATTATATTGGCGATTTTTTTCGATACTTGAAACATTGTTTCCACTACCAGCAACGAGCCTGTTTTCGTTTTTCCTAATGCACCGCAATCAGAAATGCATTGAAATCTGATGAAGGAGATTTAAATTTTAGTTCATAATAACTCCGTTACTAAATAAAAACGGAATTCCATAACTTCGATTTGTTTTTAGCTGTTTTGTATGTAAGTCATAATTTTGAATTGGAAAACGGCATTTTTAACAAAGCTAATTAAATGGCAAATAACATTATTTCTCGAAATTGCAATTTTTCTTTTAAAGTTTGTACTAGAAGCTACAATCCACGAAAGTTGACAGACTTGACTTACTAGTAATATGTTTAAGAGATAGAGAATATGATTCAACACATACACAGATAAAAATAACCCATTCAACAACAAAAGCAAATTTTTGCATTTTTTTAAGCGTTTTCAATCAAATTATTCAATTATTGATTCCTTTTTGCAAATCAGAAGAATTTTCTTGAGCAACAAGAAGTCTAATTTTCGTCAGCCTGCATATAATGGTTGGTTGACTTTGATTTGACAATTTTAATAACTACAATCAATAAACAATATGCCAAAAATATGGATATTAAAAACTAACAGGTGTCACCACTTTAACTGATAAAAATTTACTTACAAATGATTACAAATTAAAACTTGTGAAAAAATCTTAGACCCAAAATGAAAAATAAGGAAAAGAAAATGACTGAGTTATTTTTCGATATAAGATCTAATAAATATTATGCCATAAATTATTTTCTTTATGACGAATATGAAGTAATTATGTATTTAAGTACTAAGAAAAGTTTTTTTTAAGTTTATTCAAGAATTTTTGTTTCATAGAAATATTACAAAGAGTCTGATGAAACTTTTTTGTATTGGTAAAGACTGCGATACTTAAATTATGTATCACTATGTCTGTTTTTGGGTAAAACATATTTCCCTTATTTTATAGATAAAGTTCTTATATTTAACTCCCAAGTAATGACAATAACTTCGAAGAAGTAAAACAATCTTATACTATTCCTGAGTATATTATTTATTAATACGTAAATAGAAAGTAGAAAACAAAGCAAAAATATTTTCACAATCTCGAACTATCTCTAATCCCAATATATAAATCTTATTTAAAATTGATCTTGATTTTGCAAAACACTTTACAATTCATTGGTTAAAATCAAAATAAATAAGCTCTCGCACATATTATTAAAAATCTCTATGATTGTATCTCAATTCCTATGCCGCTCATTTTAAAATGAAAAATGTGTTATCATTCTTCTTTAAACTTTGATAACATTCAAGAATATTTCCTGATTCGTTAAACAGTGGCATTTTCAATTTGAACAATAATAATCCCATTTATGTAATCTTACAAAATTCAAAATCAATTTAGATTAAATTACACTCTTTGGAGTGATTGTTAAATAAAAGACTTACATATTGCTTCCGTTTTCTTCATTATGGATTATCATATACTTTGTAACAATGTTCATACGTTATGATGTTTGCTAAATGGTTTAACTATTGCTCACTTCTACGATAAATTCACTTTCACTATTAAAAAATAGAAATCATATGCAAGAAGCTTTTGTTTCCTGCATATGGATGATACTTTGTATGATATGCTTTGCTCATATGCTTTCGTTGGATACTTTCTATGCTTTCTTCAGATGTTTTCTTTTGCATATGCTTGCTTTAGATCATATGTTTTGTAACAGTATTCAAAAGTTAAGCTGATTGCTATGCGGTTTCAGTATTACTCACTTTTACCATGAACTCATTTTCACGGGTAAATAAATAGTTATGCTTCTGTATCCTGCATACGAATGATTATATATATGCTTTGTAATATTTACATATTATGCTGTTTGCCATGACATTTCACTGTAATTAACTTTTACGATATTTTTTAAAGAAAAAGCATGCTTAGTGAATATTTTTAATACCGTATATTTTCTTTCGAATATAATGGAAAAGGAACAAATAATTTTGTAAAAGATATTCTTAAATAGTTGTAATCCTAAATTCAAAGATTAAATGCAAAAACTAAGAATATAATACTGGCTATAGTAAGTTATCTCATGTTACTATTGATAAAGCAATAGAGGCTCTTTTTCTCTCTGTTTCATACTTAAGAAATCAGTAAAAGTGTACTTTTTAATGTATTGTAAAAGATCAATATTCTGTTACTACATAATAAAAATTACATTTAATTTCATTTGGCGTATTCTAAATCTATGAAAACATTTTAGACCGCAAAAAATTACGAAAGACGTTCCTTTTTGAAATCACACTGCTCATTGATTTATAAATGCTTTTCTAATCACACACAGAATTTTTTTTATCATATTATACGTGATGTAATTAACAAAGAAAACGTATAAAATATATCATTTATAATCGTGTTTCTCAAATAATACGCATTTCAACAATATTTATCAAGTGATATACAGTGCATCAAAATGGGAAATCGCATAATGTATTATCAACAAATTAATTTTTACATGAATACATATTTCAACAATATCTTTTATGAAATGATATGCTACATAATTAATATAAATAGTCACATAACGTATTACATCAACAAATGTACTTTTTAATAGAATTTATTTCAACAATTTTTTTCCAAATGATAAGCAGATGCAATCAATATGATATATAGCCCACAACATATCGTTATAAAAATGTGTTTTTTCTAACAATAAATACTTCAAAGTGATTTGTATTAAATGAGATTACAAATCTCATCAACAAATTTGTTTTTTTACAATAATTTAATTCAATAATTTTTTATAAAATGATTCATAGTGCAGCCGACAAGAAAATTCACATAAGATATCAGACTAACAACTATGTTTTTCTAATAACGCAAAATTCAACAATAATTTTTATCAAATGATACACATAATGTAAATAACATGAGAAATGTATAGAGAAGTATGTTTTTTGATAAGACAGATTTGAACTACTTTTCTAATAAATGATACGTGACGCAATAAACTTTAGAGTCACATGACATATTACGTCAATAAATATGTATTTCTAATTATTTGTTCTAGCTAAAATTTTTATCAAATAATACGTATTGTCGCCTGTATGTGAAACCTCATCAGCTACATATTTAATGTTTATCTCTTTAAAAATCACATAATTACTTACATTAAAATAGTAACCTTTTTAAAAATTAGTAACTTGTTTATTGAAAAATTAATGATTTAGTAATAGAAGTAATATATACATTATAAATAGAAGTATTACACTGAATATATTTCAAAAATAAATTTAAAGTTATATTACATAATATATTTCATTCTATTACTATTTAACCTGTACGATCTTCTTTTTATTCAGTTTCTAAAAAATAGGAAAAAATACTTTTAACTTAATAGTTGGAATTTTAGTAAAATCAATTTCTATTTAAAAAAAAATCTAATTCACATGAAAAATTTCATGTAAAAACAAATCATTACTAAATTATGATGAACTAGATATTTTAACTTGATATTTCAGTTAAAGAAACATTTTTCAAATTTTAAATTTGAGAAATTACATTTTTAACTTATGAGCCATGGTTTTTTTATTGATATAAGTAAACACATTCAATAAATTTAGGAATAATTGAATGATTGCACTGAATATGATAGAATGAGAATTACTAAGAGTTATCACACCATTAAACGTCATTAAATGGAATTTGCCATTGACACGCGAAACATTATATTATCAAATATCCGTGAGAATTTGAACATCTGAATTAATGCAATATCATCGGATTAGATAATTCATGTAGAATCAGTATAATAAGTAAGCAAATTACAGAATAAATCAATCAGAGTATGAAATATAATTTGTTAGAAATTTTAAAACGATTTTTTCAGTTGAAAAACAATTGATTCCTATGTTTTATATGAATTCATTAAATGGATATGGGTTTCGTACACTTGAATTGTGTATTTAATGAACGCTTTTATATATACATTTCTTAATTTACTATCACTTGTTTTTGATTCTAAATGCTAATAAATCCAGTTAATTAGTAGCAATCAAAAATTAAACTTCAATTATATATAGCAGAATTTAATTAAAATCAAAGTTAATGAATTATATTTAAAATAATTCTGGAAAGATAATAACTACTCAAAGCATAAAAAATTCATGAGAGGTTAACTAAAAAAAATGAGTCCTAATAAATAATTTTTGTTCTATCTCTCTTCTCTTTGACATACACACACAAACTGTTATATAAATTTAATAAACACATTTATTTTCTGAAAATAAATTCAGCGTTAAATTATTAAAATGAACCATTTACTTTTTTCATCTTTTTGAATTCATAAAATGATTGATTTTAAATTATATTAGGTCTACCGGAAAGTTCTGTCCGTTTTAGAATGAAACAAAGGAATACATTTTTTCATACTTTGGATAAACTTTATTGAATAATATAATTGCTATCATTATATTTATGACTTCTTGCCAGCGCGATGGCAATTTGTATATCCCATTTTTAAAAAATGTCTTATCTAGAGGCCAAAAATTGAACCAGTGCTTGTCTGATATCTTCTTCGTTCTTGAATTGTTTGCCCTGCAAGAAATTTTGTAAGGACAGAAACAAGTGATAATCAGATGGTGCTAGGTCCGGGGAGTATGGTGGATGCGACAGAATTTCTCTGCGACTTTCTGACGAGTCCCCAAAGCAGCATGTGGCCTGGCATTGTCATGAAGCAGTATGATGTCCTTCCTACTGAACATCGCCGGCCTCTTTTCTTGGAGTGCTGTTTTTAATTTATCCAATTGCTGACAGTACCTCTCCGAATTTAGCCTTTCGTTTGGTTTCAACAGCTTAAAATGTATTGTAGCCCACCATATACACAACATTCTTTTGTTCAGTCTCAACTTCAGTTTAGAGGTAAAGGGGGCAGGTTTTCCGGGTTCACAATATGCTCTTTTTCTTATGATGTTTTCATAGGTAATCCACTTTTCATCCCCAGTTATGATCCGGTCCAAGAAGGATTCGATTTTGTTGCGTGCAAGCAGAGATGTGCATATGATGATTCGATCATTCAAATTCTTCTCACTTAATTTGTGTGGCACCCATCTCGAATACTTCCATACAAACCCTAGTTTCTGAATATGGCCAGAAATGGTTTGTTGAGCTGAATACTTGTTGAAACTGATTGTAACCGGAGCGGACAGAACTTTCCGATAGACCTAATAGTAATCAAGATGAATAGCTAAATAAATGTAGAAATTTTCAATATAAAAGTATTTGAAGTCTATTGATATGAAGAGTACGTTTCTCGTTATAATATTAAACTAATATGTAAGTGAACAGAAAATTTTGAAAATTACCAACAATAATATATAAAAACTATGGCTTATAACTGATTAGCAGAGAATACAATATCATAATTTAACTTTGGCAGCTTAATTTCTTTTTTTATTTAATGGGTAAAAAAAGAGTGTTTCACAAATTGTGGGTGCATAGCAGTTTAGTTATAATCATTTACATTTATATATTATTCATAAAAACAGGGACCTAAATTGTCAACCTGAATTTACTGTAAAATATATATTTATTTGTCGTTAAAAATGATACAAACTCACATGAACACTAGGTTGCTCAAATGAAATTCTTGAATATGTACTCCATAAATAAAGGGGCTACTTAATCCAAATTCTTGAGTAGCTATTTCGTAAGTTAAAATTGGCAGCTAAGTTCAAATTTTTTAGAGCTATTGTATAAATAAAGCTGGTTATTCCAACTCAAATACTTAACCAGACATTCCATTGCTGAAGTTGTGACTCAAGAAAGACCTTGGGGCTTACGTGTTTAAATTATTGAGTAACCACTCCATAATGAAGTTGGCTGCACAAATGAATGTTTGATTAGCCGTTCCATAAATGAAGCGGCTACAATGTTGATATATTTGAGTTGCGACTCCTAACCAAGATTCTTTAAATAGAGTGACTGTTTTTAAGAATATTATAAAATATTTCTAAAATAAAGTTACCTTATTAGCAATTATTTTTAAGAAAATACTTTTAACATACTGCATGGTCTTGCGTATGTAATGTGAATAAAATTTTAGATTTTCTAACTTTTAGAAAATATGAACGAAAAATTATCTCCAGTTTCTAGGATAGTAACACATACAGTAACAAAATTAAATACTACACGACTTTCTCCTATTATTTAATCGATGACATAACACAGTACTTTTTAATGCAGGAGCTAAAATCTTACAATACTTAATATAAGTATATGCAATTAAACTCATAAATTGAGTTAAAAATTCTCCTTTTTCAAAAAAATTAAATAAATGTCCATTTACTTTAAAGCTGTTTTATAGCATACTGTGTTATCCTTTTCAACAATAACTGATGAGTTAGAAATAGTTTTTATCTATTTGTTACAATGAAAATATAAGTAAAATATTCTGCTTTTCCTTCATGTTTTAAAAAAAATATTAAAATTTGTAAAATTCAACGACATATTTTTATGGTGAAAAAAGGTCGAAGAGATGATATATAAGTACCGTATATATCTTCTTATAGTATATCTTCGTACTTACTACAATGGTTGCTTCGCACTGTCTCCATACTAAGGAACAGATTGTCCAACAGTTCCTAAATTAAGATTGCCCATTACTCAATCAGCATCTGCTTCAATTGTGGGATGTTATCCGGAGAGTGAAATAATGCCGCAAGATATCTCTCCAAAGTATCCCACACACGTTCTATGGGATTTAAATCAGTGAGTAAAATCTTTTTTCCCCAGCAACTGCTGATCAGAAAGAGACCGGGGTGGCTCTGCAATTTGATCCATATAAATGAAGTCTGCTCCAATGAAACTTCGGAATAAACGCCCATGCGGAAAGCTTACATTAGCGATCTCCGGTTACAGAACCTCTGTCGAAAACCTGGAGCTCAGTCCACCCGTTCAGCATGCATCCCCTGACGAAAACTTCAGGACCATCATAGGACCATCAATCATCATTCAGGACCATCAATCTCTTTCTGTATGAACCATGAATGAAACCATGTCCCAACTTGTCTTCAAATCAACTTGGGCTGAGAATCGCTTACGTCACTGAAACGATACTTATCTGCAAAGAGGGTATGACTCCAAATTAGGAATGTCCAGTTTTAGTGCTCTTTGCACCACCTTAAAAGTGGCGCCAATTGCCAATTTTTCAACTGATGAAGCATTCAGAACGGTGGGTGAATTGCCATTTTTGTGAAGGTGTCTAGACACTGCAGTATTTGTTGCTGTTTCATTGTTGGACACAACTGCTGAACAATGGAGCTGCCTGACTGGTTTTGGACTTCTTCACTTACTGGATGAAATATCGGTTATCCACTGCATCTGATTTATAGAGAGGCCAACATTAACCTTTCTAACTGTTGTACCAATGGTTTGGAAAGATTTCCATGCACGAATCTACATTTTTCTTGATTATGAACTCATCAGTTATACTAGTCACACTATGCCCCTCCTCCAGCTTTTCGAGCATTCATCAATGTGGGAATTCGTCAAGGTGATTTCTTAAAGCCATTCTTCAAGGAAAAACACACTTATTGTCTTAATTGTATCTGAATCCTTCTTTTTATTAGTCTACAGTTTACAACACCAACACTTCAGCATGTGTTTTGCGTACGTTCACGTCTCTCTTATCTGTGTAGTATCTTTCTACTATTTACGAAAAAATTACCTTTCTACAGAATTCTGTGTTCATTGTACTGATTGGAAGAACCCCATTTCTTAAATTTCGCAGCTATCTACTTAAAATTTACAAACAAGTGTATTTAACAACTGAAAGGTATAAGAACATTTGTGAACGTAAATATAATTAAATATTTTGCATTTATTATACATTTTTAAATAATAATTTCATTAATCTATTTTTTCTTAATTAATATATCAAACATTACAATATGAGCTAAAATTCTGAAACTGCGAAGTTCTAGCGATGCTATTCGCAATTTTAAATTTGTGCGGAGTCTACACTGATGCGTCATTTCTGTGCAATTTTAAAATATTTTAAAGCATACTTCTCAAGACTGAACGTACGCAGATACGGCCTTTATTTAGAGAGTTTTGCATAATATGATAATTATTAGCGCAATATACAAAAAATAAATATCATAATGTGAGTCATCCATAAATTAATGAAATGGATGTACAATAGTCATAATGCTTAAAATTACAGAAAATTTCTGGAAAAATTGATTTTTGTAAGCAAATTTAAGACGGTTTTCAAAAAGATTAGGGTTGAAACTGACTAATCGTAAAAAATCTAATGTTTGGGGGGGCATACATTATTTTAACATTATTAACGACAAACAATTTATTTTCTTCAATGAATATTATTTTGTCAAAATTTTTTTATGTACCTTTGTGTTAGTTCTAGGCACATTAAAAATTATTGATTTTAAAAATGTCAAACTTAACTTTTTTAGTTATTCATTTAAATTTTTAATCATTTAAGAGATGTCTCATTATTTCCAAGCTATTTTCTCTATAATAATTCCATATTTTACCTGCTTTTTTGAACAATATATAACATTTTTGTTATTTTTCTTCCCTCATACATATTAGTAACACAAAGTACAATTTTGATAAATATTAAGAGATTGAAACTTAAAAATCAAATGAAACTTTTTTAAGAACAAAATGTAGTTTTCATAATCTAATGTAGTTTATATAATTTTTGATAACAGTAAGCATAATATACTTTTTATTTTATTAAATTCGCGAAGTTTAATAATTTGTATCAAAACTAAATATTACAAAATTAGATATATATCAAAAATATTTCAGGGTTTTAAAAAATGTAAGAAAAAACATGCATTTTTAAAAATATATTTTTTTGTTTTAAATCTACAATTTTTCTGTAAAATAACATAAACAGTAAGCAAATAAATGTGTTTTTAACTTGAGAAATATCCGGAATTTTTTTTCTTTTTTTTAAATTTCTACAGAAAGTTTCGCCACTAAGCTGAATATTAAAGCCAGCCTCAGACAATGCAAGAACAATTTTGATTTTTTTCAATGATTCCTCAGGTAGATTCTATACATTTTCTATTAAGTTTAACTTAATTAGTAGCATGTATGGATTTTTTTGTAAAATACAATTCTGTAATTAGTTGCATTATTTTATATTACAAAAATAATTTCTAAAGCATATTTTTGATTGTTTTTTGAGAATAACTGGTAAACATTCTCGAAAATTTGTCACTCTCTAATTTAGAGAGATTTTGCATTGAAATGCAAATTACACTTCAATTTTATTTCTTTATGGCAGTATATATAGTTTAACCTACATAAATAAAATATGTATAACAGAAAATATCTTTTCCGATGTTGAGTTGAGAATAGCTAAACGCAGTAAAACGAAACTTTTATCAGGATAATGGTCTTTCTTTAACTTAAACAAAAGTTATATTCCATTTCGAAATTTTGCTTACAGTGTTTGGAATGAATTTAAATCTTAATTAACGCTGATTTAAACTTATCATACATTTGTTTATCCGGAATTTAAACAAAATATTTTCAAAACTCTGCTTGAAAAAAGGAGGCGAATGGCTCTTTACATTTTTAAAATTGTCCTCAATGCACAACCGATGCTCGGTTCCTATATCTCAGCTCCATTAAGAGGTCATCATATTCGATAAATATTAAAGAAAAGTTAAATAAATGTAACAAAGGCTCCACTGGATTTTAAAGCATTTAAATCAATTTGATATTAAAAAGCAGAAATCCCCAACTCCTTAAAATAATTCAAACAAGATGATGAAGATTATACTACTCTTTAATTTACTTTATAAAAAAGAAAAAATCTTATTTATTGTATAGCAGTAGAAAATATATCATTGTATTTACATGTGCCTTAAAATTTATGGCATGTAGAATTCATTACACGTTCTCGTTGGTGGCAAAATTGTACGTTCAGTATGCTGTCAAGATTAATTGTACTTGAACTCTCCTTACAGTCAAGATTAACCAAGAGGACTGATATAATTGGCTCACAGTAAGTGCATACAACTCTCTGTAACAGATCGTCAATTGTAGTGGTTACAATAGTAGTGGTCCAATCCTTAAATAGTTTTTAAGTAGATGTTCTCTGTGGCCAGACATTTGAGACGGCAACAGATTGGTTAAATCTCTTATTATGAAATGAAAGTTTGAGGGTTCAATTTTTATCTTCGGAATGGAAGTCTGTAAAAAAATTCAGAGAATCCACTTTAAATTTTAAATACAACTTAATTAGCAGTTATGTGCTAAAAGCAGCCATAGAGTGAAAAAGAAACAATACTAAACAAGCTAGTTGTCAGACAATTGTCAAACATTCTCTACATTCAGGAAGTTGAAAACAACACGGGCTGCACACGACTGTATATTAATTTGTTGAAGGATGTCATCAATCAGGATTATAGTGCAAGGCACAGTTAGACTTCTAAAGATCGGGAATATAATGGTGATTGCCAATATCAACCTACTTTGTTGATATGCGGTCACTGAAATGCACCAAGAGCATCAAAACATCAACTCGTGTTAACATGCACCAAAGGTATCATGAAATCAACTCATATAAGAAGTGGCAATGATGGTAAAGACAGTTAAGACGGTAGAAATGCCCATTCGCGTCTCTATTCCTACACATGGATAAGTTTTCCATTATGGCAAATTATGCACAGTATTTTTTTAAAATATTGCATTGGGTTATTCTTGCGTCTTATTGTGCTCGTCTTACTAATTGAAAAGTGTAAGTCAGTATTGTGCGTCGAAAGTAACCCTAAAGAGGGTCCCCATATTCACAATCTGTAGAGTGAAGGTGTTATTGATTGTCAACGTTAACCCTTATACTTTATCATATGAATAAAGTCTTAAAGTCAGGCAACTTGATAAGCTGTAAGTGCTTGTAAGTTTAAGACGAAATAACTGTACTTATTACTTGTGGAATAACTTATTTATTTGTGTTATATCAATTGTCCGTACAATATGTTCAAATGCATATTTGTGCCATGCACTTCCTTTTTCATAATTTTATGAATTATCTACGAATATCTGCTCTGCTCATCCGTAGTTGCTACACCGTTCAATTCGCGGAAAAGTAGGAATTAAATAAATTTTCACAGGCAATGCAACGATAAACATAATATATAACTGATTCATCATAATATACTTTACAAATATAAAATATTTTGCTATTTCATGAAATTGAAATATATTATAGTATTTTTACAGCATATAATTAGCTAAAATGTTTTCTAAAGTATATTTAAATTTTGATAAAAACGGAATTTTAACATATTAAACAAAAATAAATGATGCATTTATTTGTTTTCTCGGATATTTCGATTTGAAAATTATTTGTGGAATATTTCTGCAATAAGCTAAATGACAAGAGAGAGAAAAATTGAAGGAATAATAGAATCGCAATCATTATGTCTTACTTTACAACTTAAAAATTGATTATAATATGCATTAAAATGTATATGTATAATAAAAGGCAAAGAAAGAGGAAAAAACTTTAAATCATTCTTCGCTGATTGAAATTTAATAATCAAATGGTTGCTTTTCTTTCTATTTTCGGTTTTACTGTCAATGTATGAATAACTTGAACCAAAGAGAAATTGCTTATCGAACCATAAATTTGGCATTCACGAAATGATTCAGGTATTCCAGAAAAATTGCATCGGCAAATTTTTGGTTTCATATTGAACGAATTGATGTTCTTTCAAAAAGGCTGTTATGTAAGCAAAGACATTCGATGATTGGTAAATGGCTTGTAAAACAATCAATCGCAATTCAAATCAATTTGAACTAGCTTGTAGAACCATTAATTTTAGCGTTCGCGGCATAATCAGTGTCTTATGAACAAAATGCTCCTCAAAAACTTTTTATTACTAATCGACCGAGTCGACGACCTATCCAATATATATGCTATACATTCAAATTCTTTCAACCATGGTGAAATGGCCAGTATCAATGTGAGCAAAGCTCGAATCTATTCGAAATTATTTCGAAACTATGGTTATAGAGTGCTCACGTATGAATCGATGCTTTCCAGGAACGGTCATCAGAACAATTTTAAATCGGACAAGCTGAATTCACCGATTAATCACCCAAACTGAAGAACATTTGTCTGAAGTCAATTGACTGTAATTAATTGCCGTGTGTCAACGTGCAAGTGAACAATTCAACGAGAACCAATTGGAAACAGAATAATGTGATGTAGACAGTGCGCCACTCTGGACGAAACAAAGAGTCACTCTTCATGGTTAATAAACAAACAATGAATCACAATTATCACAATTTACTTTTAAGTTTTAAAATTGACTATAATATACTGTAAAATATATTTTATATGGATAAATAAATAGGAAGAAAAAATGAAAACTTTGTATTGAATCATAATTAGTGTAATTTATTTTTTAGTTTTGAAATGGAGTCTAATTCACAGAAATATTTATCTTATATTCTGAAACGCAAAGAAAAATGAAGAAATTACATTGAAAAAGCTTAGAAGTCAATTTTATTGAAAATTACAGTAAATATAAAAGTTACTTGTAAGATCGAATATTGTACACTAAAAATATGCCAAAATATACACCTAATACACTGAAAGACAAATAGATATAAAATGCATATTTTTGAAAGTGCATACACACTTATAAGGAATTGTGAATTTGTTTTCACTCACTTTGCACCTGTGATCGTTCCTTTCCAGTGTCTGCGTCGCTCTGGAGTTGAAGAGAACGTAGTCTGGGTCTGTCCAATCTCTGGGTGGGAATTGTGTAGAGGAAGACGTGCTTTTTATTTTGGTCCTGCTCTTGTCCACACGACCTCGTCGGAACCACTTGCTGAACATGGAAGACGATTTTTCTTCTGAAAAAATCAACATCATTCAGCAAATTTAAGTTAAATCAAAGCAAGATTTTTTTAAAAAACAGACAGACAGACAACGAGAAGAAGAGGCCCTGTTCTATTCCTATTGGCTATCAGGTTGTGCCTCTACTTCAGTCTAGAATGTCGGACACCCTGCACGGAGTGCCAGGTGCCCGCTGGGAACTGTAATCTGGGGGCTTGAGCCTTAAGAGGTTCTCCAGAACGCTCGACACATTGTTTGAGAGACGAGTGCTTTACAAAGGTGGGGCTTTCAAGCCTAAAGTGATCTACGCAGTAGACCACTGTATCACAGTTCGGAATACAAATTTGTAATAACAGAATTAATAAGATAGGATCAAGTGAAACAGAAAAATAAATGTTAACAGGATCTAAATAAATTTAAGTAAGGATGGCTGAAATATTTACATAATTTACCAACAGAAATTGATTATAGTTAATGAAATTTAGAAGTTTATAGGAATAAAATGTAATTAGTTCCTTACATGTCTTGAAATTTAGATATGTACAAAGTACTAGTAATTTTGGAAATTGAAAAACTGGTGATTAGTTTGTTTGTTACTTGAATTGAAAAATTTAGTTAATTTTCGAATTCTGTTGACTCTGCTTCTGAGTTATAAGATTCCTGTTGGTGAGCAGCCAGGTCTTTGCACATTTGGAGTCCTTTTTCATGAAGGAAAGTAATTATTTGTATTAATTTTTTTGTTCTGAACTTGTTCGTTGTGCAGAATTTTAAGAACTGGTAGTTGGTTTGAATAGATGATTTTTTGATATGTAGATCTTTGGTTTGAGGACATTCTGTGATATAATGCAGTAGTGTGCATATTTGGCCACAGATGCAAGATGGAGATCTGGATTTGTTAATTCTGTGGAAGTAGCTGGGACAGGGCGCATGGTTAGTTAAGATACAATTTAAATAAGGATTGGAATATAGCACATCTGATGAAACTTTTGGTATTAGTCTTCTTGTATGGTGACCATTCGGCGAGTTGTTCCATAGAGATTGCCAGCTTTGCTCTATATAATTTTTAATTTTTGATTTCAGACTGGCTCTGGACCACTTTAAAGGTGTCAACGGAAGAGTTGGATGGGTTGCTGCTTGTTTTGCCGCTTGATCAGCTGCCTCATTCCCCGTGATTCCAGTATGTGCTCTTAACCAACTTAGTTGGATGTTCATATTCTGGTTATGAAAAAGTAAATTTTGAATGGATCTTATTATTGGGGATTTGTGTAACGGGTTATTTAAAGCCATTAGGGAAGAAACAGAAAAACTTTTCCACAAAAACTCCAAAAGAAATTATTCAAAAAGAAAAGCCAGAAAGTAATAGTTTAAAATATCAAATTAAGAACCCGTCATTCTAGAAAATTTTACACTACATTTTTTTATAAATTAATAACAGATAATTTAGTGCAATTGTTATAAGTAAAGGGTCTACGACAGTGGTTCCGAACTTGTTATTTATGGATGCGCTTGAGAACTACAGTATTATTTGAAGATGTCTGTTGAATACTAGTGAAAGTGTTCAGCTATGCTTTTATAATATTATGTGTTTTATAAGATTCATAACTAATTATATAATCTATGATAAATGTAACATTTGTGTGTGTAAGTCGCAAAAAAAAAATTATGAAATAACATGTTTCAACTTGATACATTTTCGTTGTATAATATCTGTGTGTTTCTAATGTTACAAAAAGTAGGTGAAAAGAAATTCAAAGCAAATTCTACAAGGTAAACAAGAAAGTTCTTGCCATTTTAATGACCCTAAAGAACATAACCTACAGAAAGTGCAGTTATTGTTAGCCCTTGAAGTAATCACCATCGGCATCCAGAACCTTCTGTTAACGTATCTGCAGCTGTGCAATCCTCTGGCGATAAAATTCAGGGGTTTTGAACGCAAAGAAATCCGTGAGAGCTTGACGCAAGTCTGTTTCATTGGAGGATTTTCCACGAAGATGATTGTTCAGGTAATGGAAGAGGTGATAATTTGTTGTGCAAGGTCAGGTAAGTAAAGAGGGGGGCACAGTCTCCCAATCAAGTCACTTTATAGTCACCCGCAGGAAATGCGGCCACGCATTATCGGCCCAAAACAGTACACCCTTGCGGTTAACCAATACTGGCTCCTTCTGTTGCAACAACAACAAAATGCACACAACAACGCCCACAGCCCTGTTGTGTGTGTCCCATTGACCAGACAGCACCGTACTGCCCGTTTGCAATGGTGTGAGCATCGCAATTGGACTGAACAGAACTGGGCATGCGTATTATTCTCAGATGAGAGTAGGTTCAGTCTGTCATCGGATTGTAGACGCCAACTGATCTGGCGCGAGAGTGGTACTGCTTATCGTCCAGAAAATATCCAGGAAAGGGACCGATATCCGACATGCAGTGTCATGGTGTGGGCCAGCATCATGATCAATGGCCGCACGCCCCTACATGTGGTTGCGAATGGGACTATGACGGGCCAACGATGCATTAATGAAGTTCTGCTTTCTCATGTTCGTATTTTCCGTGGTGCTGTCGGTGATAAATTTGTTTTATAGACGATAACGCAACATGCCATCGAACACTCGCACTTCAGGATTGTCTAGATAGCGAGGGTATTCAACGCCTCGTATGGCCATCACGTTCTCCAGATCTAAACCCCATTGAAAATGTGTGGGATGCATTGGGGAGGCAAGTTGCTGGTCCTAACTATTCTCCGACAAACAAGAACACCCTCATCCGTGCACTCAAAAGAGAATGGGATAAATTGCCTCAACAGCTTCTGGATAATGTTGTGCAAAGTATGATACGACGTGAGGAATGTTGCATCACACTCCACGGTGGACATATCCCGTACTAATACCTTTCTTCAAGGTGCCTGCTGACTTTTAGATGCATTGTTCCATTTTTCCGTATGCAGCATCAAATGAAAATTTTTTCTTTCAGATGTTTCACAGCTTTTGTACTTTCCATAACAATAAATATTCTTTATTCTAATGTCTGAACAGTGTGGCAACTATATTTTATCCTACTAGGCCTCATGTCTCACTTAATGTTATGCTACATTGCAATTTGTGATCCGTTCTTAGCAATTGTCCAGCAGTGTATATAACCTGGTATTACAAATCTTTTTGAAAAGTCTTATAACTTTTTCGTCTCGATTTTTAAGATATTGTTTTTGCTCATTGCAGCGAATATTTTTGTCTTTACTAATTATCCGTTAAAAATGCTTCCAAAGCTCAATGAATGAGACCTGATTTTAATAATTAAGAACTTCGTAAATTAAGGTAGTTAACTAGCGCCTCACACATCATTCAATTTGTTTTTTTAGCTGATATTTGCAAGAAATCATATTTTGTGGTGCAAAACAATGTTTCTAACAAGGCTTAGTAAATTTTAAATATCTTTAAAAATAAAAGTTACATCAACTTTATTATGTTGAATTTTCTTATACCATAGTTTCTTTAAAAGCATGGAAACAAGAAAGATAAAAAAAACTTCGAAATAACTAACACCTCAATCAATATTATAATAAAAAATGCTTATTTTAAACTATTTCAGAAGATTTTTAACAGCAAATTAAATTATTTTTATTTTCTTAATAATTTATATCAATGAAAAGAAGCCTGAAAATTTTTAAACATCTAACGCATCAAATATTTAAACCTCACTTAGACAACATTTAATCAAAAAATAGAAAAAATTTATAATTCGTTTAATATTATGATTGAAATATTTCTTATAATAACTATATAAAAATGATAACTCATAACGAAAATTAAAAGTACTTTTGACGACATCGGTACTGTCTATTTCGTTTTTATGGTCTTGCATAGGTCCGGGACTAGTTCCTGTAGATTTGAAGGAATTACTTCTAGATAATTTGTCCTTGTCCCTGCCTCTTAGAAGTTTCAGTGAATGGCATCTCTTCAACTTCCCCATGGAAATACCTGCAAAAAAAGAAACTAAAATAATTTTACTGTAAAAACAAGAATGTTACTTACAGCATTTCAATCTTTGCGTTATAATTACAGAGAATTTAATTTATCAGAAAATCAATTTTAATTTTCCAATAGACATTTACGTTACATATGACAAATTCAAAAAAATTTCAAGACCAATATACTAATTTTTCTTTTAGATTAAAAATTGTTAATATCTCTTGATGAGGCATTCATATTTGGCTTATCCTTGATAATTTATTAATTTCATCAATACAATGTGAATTTAAACACTCAAATATATTGTTGAATAAATCACAGCAAAAATTAATTTTTATTTTGGCTAATTTATTCAGAACAAATCAGCAATGTTATTTGATTTTTGCGATGAAATTGACGAAGAAATTACCCACATACAAAATGGTGAAAAGGCAATGTGCCATGAAAAATTAATGTATGCTGTTTAATTCAGAAGTATGGGACTGATCAAGCTATCAAGTTGGAAGAATAAAAACTTTTTACAGATAATAATTGCACTTCTGTCTTTCAAAAGTTCTTCAAAAAGTAAATATTAGAGCACTTTTATTCTACTATGACAATAGATCTCTCAAATAAAAGAGGGTTATTCGGACAGTTCATTTCCGGTACATTAAAATTATAGAACATTCATTTGATCTAATAATATATTTTTTAAGATTAAAATATGCCTTTGGGCATATTTTAATCTAAAAAAATTCTAACACATTATGTTTCATTATGAAGATGAGCTAATGAGACTATAAATGCATTTTTCATGAATTACAAGAAAGGTATGATTCGATTTTTGTAAAATGAGCATAAAGAAAAGCATTGATGTTGTTGAGGACTACTTTGAATAATCCTAGAAACCACAGTGAATTTCAAAAATTTTAGAATGAACAACTATATCCATAAGCATCAATCAAGTTTATTTCGATATAACGTCCTATTATACTGAGCTGAGCTGCCAACTGATCAGTTATCACTCTAAATTTAAGTTCAACGGTTCATATGTTCTAATTCCTTGTAAGCTATGAATGAGTGTAGTGATATTCAGAGAATACTAAAGTATTCTCTGAATATCATTTGTAACTCAAGGTTCAGTTAGCTCATATGAGTAAAAAGTCACTTTTTACTCATATGAGCCAGACATGACAGATCAAACCAGGTCAATCATTGCTTTTCCACAGTTGGCTTTTACGTGTTAACTTTGTGTGCGGATTTATACCTTGTTATGCCTCTAGTATTCATCGATGTCATATCTGTGTCATGGTTATTTCATTTACGTACACAAATACCGATTTTCTTTATCGATAATCCTAAATTCTTAAGTGATATAACGGTCCCACTTTAGACACCAACATATGTGCAATAAACATATTCTTTATCGAGATTTATTAAATATTCTTACTCCAAAAAAAGAGTAACATGTTAATTGTAAAGAACTCAGCAAAAAGAATCCAGTGTTTATACATTAGAAAAGTAAAATTTTTATGGTTGGAATTAATGTACAACACTCTTCGAGAAAGATAAAAAAGGCATGGTTAGGAAATGTTCTAAATGTAATTAAACACTCTTGTAGATAACAAATTGTAAAAGAAAAATTAGAGATAGAGATTAGAGAAAGGTTAAGCTCTATCTCTAGCTGTAAACTCCCTAAAAAAGAGTGCGTAGTGTCACAGAAGTCAACCATTGGAATTTCAATCATTTTCACAAATGAATGGTACAAATTCTACGTTTTATTAATGTTTTCTTTATGATTTTGAATTGATAACTAATAGAAAGACTTGAGAAGAAAAAAAGAAATTATATATCGTAGAATTAATATATTTATTTGAAACGAAATGATTAAAATGATTAACTAATACAAGTTACTGTTAAAAGTAAATTGTATTTTTGTATCAATTTGATATGAAGTCAAAGGCCAATTTATATATAAATAGATTAATCCGTTTCGCTAAACTTAACAAAATGCTTGAGGATAATCATAGATTCCATGATGGGTGTTAAATAATGTCATTTGTTAAATAATGATGCAAATTCTACTTACACATATTCTCCTTATGGTATTGCATTGTGATTGCCGATAGTAAATAGTCTTTAAGTGAAAAAACGAGGCTATGTATTCTAGTGATTTTTCAGTTGTAAAGAAATGTTTCAAAGATAATAATAGTAAATATAAACTATTTCTAAATGTATAAATAGTATTTTTGCATTAATTCGCTAAGGAGAATAACTAAATTCGAACGACTATTTTAAAGTGATAAATACATTCTACTAAACTTAACAAATATTTTATAGATAATTCTAAAAATATTATTTCCTACATATTTTAAGCAATGAATTTCAAACAATATTTTTTCCTTTGAGTTACGATGGAAATGATTTCTTCAAAATTAAAGTTATTCTGCATTTATAATCAAATCAAATAAAAGATCTAATTTCGACAAAAATCAGATTCAGAAAGAGTAGCTAAAGTAATCGGTTTTTCTTGCAGTAGAATTAAACAAATTTGCTTCAAGTAAATTAAATACGTCGTTTGGAAATTACTCTTGACATTTCTTGCTACATAACTTACAACAAAAGGAATTATGTGATGTCAACTTCTATAGCAACTTGATAATGCGTGGAAATTGTTTCTTTCTTTGGCCTTCAGAAAACGAGATTAAATTTGGGTTCAATTTTCAAGTACACATTTCAAAAGTAATTCGTTTCTCTTGCAAATGGTTAAAATGAAATAATCAACACTTTGTATCAAAAAGCAATAATAAATGCATGGGTTTTATCAACGGTAAATTACCTTATAATCAATTTTAAACCCGAGAACAGAACATGAAACTAGACTTGATGATAACACAGATAAGTAATAAACTTCTTTTCAACCTTTGATCTAATCTAGCTTGGGAAATGGATCCAGTTTTACTTGCAATAAAATACGTGTAATCATTCTGTCCTGATTAAATCTTAGCTGTGAAACGGTGTTACTTATTTACACGCTTTTGTCATTCGTTTTAATTTAAAAAAAGGTTAATTTAGAAAAGAAATTTAGATGCAGTAAAAACTGTTATCTTTTTTTGGAAAAAAACTCCAAAATATTTTTGATTAAATAGTAAATATTTTATAATTGTGTTATTTAAAAATTTTTAAATTAATGTTTATCGCAAAATAAATGACAAAACTATAATTTCTTGAAGAAATACCGGAGTTTACGTGTTCAAAAATTAGACGTTTTGCAATGCAGTGATATAGCAGCCCAATAAAAATAAGACAATAATTCCTCCTATAACACGGTACTCTTTTAACGCATTTTCATATTACGCGATTTCATGTCCCTCGTATAACACGTGATATTCTCCCATATAACGAGGCAATTCCCCACATTATATTTCTGTTCTGAGAAATTCATAACAATTTACTCACTTCACAACCCATTTTGCATAGATTTGCACATAGTGTCAGTTGTGTTCTTATATAAAATAAGATTAAAATATGTTATTGAACTTTGAACATTCTGCTAAAAAAATTAGTTAATTAATTAAATAAAAAAGATGTGTCGGTGGAATGCTATTTCAGATAGCTCTTATAGGGAATAAACATTTAATAAAATTGTTTTTTGAAATTATTTGATTTAATTGAAATTAACAATTTTTTAGTTACATATATATAAGTTTTTATAATAAAATGTTTCTAATTTGATTTTAATAAAACGCACACACTTTGTCCATAATATAATTTTTCCTTAATATTCGATTTAAACCCCCTTTAACGAGAAAAATTAAACTGAATTATTAGCACATAATGCGTTATACTAGGTCATTCGAGCGCGTTTTACGAGAAAACTCGTACAACGCGTCTTCCTATAACGCGGAATCAATATACCGTGTTCTAGGGGGGATTACTGAATATTCATTTAGAAAATGGGGTAGAAAGAGCGAAGCAAATAAGGGAAAATATTGTCAACTATTCCAATATTGAAAAGTGATAATATTATATCTTCAAGTCTAGAGATTGGAAAGCAAGAAAATGTTTGTGATAACCTGACAGAAAATGCATCAATTGTGGTTTGCAAAATGATCTAGAGATGTGAGTAGAAGTCTGTGAAAATATCTAATTTAAGAATTCAAAAACATTTTTATCCTTATATAATAAGATACTATAGCTTGAAGACGTAGAGGACGAATGGATTGTCTTGAAATACTTTAGATTCTAATCAGATCGGGGTTTATAGAAACCTTTTTATAATTCATATAGTGAAAAACCAGGTTTAGGAAACTTTAAAATACACTTTTTTATTTATTTTTCATTAATAAGAATAGAATTTCCTTTTTCAATCCAATTTAATTTCTTATTTTTGCAATATTCTTTATGACAAAGCATGAGTATTACTAAAAGAAGACTTCTTTTAGTAAGTGAACCTATATTCAACATTTATAAATTATTTTTTAATTATGTTGTATCATGTCATTTGTCATAAGTCTTCATTTACACGTTCAGAGATTTTGGCGATGCTTTCAAAATTTAAGCCAATATGATGTTTATGGTAATGCGGCGTTTGCATGTAAATTAAAATGTTTAAACTATTTTTCTTCAGTGAGGCCGTTTATCCATATCTGATGTTTCTTTCAGAAATTGGGATATATATATATATATATATATATATATATATATATATATATATATATATATATATATATATATATATATATATATATATATATATATATATATATATATATATATATATATACCTAATTCGTGTATATATTGGTATAGTATACGAGCATGAATATAATAAAAGAAAATACGGATGCCTATATAACCAATTTTACAAATGCAAAACACTATGTAAAAATTCTTAAGAAATTTATGAAATGAATTTTTATGCCTCTCGTAACTTACTTTGTTGTAAGTTACTTTTATGATATGAAAACCGTATGACATAACTTCAAGAAAAAATTTTGTAAAATTGATTTCTCTAAATTCTTTTGAAATGTGTATATGATAAAACATTTTGTTGTTTTACAAGCCCTTTGCTTCATAATCCATTCTTCTTATCTTCAACTAATCATGTAAAGAGTGTCGCTTTTCTTCTTAATCCATTTTGGTCAATCCTATAAGAATTTTTGTGGATAAAACTTTTGAAATTTTAATAAGGCACATTTTATGGTAATTACGGATAGCGTAACAGATGAAGGCCGTATGGACATGGAAATCTATCTGATTATAGGACATGGAAATCTTACATTTTTTTAGTCTTCCTGGAGGTAACTTTCACAGAGTATGTTACTCTCAAGTGTCATTAAGAAACTGAAAAGCTTCGGAGCGCCTACTCCAGTAAATATGCATCTAGAAAGGCATCATTTATCTTTCATTATTTAATAGTGTCTAGGGTCGCATATAGATCTTGCCATTCTGAAGAATGATGTCACATTACAAGGTCATAGCTAAGTTTCCTAATTCTATACATTTTGTTACGAGTTAAAAATATCGAAAGTGTGTTAAAAATAGATATTAAAGAATGTCGTGTGTGTGGTTTGAAGCAAATGAAGTTTCTATAAATTATATTATTTGATATCAGCGTCGAGAGGCTACAGTTTAATACTGTGGAATTTTCTTTTCTACAGACTTTAATACTTAGAGCAAGGTGTTTAAAGTTCAATTCATTCATTTTTATACAGTTCTTTAGTTCTTCACTGAATATAGTATCAAAAATAGAAATGTCTGTTTTGAATGATAATGGAAACTATCATTCAACTAACATTTGTAATTCTTATGAGTAGGCAATATATTAATTAATCATATCTACTGATAATAAATATAATACTTTGACTTATATAATAATAAATGTAGTATACACAATTAAATCTAATAATTTAGAGTTACAGCTTATTTTATCATTGATAAAATTCCAGACTCTTAAAACGATAAAAAATTTCTGCATTAATAAGTCCAACTAATATGTACATTTGACTTTGAATACGCTGTTTGTGTATTATATAAATTCAAATGTTAATTAATGTTAAATAAATGTGTTAAATGCAAAATGTGAAATTAAATGTTGGATTCCAGATGGACTAATATATACACAGAGTTTCTACGGTATCTTGTCAAATTTACCAATTATTAAATTGTTGGGGAATTCGTTGACAAATCTGTCGTTAAGTTTGCCACGGATTTGACAACATTTGTTATTTGGCAAATTCCATGTTTCTATGCTTAGAAATTACTAGAACGTTCTTTGCTGCTACGAAAGGCAAACTCTAGATCAGCAATTAGTTCCGTTTAGAGACCTGTGTTAGAACTATCTGTTCAGTGGAGCAATAGAAACTGCAACGTATTATATATATATATATATATGTTTACATTATTAGATGAATATTTCCGGTTAATATTATTAACGTTGTATTATTTCTTATCTCAATAAAAAAAATTTTTTGTTTTGCCGATGAGTAGTTCGCTTAATGTGAAATTATTATAAGTTTGCTGTGAGAAATTGAGCAATACATCTTTCAAATGTGATTTGAAAGTTCCACTCAAATGCAGAGAATCTCTATTTTAAAAATACCACTCTTGACCTTAAATAAAAAACTAAAATGAGATAGAGATTTAAGGTGATAGAGATTGATAAATATATGTGACTTCTCAAATCAATGAAATGTATAGATACTACTTAGGATATATACTATTATATCAAAAAATTTTAAAATATTTTTACAATTCAAGCATGCTGCTAAAAACTATTGAATTGGCAGTTGAACTGCTAGTCATCCGACTTTCAATTCAGCAATTTGTGGTTCCACTCCTACATCGGTCATGGATGTTTGTAGTACTTCAGAATCAAATTTAAATTGTGCCCTGGTTCTATGAACTCAATATTAAGTATTATTAAGTTATTATAAAAAGTGCATAAAAACAAACAAACTTTCAGATAGTTAAGACTTTTCTATACAAGTAGTATAATTAAAAAATTACTAACCTTGTTTCCTAGGCTCAAGAATCCTTTCAGCAGAAGACCAGGCAGTCAGCACCTCCTTCTGCTGCGTCTGCGTGCAGGTGGTACGACCATCGTCCGCTGTGTAAGCTGTACCATGCAAGCGAACGATGGCCTCTTCATTCGTCAACAGCATCTGGCGCTCGAGTGGCGGCGACATATTTAAGAGGCGGAAAGTATCGGGTGTGACCACTGCATACCCAGTACCAGTGTGAAATAGCTTTCGCTCTCTGATGAGAGTGCCTAAAATATAAAAAAGATGTAAATATTTTGCATTCAAATAATTAAGCAAACAATGAAATAAAGCGTACACAGTATTAATATCCAAAGTAATAAAAATATGTATTCTTTATTTTTTCATAAGTTATATTGAGAATAGTTGTTTATTCATAAAAAAAGTAATTGTAGGAAGGATATGGTCGGAGAAGAGCTGAATTTAAAAGCCAAATTATTTCTGTTAAATTTTGCTATTAAACGAACATACATGTTGATAAAGATGATGATAAATTTTGGTAAGATATTACTTAGTGTAATATTAATAAAAATTGCTTTGTTTTAAAGGATAAAATAAAATTAATCTAAAAACTAATTGGTAAATATGTTAGCGAAGAGCTAATTAAAATGTTGCGAAGAGAAGTTAAAAAATAACTACTAATCCAACGAGATACAGAATTTTTTTTAAAAAAATGGAGAGGAGGTAGACACAAAAATTTTCTTTTTTTATTATTATTTTTTTTATCCTACGGTCGTCTTCGTCATCTCCGTCATTAATCGACGAGCAACCCAATAAAAAGATTAACAAGTATAAAAACAAGAATAAAGTCCTTTAGTAGCCTCAATAGAGTTGTCAGTCATAAACTTTAAAACTTCATGGCAGTTCTTGAGGTGAGTGGCATCCATATCACTATGACTACACAATGGACAACGAGCAGAGTCCATTACTACTATTCAATGCAGATGCCTTTGTCATGTCCAGATGTCACCCGGAAACAAGCGACACCAACAGCTTGTGGTAAGGAGCCAGGGATTTTATTGTTCCCATCAAGTAGAGTTTTCCATTGCCTATCCATAGCCGCATCAGCATAAAGGGAAACTCCGTCAGACTTTATTTTACTAAGGATTGTTCACTTTTGATGTTAAGCAAAGGAAATGGGGGATTGGGCTGGATTATAAGGGAACCAACTTTCTCAAGTCTGTATGCCTGTTCATTTCCAAAAGCATCGCAAAGGATCAGGATCCATTGAAGAGTAACGTGATCTTTGATTTCAATGAGTTCGTGCAGTTTCATTCTTAAAGAATGGACTTGTGCATTATTATTATAATTTAAGTTAGTAAGCGAAAGAATAATAGCTTGTGAATCAACAAGGAAAACAATTTTTTGATCATGGATGCTTCTTAATTTGCCAATTGCATGAGCTATAGCAGCAAGCTTTCCATCGAAATTAATGCAGTATTTCCCCACAGGGTAGCTTATACTAAAAATTTTTAATACACTCCAGCACCAGCATTTTTATTGCATTCTCTGTGGAACCATCTGTGAAAATATGGTGGCAATCCTCAGAAGGGTATCTGCAATGAATTGTAGTCAGAGCAGCACTTTTCAACTCATTCTGTAGTGTGTATTGTTTTTTTTAAATTCATAATGTGAAGAATCACATAACTCATTTGATTAATATGTTTTTACCAATAAAAATGGTGAAACCATATCAATTAAACCAGAGAAAAGTAGTGAATTGGAGATGTATTCCTGAGAGTTTGGATTTCTAGAAATTATTTTGTATATTGAAGTCACTATGCATTGAAATGTAGTCTTCATTTGTCCATATAACGTTCAGCAATTATTAGAATCTTGTACTACTTGTGGAAGTACCCTTTTTTGTTTGGTTTTCTTCATGAAGTTTGTCTTCCATAGTAATTTTCCGGTAATAAGAGGTAAGTGTCTGCATCTTGCACTTAAATAGACTTAAGTTTCTATGAATTTCATGTGTTGTTGTTTCTTATTCCCGTGACCAGCAATGATAAATCAGGCTCATGAGTTCATTCACCCTGAAGAAATTGAGAACTAGAAGGGGGTCTTGAACCAGGTTTTGCTTGGTAATTCCCAGACAAGAAAAAATGTGACTAGTTGAGGCTTGTGTAGAAGAGCACCTAGTGCAGATTTCGAAGTGTTTAATGCTTCCAACAAAAGTCATTGATGACAAGTAACCGCTAATGAAACGGGTAAGAGAAGTTTAATCTCGTCTACTGTTGCTCCGAACGAAGGAGCTTCCAGGGCACCTACTCTGATACCACGAGTGTACTGGAGGAACCATCCTTATTCATTGCCTTATACTTAGAAAATATCTCCATATAAGTAAGAAGAGCGGCAGGAGTTATGAATTTCATATAATGCTCCGTACCTTTCTTTAATCTAAAATTCTAAATGGCATATATTTTTCCAAGGAAATGATCATTAACTATTAAAATTTTTTACATTGGCCACATTTTAAATTTTTACAGTGTACGATCACAAAGTTAAGTTAAAGTAACATAACTTTGTGATCATAAAAATAACTTATTTTATGTCTTAAATAATTATGATAAATACACATGAAAACACAAAATAGATTAAAGGGTTGAGTTTTTGACACGCAACAAGTATTAAAAATAAATTTAAATATATAAAACATAAATATTTTAAAGCTGTAATAGCATCTATAATCACAAAATATTAATTGATTTAACAGAAGGAATTTACCAATAAAAAATTACAATTATATTTTATTTTAATTGATTATTTATTATAATTATATATTTCTGACATTTTTGTGCTTGAAGCTGGTTTGCAATTGTATAGCATTTATTTCATTATTTTATAATTTTTTATTATTCATATTTTAATTATTATATTTGATATAACTAATTATAATTTTATATAACACTTAACTAAATGGAAGAAAAATCTGAAAATGTATTTTATAGTAGTATATATATTTTGAAGTATTCATTATTTACATTTTTTTAACTTTTTCCTAATTTAATATTTTAAATCATACATTCTTTCTGACGATATCAGATAGCAGATTAACACCTTTATAAAAAGCTTTTAGTACTGAAATCTATTATTTCAAATTTCTAGGGAATTTTTGAAGAAAGGTGTGTGATGTGGCTTAAATTGACAAAAATCTATAATTTTGATCATGAATAATTAATTACCTAGTGTCTTGTAAAGAATGTCTTCGTTCGGAACTTTTAGTTCAGGGAAAACGGTCTTCAGTTTTTTGCTGATCACAGGTATGGATGCTATGTAGCCTTCTGACGTCAAGTCGTAGACCACTTTGCACAGTGCTTCTGGCAGAGGGGCGAATTGCGTTTGTGCCACAAGACACATAGTGACTGCATCTAAGTCACCTGCAAATACAAGAGTTACCAAGAATTATTACTCGTTACGCGGTGAAATACGACAATGCAAATGGAAAGACATCTAAAAATAAATAGTTTCACAAGAAAAGACAGTTTGAAAATCAAAAGAATGTGCATTTAATCATACATAAGCAAACCAATATAAACCCCTATTGAAATAGTTTGTAATTAGACATTATGTCTTTGAATGCTTATATACTCAAGGAAAAGACAGCTGAAATGTCATTTGAATGCTTAGAGCTCTGTTTTTCAATTCAAAATTTGAGTTCAGTTTCCACTTCGGATGTTGATATCTGATGTGGTTAGTAAAATTCTCACAAAATCTCTCTCTCTCTCTCTTTCATTCTAATATTCATAATTAATTAAAATAATCTTAACAGAATTACACTGTATGTGGGGTTATATAAATTTTATTAAAAAAACTAAGCTTTTGCGTTTCTAAACTCAGCTGAAAATGTTTTTATTTATTTATTTTTTCATTTACAATATAAGTGAACAAAAGTTTACATTAAAAGTAAAGTTTCAAAAATGTATTTATATAATATATGGAATTATGAATAGCTCATTGTAAAAGCCGTAATTTTGGTTCGATTTCATTTTTTTTTCTTAAGTCACTTTTTATATACGAAGGGTAATTCGATGGGAACCTATTGTTTAAAATAAATTTCATACCACAGAAAACATTAGAGACAGAAATGTTTCAGAATTCAGATCTATAACTAAATAGTTTGTGGAAATAAAACAACCCCTTTATTGTTGAATTGAAGTCTAGATAGTTAACCATTCAAGTACCACCTTGGTAGTAAGGAACTAAAAGGGCCTGGTGCCATCAAAAATATTGATAATTTGGAATATTTGCACTCGATACTGCTTAAAATATGAGCTCTTTTCGTGAGAGGATCATGCCTGAATTACAGCCCCATTTATGTACTTCTCTATGAATTGAATGGCAATGGACAATCACTTAACCGAGGGTATATGATTTTCATTCCCTTACATTCAATTTGATAATATACACATCAGAGTTTTCTCTCAAATTGAATCGAATAACTTATGAAGTATGCGTACTGGTAGCATTACAATCATCAACAGTTAGCGATTAAATAGAAAAAAAGCATCACATTATGCTTTTCACTTACTGATGAAGGGATATATTAACATGCAACATAGTATTAGAAATTGGTAGAACCTGTTTGAATGAGATAGTTTGAAGTCGAGAAGAACACTGAAGATGGAAACAAAATAACTTCTCACATGTTTTGTAGGAAAGTAACTGAAATTTAATTTAATTTAGAATGATTTTACTAACGTAAATCAATATGATCTTAAGGACAATGTTCTAAAATTATTTATATTAAAATAAAATAACCATAATTTGAGAAAATAAAATGTTGCAACAGTACAAACACCGTACTTTTAGAAAATGTCTTGAGAAAATTTTAAATTGCTCAAAAGCAAGGCATCGGTGTAAACATTTTACTATATAATATAAATTTGCAATAGTATCTTTGTGAAGATAACTGCCACAAAATCTTGATTTATGTTTTATGATATATGGTATATTAGTTACGAGAAATGCCTAAAATGAATGCATAACTGTAAAGGAATTTTAACGAAGAAATGTAGAAAATATGCCTAAGTACTTATTTTTACTCAGAAAAAGTAGTCGATATGTATAACATACTATGTTACGGAATCTATCGTATCAAAAAATTAAATTAAATGAAAAATAAATTTTTATTCAATTATTTGAAAAAAGTAAAGTTTTTATTATTAAAAAATATTTCTCTTAATTAAATTTTTCAAATAATTGCAAAAATAACTATGCCAAATTATATATCATGTGTGATTCTTAACATGCAGAATCGGCAGCATGATTAATGCTTTGTAACTTGCTCACTTCGAGTGTAAATGCTTGTATAATGACTTGGAGTCCATTTTAAACTGGTGGATCCCGATCGAATTAGTTCTCGTTATCAAAAAGTTACCATAAAGTGGAAAACAAACCAAATATTAAAAATCTGACTTTTAATTATTGAAATATAAAATAATTATCAAATCCGATAGAAAATTGGAATTTAAATTGTCCAAATCTTTAATGTGTCCCACACATCGTTTTGTTGCAATGGGGACGTCATTTCAAACATTTTGAATCTAAATATTACTGTCGATATTTCTACCAACTGCTACACATTTCCTACAACTTTACAAATTATAGGAAAAAACTCCTTTTTTTTCAGATCACATGTAAAATATTTAACACATAGATATCTCGTCGATATTTCCTCTTATGATTAAAAATAAAATGATTTGCATTTAATGAAGTAAATCACACTAATCAAACATATTTGCGATTCTGTTCTTGAAATGCATACTCTTGCTTTTTCCCACGTGACCTAATGACGTCATATGAAATATAAAATTTCTGAGTGAATAGAGCTTATACTGTTTTCGATGATATTTGATTCTTTTAACGGAATTTACGAGCTCCGCCAGTTAACTGAATGGCTAGTAAAATGTTGATGGTAGTCATAAATACAGTTAAATAATGTGCTCATTATGCATATATATTAAAGAAATTTTCTTTATCTCGTGCACCTCTGCTTCACAAGGAATCCAAGGCAACACAACACCATTAAGAGTAACAACATTAAAATGTTAGAGTAATATTATAATATTACTACTCTCTTGTTAGAAACTGAAATCAATACAAGATTCTTATTTAGGTTAATAAATTAATTAAATCTGATTAACTAATTCATTAACAATTATATTATTTAATCTAATTAAATTATTTTAGTGATATAACTAAATGACATATAATGAATTAATCTCAGTTGATAAGTTCATTTATTCTGATATATGTTTTTAAAAATTCAAAATTCCTATAAGGGATAATTTTTCTATTTCCAATACAAAAAAACACATTTTAAATTATATTCTTACAGTGCAACATGAACAAATTTTTAAAGATTCTGATTTATTTTAATCAAAAGTTAGTTTTATATATATATATATATATATATATATATATATATATATATATATATATATATATATATATATATATATATATATATATATATATTAAACCGAAAATATTCTGATACAAATTTCAAATTCGGTTTGCAAATTTATCTTGGATACTAAAAAAGCACTTAAGAAAAGTATTTTTGCAAGTTCTTTTTTTAAATGTTTTAAAACATATTTGTATGCTATACTATGCGATGGTCTTTTTAAAATATACTCATATTTGTTTTAAAAATACTAGAATTTGATTACAAATAAATGTTATGAGCTACATGATAATTCTCAAATCTAAATGTTTTTGATTTATTACTATAACAAACATCTAAGTTTACCTATTAAAACACTAACTGCATCAAATAAATTTAAAACATACAGAAGCAGTTTTAACACACTGTTCATATTAAAATAAAATTATTCTTAATTTATTGTTTTTATAAGTTATAATTTTAGTGTGCTATGTTACACACTTTAATGCAGCAATGTATATAAATTTCAGTTGTGTCGTGTTCGAAGTAAATATACTTATACATATACGACTTATTGAAATCAGTTTATTATTTGTTGTGATACAGTCTTATTATTATTTTGAATTAGCTTTGTTGTTATTATTATGTTGTTATTATTCTGAATTAGTTTTGTTATTTTGAATTAGTTTTGTTGTTTTAAAAACTGTAAATATATGACTCCATTATTACTCTTTTAACATATTGTGTTAAAAAATTTTATTATTTCTATTGAAAACAAAATCTAAAATAATTACAGCATATCAAAGTCATAACAAATATTACTTTTCATATTATTTTATTTTATTATTTCTTATACTTGTGTGTGTGTTTAAGCATATTAAAAAATATTCCAACTATTTGTTTCTTCATTTGGGCCACAATTTTTTCCCTGCAAAAGCAAGGTGATTTAATTGCTTAATATTCTTCATTGATTTAATATTTAAAGTAGGAAGCAAATTATCATATTGTAATATTTAATAGTCGATACATTTTTCACTTAAAAAATACAAGAAATTATTTACATTTAAATTTTGTAGATGACTCCAGAAAATGGTGGAATCATGAAATATTTGCGAATAATTATTCACACAGAAACCTCACACATGGTGATTGGTAATTGTTTTTGCTTTATTTTCCCCTCTACGACCACTTTTTCATTTGAAGGCAAATTTGACAAGTACTTAAAAATAAGTTTTGAGCCTCTATGAACACTTATATATATGAAAATCCAATCCATGAACCGTTGAAGATACAACCAGATTAACTATTCAATGTTTAATTTTGGTGATTATGGTGGCAGAAATATTAAAGGGATGTGAAAATGAAATACCGATAATTAAGGAATATGATCTGAATACTCGAATTTATAGATTCACTGTCAAGCTCAACAGTTGCATAACTTAAGAGTGATGCTTGCGTTTTCTGCATGCACATTTGTTGGAATGCTGCTTAAAACATTTTTGAATTTCGTTCCTTATGAAACGTCATCAAAAATCCCTGTGGATGAAATCAAAAATACATGTGGATGTTTAAAGGTTTTAAGCTTCTGCTTTGAGTTTTAGGTTGTTAGTTATACAATATCAAAATCAAACAACGCGAAAACGATTACATATATAATTGTAACTTAATGATTTAATATAAAAGTTCATGTCTGTAAGTTGGAAAATATTGAAAATATTGAAATGAAATCAATAATCTTTAACTTTCCAAAAGAAATCGAATGTGAAGTGTGTTTGGATTCATTTAATCAAAATTTCCTATTTCTCATTACTGTAAAATATCGAATGGTTTACAGCTGACGCAAAAAGCTTTCCACAAAGTCAATAATTTCATGTCCTGTATAGAATCGACAGTAATTTAATTTGTTTTTTGTTTTACTTCAAAGTTAGGACATAACACGCGGTGGAAAGTTAGAACAATAAGTCTTAAAATCAAAATAATTGTTCTCATAAGGATATCAATAAGCAGAAAAATTTACATTAGCGTGATTTTTAAATTGAAAGAAAAATTATGACAATTGTTTCGATTTCTTCATGTTTAAAAGCCGGTATATAATCAATAAAACATTTCCTTTATTACTTTTTGCGGTTTCCTTCTAAGTGGTGATGACGTAGTGCAATGAAATTAAATAAACATATTCATACCTCCCTTTTACATGATGTATCAGAATTTTTTTTTTTTTTTTGAAGATAACACAAAATCATGCCTTCCCATTTTCGTCATTTTTTTTACTAACACGGCTGTTTGTTCCAATAAAAAATGTCCATTTGGGAAAAATTGGAATTTGGGAAAATAATGTAGTTTTTTCGCCAAATAACTCTTTATGATAATATTTACTTTTTTGCAAAACTTTGATTCGTTGCACGAAATAAGGCTTTTCTATAAATCAGCTAAAAGCAAATTGCAGGAGGTGCGGAACATTTGAAAATTCGCTTTCTTAACGAAGTTATTAAATAAAAAATTTGGAATTCCTTTCATCTACATTACACGCATTTCCGATGTCTGTAGTGGGGAAAAAAACAATACTTTTTCAAAAATCGGAAAAAACAGCAAATATCGTCGTTTTCATTTTTTAAGTAGAAATTACACTCTAGGGATGTAAAAAGCAATGGAGGGAGGGTCTCGATAGTATATATATTTTTTCCGCTACCCCGCCATCAAGTATACATCGATGATAATTTTAAAAAAAGTTTGAAAAAAATTACAGGCCTTCATTCTTAAAGCTAGGTGTGAATTCCTCAACGGCATGCTACGTAGCATGAGCAACATTACAGTGAATTCATAACTGTTAGTTAACGTTTAAACTAATTAAAAACATTGTAATCTAGCTTTTGAAATGACTCATAGCCTATTTTTTAAATTAACCACAGATCAAAGTCCTGATGTAAGTTTCATTTCAATTATTTCAGGAATGTCGAAAAAAACTCAAATAAGAATTTTATTTTTATAGATGGTCAGATTATTTGTATAAAATCCAATTTTTCAATATAAATTTAAAGTACGTGAATTAAGAACATTAATTGCGCCAAACTATGGAACGTTAATGATAAAGATACAACAAAGGTACATTAATAATATGTATAAAAAGAACTTTCATACATTTAGAAATAAATTCTGTGATTTTATCTGAAAATAATTACATTCGGACAGAATGAACTATTCATCCATGTAACAGTAATTTTCTTCATTAAAATAGACTAATTAAGCAGTACTTAATCAAAACAATTTATTTTTTACAGTTCCTTGTATTTAAATTTCTCAGAAAATTTGTTTAAAAATTTACAAATATCTGATGATGAAAGATAGGTCTCATAAAAGATTGGTATAGAACAATAGAAAAAAGTATCTATACATGTCTCTATGATAAAGATAGGTATTCATCATCTATAATAATATGCATGAAAATATATTGTTATAATTGAGTTATTGTAAAGGTAAAAAAAAGTAAAAAACTATTTTGAACTACTAATTTTATAAATAGATCTCTTTCAAAGTAGAAACATTTTTCGTCCATTTAAACAATAGCTTTAAATTACTGATGCCTTACATAATTTAAAATATATAATCACAGCTACTAGTTCCTTTTTACTATACAAAATATATATCAGGGTAGTTATAAGAGATAGCTTCAATTAAATTGCATATATCTTCAATTTCTCCCCCAAAGTTTAATGTCAGAGTCCTTAGAGTTGCAAGCAACCAACTTGTAGAAGCCGTACTACTAATCAATTTAACCATAACTTCTTAGTTTTTTAATCGTTTCTGGAGACAGTTTGTCTAAAATTATAACATCGTATACATAATGTATTATGACAAGATCGGAAAAGCAAAATAATGGACGGAAGTAACTGCTGAGTGAAAAATACCGACGGATATTGAAGCAAGTTGTTAATGTTTAAACAGAAGACTTGCAAGCTAATTGTTGATTGAATATAATTGTTGACGGATATTGAAGCAAGTTGTTAATGTTTAAACAGAAGACTTGCAAGTTAATTGTTGATTGAAATTTACTGGTTTAACTCTGCTAAAAAATTGCAGAGTTCAGTCAGCACCTGGTGTGTCAATAATTACAGTTAGGATATGCCTTCATAAATACAACATAGCTGCAGAAAAGCAATTTTCGGGCTACTTGTCATACGTGTTTACTCCAAATATCATCTCGAGTGATGATATAAAACCTGGAACCAGGGGGTACGTGTACCTTCCTGGGGCTTGAGCACAGCCACCAGGCGCGTCGGCAAGTGGTTGTTGGCCGAATGTCCTGTAGGAATGACAGGATAGCCTTGAATATAGAATCAGAAGCCGCGAACCAGCTCCCGTAAACCCTGGTGTTATGCGATCCGTGCCTAGGGCTAATTGGCACCGCGGTATTAGTGTCTTAACGGAGCCTCTAGTTGCTTGGCGAACTTCTAGAGTAATTTGCCTTGCCCAGTAACTCAAGCAATGCTGGGTGGACTTATATTACCTGAGCTTTTTAATTGTTATCTTGTGGCTGAAAAGACACAAGAAGTAACAAACCTTTCTGCACTTGCAGGTGAAGCCTCTAAAGTAGACCTTGCTGAAAAAGACAAGGGAACTCAGAGGCAATCTTGTAAAGGGGCAGCAATGAATCCTTCACTTGAGGTAGAAATGACCTCTAAACCATCTTCTTCTGGTGAAAGTCAGAACGTTATTCCGAGCATGACTGACTTTCTGACCAGATGGGACTATTTCAGCAAGACCTTATCTGCTGGAAATGTCATATGCAAGAGGAAACGGCCAAGCATATCATTTATGAATGCGAGGCTCTTGCCCTCCTTAGATTAACTTCTTTATGCATCATCCATACTAGAGAGTTACACCTAGATTCCATTAAAGGGTTATCGGACTTTATTAGTAAAGTGGGTGACCCGAGCAACTGGAACTAGGAAACATTGGGTTTGGAGTTAATGGTACAAAATGCTGATAAAAGCAGAGGTGCCCAATGACATACAAACTCAATTTTAAGAAGAAGAAGAAGAAGATGATATAAAAACAAAATCTGGTCGATTGTTTAGTGAAAAACAGTTTTATAGTCAGACAAATCATCTGCCAAACTTTTCCCTTCAATAGAATATGTGAAATTTACAAGTCATCTGCACAAATGTGTGTTCGTAATTTTCTCCGTTGAACTGTTAAGCACAGAATTTGATCTGTCATGGTAAAATCATTCGTATCATGGTTTTCCACTCGCTTAATCATAGCTCTATTAAGAAGAATCCTTAAAAAAGAAGCATAGAAAATTTAGATAATTAGGTCTACCTTATGCTGCAAACATTACTTCTTGCAAAAGACAGAATTTACAAGAATGATACTGGTCCTATTCATGGGAGGTAACATAATCATGCCTTGATGAATATAAGAATAGTGAAATATCTACCTCGGACCACAGAATTCCCTGACTTCAATATAATGAAACCGTTTCGATCTATTTTCAAGAGTTCAATCCAGAACTTATATTCTGCAATGGCATCTCTAACAGAATTTTCACAATATTTTTAAGAAAAATGGTACCAAAACTGATTTTATAAAATAACATCAGTGAAATTTAACAGATGAAGAGTGCACAAGAAGTATTTTCAAGTTTCTTACAAAACCGACAAGACTAATTCTCCTTTTGTAATTCTATAATCCTTACTTCGCTTTCACAAGCACAGATCCACTTGCTTTACATATAAAGATGAATTTATTACATTTAAATTATTAAGCATGAGATTCTATGAAATTTATTATTCAAAAGAGTTATATATTAGAGTTTAATTTTTTTCTTGTACAGGTTATTGTAGATAATATAAATTCTAACCCATCTTCCAAAAAATTTACATTTTCGTTGATTTTAATAAAAAGGTTCGAATTCCAATGAATTAATTTATTAATCATAAAATGAAATTCATTTGTAAAATTAGTTTTAGAGTACATCCATAAAGATATCAAGAAATTTATTATTTAAATCATTGTATATAGTTTAAATTAAACTTTATTTTTCTGGATAATAATTTCTAGTGATTTCTAAAAAATTATAAATCTATCTATATACCTGAAAACTGATGGCCAAAATTTTCAGAGCAAATGAATTTTCCATACTAAATTTTATTAAAATATTAGTCCATGGTTCTAACATTATTACAGATATTAGAAATAGAAGTCTTGATTGATTTGTCAGTCTACATCCTCCTCACACAAAAGTTAGTTGAATAAACATTTATATTTGTACTGCACTCAGAACTTTAAAAACAACCGTGCCAGAATTGAACCAGTGTGGTATTAGGCACAAAACTTGCTTATTTATCTATTTTTAGCTATCAACTCTGCTACAAACATTAGACGGCAGCTGCATCATTAAAAATGATTTAAACTCGCCGAAAAAATTTGCTTCATTTTTATATCTGGAAGTAGTTAAAACAGTTTGAAGATATAATGTGGTCATTATAATATATAATAACATTCACATGTATATGTGTATAAGGAATATAGATTAAGAGTATTACATGCTAAAATAATAAAATATGATTTAAAAAATAATAAAGCATTTTTTCATCAAATAGGTTTATTTAAAAAATTCTATTAAACCCATAGTGACATGAAAGATGAAACAGTATTTTCAAATTAGAAATATTTGCGAACGGTGATTAATCGCTTATTTTCTTAAAATAAATTTACTTTTTTTTCAATCATACTATCAATGCATATTTTTACCTATTCCAAAATTCCAGGTATAATTTCTTTCATAATATTCCATTTAACACAGAATATTTACTCTTTCCGTTTAAAGATTAAAATCACTCTTTCAGATTTCTAAAATGAAAAAAGAAGTGAAATGAAATGAGTAATCTGAATTATTTATTGTATATAGGCATTTCTCAAGACGGGAATTTTAGTTCCCAAGATTGTGAAAACTGGATTGATTCTAATTTAGCAATTCGATGACGGGATGATAAGAAGATGAACTGATATTTATGAAAATTTAATGGAGGAGAAGATACAAATAAAAATATTTAGGCTGAAGAATAATTGATAAAAGAGAAAAAAAAATAGTGTTTAGACTGATTTTACTCAAAGTTCAGTTTCGACGGAATGTCAAACATTAATTATTAAATTAAGTTAATATATTCTTTAGGCACATCATCCATACTAGAGAGTTACACCTAGACTCCATTAAAGGGTTATCGGACTTTATTAATAAAGTGGGTGACCTTAGCAACTGGAACTGGAAAACATTGGGTTGGAGTTAATAGTACAAAATGCCGATAAAAGCAGAGGGGCCCAATGATATACAAACCCAACTCTAAGAAGAAGAAGAAGTTAATATATAATAGTTTAAATTAGTTACAATAGAAACTGGCATAACCAGTTTAAACAAATAAAAAACTTTTAAAATCGTAAAAGAAGTGAAAAAACATTACTTTAATTTTTTGCAAATTGTTATTCTAATAACAGAGCATCTAATTAAATAATGTGACTTGCCAAAACAAAAAAATATCATTTATTAATATACATTACTTTCCAATTTTTTTTCACATTAAATTGATATAATTATAAAATATAATTATAAAAACACGTTATTTATGATATCCAAATATTTTTATTAAAAAAATTATTATTTTTTCTACATATAATAATAATTAAAGACAGTGTAAAAATAATATAACTACAAAAATTAATTTATAGGTAAAACAAAGAAAATTACACGTTCTAACGTTAAGCATTCGTATCGTCGTCTTTTTTTATCAATTTTTTCCTATCAAGTTTCTGGTCTCTCGCTAACTCCAATTAAAACTATTTCATTAAGAAGTTTTAATTATGTTTGTAATTAATTAATTAAAGCTCATTTTAACTCATTGTAAAGTTGATTAATTCACGATGTACATCTTGCTAGAATTCTCAGCTAGTTTCTAGAATGCGTAAATATTAGCTCTTTATTTTTGTAGAATTGTCATTTGCGTATAAACTTTTAAAGTAAAAAAAATGATATAGTATATCTATATCATTTCTTCTTTTTACATACCCACAGCGTAATTTGTTTTTTAGGAAATATAATTACATTTATTACTTTTTTAGTTAAAAAAAATTTTTCTTACTGCAATGAACAAGTTTTTGCAGTAAGAAAAACATTTCCAATAAGCCACCAATCAGTAATGCATTGGAATGCTGATGAAAAATATTACGTCATTAATATTTAACTTCCTAACTAAAAAAAATTCACAACATTCTAGGCCTCATTCACTTTGCTTTCAACTTATCTAGAGTAAGATTTCATTTTGTGATGCAAAACAGCGTATTTTACAAACTTAAACAAATAGTAAATATTATTAAAAATGATATAATTATATTACCAGATCTAGATCAGCTAAAAACAAATGAAATGAGGTGTAAGATACTCTAAAAATTCGCTTTAATTAATCTTCCTAATCGACATTCTAATGAATTGCCGCTGGATGATATATTGAAAAAAGACAAAAACACGTTTCTTATAGGGGACCATAGTAATGGTTTTTCTAAAATCTAAGCAAAAAAGTAATAAATATTTATTAAGTTATATTATGAGAATGTAGACAAGAGAGGAAATTTAGTGCTGTAAAAATATTTTCTCTGCAAAAAGCGGCTGTGCATGAATAACAAGTGTAAAGTGTGTGGGAATAAACCTGACCTCTCTGTTCTTTCAATGAATTTTGAGATAAAAGGATTATTGCGCATTGCGGATGCAAAACTTCACAGTGAATGCAAAAATCGAAAGAGAAATATAAGAATTCCATTTTTACAATGAATTCAAATCACGTTAATTATATTATTTATTACAAATACAGATATAAGCATTCTAATAAAAATTTTATAATGGAACATTGTTTTAAATTATAGAAAACAACATTTTGATATAAGACACACACACACACCACACATCACATCATATATATATATATATATATATATAAATATATATATATATATATATATATATATATATATACATATATATATATATATATATATATATATATATATATATATATATATATATATATATATATATATATATATATATATATATATATATATATATATATATATATATATATATATATATATATATATATACATATATATATATATATATATATATATATATATATATATATATATATATATATATATATATATATATATATATATATATATATATATATATATATATATATATATATATATATATATATATATATATATATATATGTATATATAATGATACCGGATTTGAAACCCCAATTTCAATTTAAGATACAATCTGAAATTCTTTAAAATAAGTATTTTTTTTTCACACTTTAAAATAAAAGTCTATTTAATTTCGTATAATTGTAAGGAATAAGAGTTTGTAATCAGTATCGTTTTGACAATTATAAGCGATTGTCAAAACGACACATTGATTGCTTTAATGAAATCCTCATTCAGCCATTCATTCAACGAAAAAAGTGAAGCAATCAACTTAGCTGCAAATTTCTCTCTATAAGAAATATCTTTTTTAAAATCACAATGCCTTTCACCGGATTTTTTTTTTATTATACAAAGTGAATTGAAACCTTTTCTATTTTTGACAAATGAGCGAAGAAAAAAATACCTCGCGACAAAGCCATTGTATACTGGACAAAAAAATAAAAGATCCATTTGATATACAACATTTCGCGCACGCAAAAGAAAGGTTACAAAAAACAAAGCAATGCAAAATGAGGTTTTTTATGAGGTGCATCTCCCTGATAGGAAAGGAATTGCGATCATCCCACATTCGTTACTTCAAATAAGCTCATTGTTCCAGCAAGATAAGACAGAAGAAAGTGGTTCTTCATTACAAAAAGCAGCATTTACTGTCCTCAAAGCGATGAGATCTCTCCTGACCCTGTATTGTGAAGATTTTAGGAGATACTATAGTATCAATTATGCTAAAAATCCCATAAACTAGAGTCGTTATAGATTTGGTTCCAAGCTCGAAGCTGGTTCATTATTATTTCATGTAAGAGGCGAAAAAAATAATAGGAAAGTTGTTTTATTACAAACTATTTATCTTATAAATATTTGAAATAAATTACGAGTATTAATAGATTGTTTAAGAATTCGGAGTATGTTCTGCAATAACCATTTTAAAAAATATTAATAAATTTATTATCATATCTAAACTAACACCAGCTCTAAATTTAGGAGACTTTTCAGAATAAGTACTTGTGTCGTCGACCATTTCTACGAAAAAAACCTACCAAATTTTGCATCAAATGGCGCAGTTTAAAGACTGCCCACAAATCTTCAATTTTTTTATTATATTTCAGTTGACACTTTATATTTTTTACAGAATACAAATTTTGAATTTATAATTTATAAAAATTGGAATATAAATGAAAAATAAAGTTTTTGTTAATTGTCAGCTGTAAACTTAAAGTGTCAGCTGAAATATAATAAAAAATTTCAATGAGAAGACAAGATAATATCGCTCTGCATTTTCCCTTTTATTTTGAAGAATAGTATTTAAAAGTTGCTATGTTTGGCGGCACAATTTCTTGGTAAGAGTGGTCGAAGGGATCATAAATGCCACTTTAAGCTATATTTTATTAAAATGATTTGACATAGAAAAAATGTGTACTTTTATATTATCCCAACATTTGGCGAGATAATTTCTTGTTAAAAATGATCGACGGATAAATCCCACCTCAAGCTATATTTTATTAATGATTTGACATGGAAAAATATGTACTCACATATTATCCAAAAGATACCAATACCAGATTATCCAAAAGATTAGATTTTTTTAGCAAAAAATATCCAGCCAAATGTCGCAAGTTTTAATTTTTTCATTCAAAATATATAAATATTGCTCAAAGTTTTGCATTATTTGTTCATTTAATTCTAGATTTTCCCTAGAAAAATACAGAAAATGTCCACAATTTTAAAAACAAAAATTTAAGTTTAGGGTAGTTATGGTCAGCATTTACCAAAATTTGAATTAACATCAATGACCTCAAAAGTACTGTATGATAACTAACTGATCAATAGGAAAATGGTTAAAGATTGATTCCACATTATTCAAACATTTCACAGTTCGTTATATCTCATGTACTGTCGAGAGGCCAATTAAACATTCTCAACGCGACATCAATTTTGATGCCACATCAATAGCTTCCTCACATGGGACACTTATAAGCTCACTAATTAATCATTGACAACCTTCCTAAATTTTGATGCCAAATCTATAGCTTCAAAGTTAGGGAGTATCTAAACTGCTGTTGAGTGGCTAATTAGTTATTGATAATGTGACTATATAGTATGATGCATATTTCATTCACTGCAAAACAACCAATTAATTATTGGCATTATATTCTAAATTTTGATGTCAAATCAATAGTTTCATACAGCAGTTATATCCAGAGTTTATGATGATCAATTAGTAACTGTACTAAGATGAACTAAATTTTGATGCCAAATCGGTGGCTTTATTGCATGGGGTATATCTCAGCTGTTGTAAAATAGCTACTTCATTTTTGATATTAGACACTAAAATTTGATGCTACATCGATTGTTACACATTACGGTATGTATCCTAGATACTGCTGCACACAACGGAATATACCATGTTTATTAGCCAATTAAATATTGCTAATATGATCTAAATTTTGATGCTGCTACATGAACGAAGAATTGCCCACTATAGAGTTGGACGTTATTCATTAAAAATATGCATTAGTTTTAATGCCACATTGATGACTTCCCAGTTCAAGGCAATATAGTCGCTGAATTTTGATACCTAATCTATGGTTTCGCAGTACAGGATATATTTTAGTCATTATATAGTGGTCTATTATAGTTAAAAATATACATACAAGTTTTGCTGTCACAACAGTAACTTCACTGTATGATATGTCATAAGCTTCAATACAAGAAATAAACTATTTTTCTACAAAGCTGATATTTTAAGTCTGTTTCGATTAAATTTATTCTGATTTATAATATATCAATTAGCTATAAAATTAGTCTGTAAATAGGTAGAATTATTGATATAAAAATGGCTTATTTGTTTGTGTGGTTGTAAATATGGAAGGGATTTGTGTTTTTGATTTTTGAATTCTCTTAACTAGCTGCGACTGAAATGAAAAAGTAACCTTCATTTTGACTTTTTTTGCTACATATTACGTCTAAATAGGAGCTTTATCATTTTCTTGGATCTTTGAACTGTCCGTAAATCCAAAAGTAAAAACTCGAGCTTTATGCGAATTCATGAAAAAAACTTCCAGATTTTGAACTAATGATAATACGTCATAAAAACGTCATCTATCCTTTGTCTCTGCTGATACAAGAGGAACTATGTTGTAGTCCCATGAAACCTGTCTGCTGAGTGCTAATCTATATCCGACGACTTTGTCTTAGATACAGCCATGAACAATCAACAGTAAGGATCAATCCAACAATACGATACTAATCAATCAACTATTTGTGTGTCTTCTCTCTTCAATGTGAGCTATAAGCAACTTTAGCAAAGAGCTTCATAACTGCCGGCCACAGCTCAACCCATTAACGTCTGTTATATTGATTACATTGTATATAGATGTATCACGTAGAAATACTATTCCTTGCTTTTTGTACTTAAAGTTTGGAGAAAAATATACTTTACAACAAACATTTACGAAACATTAGACAAAATTTTCCTATTGAGTTAGTAATAAAAATAACTTATATTAATAGAAATTTTAAGCAAATTTTTTTGTAAATTCAGGAAGAACTGCAAATGTAGATTTTAGAGTAGGATCATTATTTCAAGTGATTAAGAAACAAATTGATGAACAAAATCTTATTAAGTCTTGGATTTTATACACAGCATTTTAAATTCAAATAGAGCTATGAATTCAATGGTCAACGTTTCAACGTTTTAATTCATCCGGTCGTAGACTCCAATCTCAATCTGATGCTATCAATGATTCGTATACTACTTTAAGCTTCAAATCTCAGTCTAATTAGTCCTCGTGGATGAAAAATGTTTGCAGAATAGCAGATAAAATACATCAATATTCAAGAGGCTTTAATGAAAGAATTATATTAATGAAAAAAATATACAAGAAAGTTTTTAAACCTAGAACTGATTAATCAAAGTCATGATATAAACTTATGATTATAAATCCAAAGGAATCTTGAGGTTTTATTTCGAACAGGTATGTATTTGCTTAATTATACTAATTCAAGAATAAAACATGACTAAGACTGATAAAGCGTGACTAAGATTTAGGGTACAATACTACGGGGTTGGCGCTATTTCCAATTTTTACGCCAAGCTTATTGAGATTTTCTCGCCAAACTAAATTGCATAATTTGGCGCCAACACTTTAGCTTTCATAATCGCGATCACGTAGTCAATTTCCAATTTTAAACAACATGATCTCACGGAATTTTTGATTTTGATATCGGTACTTTGAATATTTTATTATATTTACTTAACAGAAATTATAACGTTACTAAATACAAACAACTTCACCTTTTTTTTATATAAAACACATATTACAAATAAATATAAAGTGTATCTGAAACTTAGTACTACTATTCGTGCTCGATCAATGATACGCAATCAATTTTCTAACAGTCTTTTTAATTAATTGAACGAGCACACTTATATTATAAACATACACCATATAAAACGGCAGCAAGCACATTTTAATAGCGCTATAAATATAAGTTAATAACATAAATTACATCGATTTCTATGAAAACTCGGATTCTAATCAACAGGACAATAGACCCCAGATTAAAAAAATCCGAGCAGAGATGATGAACCGGACAATAAAGCTAAATCAATGACAGAAATGTTTTTATAATAACTGAGCAGTTAGGCAGTATCAGAGTATTTTAATTTTAATTAATCAAGCAGTACAATTAAAATAAAAACTTTTCTCTCTGTTTCAAACATTTTACATTATATCTTATATTTAGATAATTTGGCATAAAAAATAGCAAATTAAATTGAATAAAACATAAAGTAAAAGCACTCACTCAATGATCACTATTAGGAAAATTATCGGCACCGGTCGGACAATAAACTTAATTTTTATAAAATATAAATTCAATTTCTGAAATAGCTTTTCAAAAATAAAACTTCACAAAAATAAAACTTCACGTAATTAAATAACTTCACGAAAATATAACTTCCAAATGAATCAACTTTTAAATTGTAAGAAAGTAAAAAAATATTCAGTATCTAATAAGGCACAAATTTTTTCAGATAATTTTAGAAATAAATTAAATAAAATGGCACACACAAATAAGCTACAAGTATTCTGAAACTAAACACAAATTTCGCGCCGATCGGATTGCGTCATACAGAATCGCAGATAACTAACGCGCACATCAAGTCAATAAACAAAAGAATCCATTTTCTAGCGGTTAAGCGTCCATAACAGATTGTAAAAATTTTTAGTAAGATTTGGTTTACTTTGTCACTTTACTGTCACTTCATGGTTTGGTTGGTTTGCACAGTCACTTTTTGTATTCAGAGGCTAATATGGTTAGGCCTAAAGTTTTAAACAGATTATGGACTATGAAAAAGATGATCTTTTTTTCGAACATGTATGCTACTTCAATCAAAGCCAGATTAAGATATTATGAATTGTGACTCAGTCTGTCATTAATTTAACACACGTGAGATTTATATATTACAGGAAACACAAAAAATGCATTATTTTACATTTCTACCATGTCAATTTTTCCTTCGATAATATATTGTGATAAAACCTTGCCGAAATTCTTTATTGAAATTTGATAGTATGGTTTTATTTACCATAAGTACTTATTTCTTTTATTACAGTTGTGAGATCTGGAATATGCCACTTTATTACGATTCTCATTGGCTTAAAATATCCATGACCACACCTGACGTCACGGATATTTTAGACGTTTTATTTATTGTATTGAGACGGCGTTGTAAATTCGACTTGTCGACGAATTTGCTACCTGCATTCAAATAGCATTATTCGAGAGACAGTAAACAAGGCGAAGTTCAACATTGAATGTCTGAGACGATTGTCGAAATTCATTTTATCAATACAACGTTTTCTTTTATATAGACCAAAGCATCAGTTTAAGAAGCCATTTTCCATGGATTCAAACCATACACGTTGACAATAAAAAAGAAGAAATACCAAAATGAAAAAGACAAGACAAAATATCCACTTTATAATTTGTTTAAATCGGCATAGACAGATTAAATTTTTAAAAATTCCATTAAATAATAGAATTCTAAATTAATAACTACAATATTTGTAAACAAGCTCTTACAATATTTGTAAACAAAATTTTCTTTTAATTTATTTTCTAGACAATGTTCATAAGAATCTCAGAGCTATCATTATCAATGAGTGCAAAATGAATAAGCAAATAAAAACAGATTGTGCAGTCTTTGCACTTCTTGAGAAATACTAATCACGAAACGACAAAATCAATGTCTGTTGGCATAATCCGGCTTATAAAACTCTCTTGCCATTAGAGCATGTTCAGGATGGATTACACGATTCACATCATTTACGTGTGACAGGAGACGCTCATCACTTCAAAATCCGGGTGTTCGTTTCTTGGCAGCAAGGAGAGCGCTTTTTACATACCATTTAATGAAACAAGCGATCGAAGTACGGAGTCACTATTGTTTTATCGCCAATTTGTTTCTCCGAATGCGGAGATAAATTGCCACACCATGCACACAAAGAAAATAAACCATTTAATGGGCACGAGCGAACGAAGTGTGGAGACAGTATTGTTTTCAGCGCCAATTTGTATCTCCGAATGCGAAGATGAGTCGCTCGCGTGATCGCAAGAGGTGGTCATTATCAAACCGCGCCGAAAGTGCAGGTGCAAGCACTTTGGTGTGTGAGGCGAGGAAATCTTGTTTATGTCCATTCTTAATGAGGCAGAGCCCTCGAGCTTCTGAGCTTAGAATGATAAAATGAAGAGAAAAGAAAAAAGGAGTGCATCGCCCAATATAACGATGACTATCAGTGAAATTTTTTTATTTTAACTTTTTCTGAAGAAGAGTGCAATTTGCATAACCAGTTAAATTAGGGAATGGATGGTGTTCTGAAATACTAGAAAATAAATCAAGGAAGAATTTATGTTGCTTTTAATCTGCATTTGGAATTTTAAAATCTCATCAAAACTTATCCAACATCCGTTTTAAACTTTTCACTCGTGTTGACTTCCGTTCATACGTTTCATAAATTATAAAAGTGGTAATTCTTATATTCTCTTGAATATAAAAAATTAAAATTTAGAAAATGAAAATAAAACTCTTACTTGTAAGTATAAAAAAAAGAAAAAGTAAATTACTGCAAGATTATTTATCAATTTTAAAATCGAATCTTTTTTCTTACATTAATGTTCTTTTTATGCTGGTTCAAAAATTAAAATAAAACAGGCATATTTCGTTGAGATAGAATATATATGATCATTAAAAAATATCGATATATCGATACTTGCGACAAATGAATAAGAAAAGAAATAAATCATAAATATAAAATAATTTTATACACAAATAATGATTATATTCAAATTGAACAGTAATCACTTTAATAAGAATTGAAACAGCTTTTTAAATATTACTAATTTAAGTAAATTTCTCAACAGTGGTAGCTAACATATAATTTTTCATTATAATATTGTTTATGGCTTTGAGCAAGAAAAAAACCAATAAAATTCCTCTATGTATCAAACATTTCTAATTCAAGTGCATTTTTCATTACTGTGGACTGTTATATTACCAGAGCTTATTAATTGTTGTCATGTGGCTGAAAAGACACAAGAAACAACTAACCTTTCTGCATTTGCAGGTGAAGCCTTTGAAGTAGACCTTGCTGAAAAAGACAAGGGAACTCAGAGGCAATCCAGTGAAGGGGCAGCAATGAATTCTTCACAAGAGGTAAAAATGGCCTCCAAACCATTTTCTTCTGGTAAAAGTCAGGAAGCTATCGCTAGCATGACTGACTCTCTGGCCAGATGGGACTGTTTCAGCAAGACCCTATCTGCAGGAAATGTCATACGCAAGAGGAAACGGCAAAGCATATCATTTACGAATGCGAGGCTCTTGCCCTCCCTAGATTAACTTCTCTAGGCATCATCCATACTAGAGATTTACACCTAGACTCCATTAAAGGGTTATCGGACTTTATTAATAAAGTGGGTGACCCGAGCAACTGGAACTAGGAAACATTGGGTTTGGAGTTAATGGTACAAAATGCTGTTAAAAGCAGAGGTACCCAATATAATACAAACCCAACTCTAAGAAGAAGAAGAAGCGAAAGAATAACAGCCTAATCTAAAACAGTATTCACTAATTTCATTCATAGTTTTGATTTCTTGACTGTCCTTATTCAATTTCTGTATTATGTGATATTTTCTAAAGGTGAAATATATATCAAATGGTTTACTATCTTCTGAATGTTTCAGAATTAGATTCAAAGTAGATTCTTGTGTTTTGTCCTCTTATACGATCACTTTTTTCCTGTGAAGAGTGGTTCCATGGAAATCTACAGATTAAAGCAGATTGAAAACCATTACGAAAATCTATTGCCGATTTCAGAACTGATATCACAAACTGTTGAATAAAAGCGCAGTGTGATAACCATTCAGATGACACCCTGGTATCAAATCTTATGTGAAGAGTAAAGTAAAGAATGAAATAATTGAGAGAGAACTCATAAATTATATAGAGGCGTTATCGCAATATTTGTAAAGAATACCTATTTCCATGTTATTTTTTTCCAATATATTTTTCAATTCCATATTTTTTTTCTGCAGATAATTAAAATTTCAGGCATTTTTACAAATTTTTCCGATTCTGAAGGAAAATTTTACGTGTAAATTCAGACATTAAAATGTGTCTCAATTTATCTTTACTATTTATATAAGTTTACAGATGAACTGTATATATATATATATATATATATATATATATATATATATATATATATATATATATATACTATATATATGTATATAAACACTTGGACTGTATACATATATAAATGAAGATAAGTTGAGACACACATTTTACTTTAAGGTAACTCAAAAGGTAAAAAGTTTATAAACATGATGGTAAAAAGTTGCAATTTGTGATACCACAAATTGCAACTTTTAATACCACATAAATAATAGACACATAAAAATACCACGTAAAAAGTAGTTTCCCGCTGAGATATTTTAATATAATTGGAAATTTGATTGCTCATATATATATATTTTATATATATATATATATATATATATATATATATATATATATATATATATATATATATATATATATATATATATATATATATATATATATATATATATATATATATGAATGTATATTATAATTATAGTATTATAACATTGGATTATATAAATACTATCGTTAAATTAAAAACTAAAATTATAACTAACTTTTCAGCTGATAAAGAAAGGTCGCAGAAAAAAAACAACAGAGAAAATGAATTTCAAAACTTTTAACGAAGTGTGTAGAAGATTACATTTACAATATAATACAGTATTTATGTCATTACAATATAATACATATTAAGATATTTTTAACATAATATTTCACCATCGCATATCCAATTACACGTACAAAAAATGTGATAGTCAGATATTTAATATTGTAAAATCAACTTCTAAATTAGCTTAATATACTTTTGCGATGTACTAAATTGAATACATCTGAGTTTTTTGCTTAAAAGGTCTCCAAGTCCATAAACAACTTTAAAGTGTCAACAGCCTTGTTAAGAAATTATAGTTCAGTCATTTGTCCTGTTAGCAATGGAAATACTCATCCCTTGTCTTTGCTTTTCAAAGAAGAACAAAACTGACTGTTTGACATTGAAAGACCTGGGTAATGAACAAAAACATCCATTCAGATGATGCTTAAAATGGAACTGGCAAAAAGTCTTTTATGCTATTTCACTAACCATCCGGAGAAAACTCGTAAGACTTACAATCGAAAGGTTCCGCATTGAAATTGTTCTAATATCACCCAATAGTTTACATTTACCAAATTTATTCCCTTGATCTTCCCCAAACTTATATTTTGTTATAATTTTTGGCAAACATTGCAATTTATTTTAATCTTTTTTTATTGCAAAGTTAAAAAAAGGAAAAAGGGAGTACATTTGCAAAACAGAATAGCCTTTGGGTGAGAGAGATCCGCATGTGTGCATTGCCCATTAAGTGGAACAACATATTTTACAGAACAGATAATGCCGCGTAAGACCGTCTGAGAATGCGGCGTACGATTAACTGTCGAGTAATAAATTCAAGGCTAGGTGCAAGTTCGAATTCCAGGCACGGAATTTATCGCCGCGATAAGCAAGAAGACGAGGTTTTGAATGAATCGCTAATGTTCTCATATTTCTCCGCGATTTACTTTTTGACGTCTATGGCTTTCTCTTGTGCTGTGGATGTGACGGCTTCATTCTTAAGTGACTTCCAAGTTATTACAATCTTTAACAAAAAAAAAAATAAAACCCACAATAAATGAAAGACGTCATTTTTGTTATTCCTGTATGGGGTTTGAATAATTTCTTTTTTACTAAAGCCTATACTGCAGTAAATATATAGCTCAATGCTATTTGTAAAACTACATAAATGAGAATGAACTGCTGTTGTGTATACCAATTAAAATAGATGAAAAAAACAAATTACCATTTCGATGAAAGTACAATACAGTTTGAAAAACTAATAATTGCAAACTGGAATTAATCGGTAGTGTTATATATTTCTTCGTGATTTGCTATTACATGTAGATGACTTTCTATTTTTAATGAATGTGATGGCAGCGCTTTTAGCCGATTTCCAAGTAGTACAATCTTAAGCAAAAAGAAGGAAAAACACGAAAAAGTAAACGCGCAATTTTTTGTTACTCCATTTGTCCTTAGAAATAATATTTTTTCTTTTGTCGTAAGTGCATTTTGTAATATAGCTCAAATGTTATTTGTGAGGCTATTAAACTGAGACTACATGTTTTATATATTGCCAAAAATAGATATAAAAGAAAAAATATTCTTCCAATGAAAGTACCATAGCAGTCTAAAATGTTAATTTTTACCGGGTTGAATGAATCACTAATATTCTCAGTTTCTTTCCGAATTATTTGTTTTTATTTTTATTTTATTGACATTGGAGGCTTGCTCTTCAATGAATATGATAGTTTCTTTCTTAAGTGAGATTACCAAGGTATTGTAACAAAAAATATATCCTACAAAATGAAATATTTACTGGATTAGCGCTCAGAAATGACACTTTTCCAAACGGTGAACTGATGTTTACTGTAATATGTACATTTTGTTGCACATATTTGTGAGGTTGCTAAACTGGATTTGAAGTTTAGACTATATTTTTGTATATTACAAAAAACAAATACAAAAAAAAGCAAACAACATTTAAAAAAAGTACAATTGCAGATTAAAATGTTATATTTTTACATATTTAAATTAAATACTTATATTTTCTTGTTTATTTGTGATGTACGCTTTGACGCGTAGAAGACTACCTCTTCTTCAATGGTTTCCTTCTTAAGTGAATTTCAGGTTATTGCCAATATTCATCAAAAATAAATTCCGAAAAATAAACACCACAAGTTTTCGTTTTTCCTATACAGTTTAGAAATAACATCTTTTTAACTGAAGAGTATCATATCAAGTGAATTTCACGTCGCTAATATTTATAAGGCTGTTAAAAGAAGATTTAAAAATTTAGACTACAGTTTTTAGTACTATTAAAAATGAAACAAAAAGAAGCTACTAAACTTAAGTAATAAAATACACAATAATGGTTTGAATTGCTAACGATTATAAGCTTGCAATCTATATAAGAGTGAAACGTTTTCAACAAGAATAAAGAATTACACACGCAATTACAAAAGCGCTGAATATTTTCGAAATTGAAAGTGAATTGCATGATAACTATATTGTTTTAAATAATTTAAAGATATTATCAAAGAAAACATTGTAGTTTATTTGGTTCTAAAAAACAGAATGTACTTTAGTGTATACTAGTCTAAAAAACTGATTAATACTTTAGTCTAAATCTAAATAATAGTTTTGTCTAAATGTACTTTAGGCAAAATGTATTTTACTCTAGAGTTTATACAAAATATTTTGTAACAGGATTTTGTACTTCGCACTTGAAATACCTCGATGAAATATGACTTATAGAACACATACGTATATATATATATATATATATATATATATATATATATATATATATATATATATATATATATATATATATATATATATATATATATATATATATATATATATATATATATATATATATATATATATATATATATATATATATATATATATATATATATATATATATATATATATATATATATATGGGGGGTCATTTTAATAAATATTTTTGATTATTCTGAGATTTTATCGAGTCAACAGTTTTTTATTCTTTTTCAAGACATTTTTTATCACAATCTAGTGAGTAATTGGTTGTCGTAGGTTATGAAACAAACTAAATTTGGCTCTTATATCTCCGGAAAAGACATTAAGAAAGAAATATTAGAGTTATCGCCTTTTTTGTTTAAACAGGTGAATAAGTCTAAAGAGTGAGGCGCATGCTTGTCTACAAGTGTTTAATCTGAATATTTGTCGGAAGTTTTGCACTTTTTGAGTACCTTCTCTGATGGTTCCTTTCTTAACCCAGACAAAAGGAACAATTTGACTAAGAAATGGATCTTTGGAAGAGCTCTCTTGTTGGAATTAAATTAAAACAAATATTTCAGAAGAATTTGAAGTTCAGAAAAGTAAATAATCCTTCTTTTCAAGCACTGTCATTTAAATAAAATACACCAATGTATTGCATTTGCCTTAACAAGCATTTTGGTGGTACATTTCTGTAAGATTTTCATTCCACACGATTTTTTTTTCGACGAACAAAGTTTCAAGCAGTAATTTAAATGCAAATGAATATACACAATGGAACACTCTGAAAAGACAGATTTAAAATGCAGAAACATAGACTGCATAAATAACCATTCAAAGTGTGACTGCTCTATTCTAAATAGATACTAAAATTTATGCAGAAGGAGGGAATTCTTTTATTGTTGTCTAAGAAGTCAAATAAACCAAAGGAAACTTTTGAAGATCTTAAAAAACAGCAATTTTAAACATTTAAACAGATTCTAATTTTTCTTAATTCAATCTTTTCAAATAATTTTAGTTTAGGAATGACAAAAAGTATTTCTAAGCAAACTGTATGGTAAAAACATCAAAGGTTTCATTTAAATATTTATAGAGATTGATCCTGATAGTTTATATAAAGTATTTTAGTTCACAATATAATCTTTCTAAAATATTTTTGTTAGAGAAGAACATACACACATCAAAATTTAAAACTGTGATGTCGTAAAAAGACTTTAAATTGTTAAGAGTAAGAAAAATATGCTTCAAAATGATTGTTTTATGGGAAAATACAGAGGAATATATATACAGTAAAAATTGCCTATCACACACACACATCCTATATATTTAATATTACACTGTTTATACACACACAGAAATAGCTCTTATTGTTTATGGCTTTTCTTGGACGAATTAAGTGTGAGTGGAAAAGAAAAATACACACTTCTCTTACCAATTAATGACAGCCAGGATGAAACATGTGAGTTTCCGTTAGATACAAATATATCAAATTATCAAAAGTTTTATGGTAGCCTGAAAAGTCTGATGTACATCGTTTATACACTCTGATTGCTTCAATAATGCAGACGTGTAGTTCTTTATCTCCTTTTAAAATTGTATTGAGAAATTACTGCTTTGGATACAGAAAAAAAATTAAGGTATCGAATCTTTTCTTCTCTCTATATTCTCCTAGCCTAATCGTTTTTAAAATAGAAATAAAGATATTTACTATTTTTTCAACTTTTGAGAAAGTATTTGTTGTTGTCTTGTTCCAGATAGGCTGACAATATAGGATGCGCTGCTCTACTTTTTCATCTGAAACGTAATTTGGTGCAGAATCCGACTTCCTCAATACACACTACGACTTCCTCAGTAGATTTAGATGTTTTCAATTGTTACAATTACTATTATATATATAATGCCATAGGTACCTGTTCATAGGGTAGGCAACCATTCACAACCCATTCATATCAAGAAAGAACAAAGACAAGAGAGAGAGAGAGGGAGATAGTATATCCATGCCCAAGCCGGGATTCAAATCCAGGACCTCCCTATTCGCAGTCAGGAATGCTGACTACTAAATAAGGTGGGTGTTTGAGCAACTACTGTCTTTATTAATTTGGCGAACGTGTTTACACTATTCCGAATAAGCTGCGAATCGGAGATGCAATGGAATGCGAAAAAAAAAGAAGCCCCAACCTCAATATTTAATAACTTTGTAAGAAAAGTATTGAATATTGATAATTTCATTATTTCAATATTTATGGGAGATGAATGTTGCCTTGTTCCTTTCTGAATATATATTTGCTTGGGCAAGTGTCTGATATTTTTCCGGGTTTCCTACCTTGCGATATGCCAATAAGATCCACTGTTTAAGGAAGAGCCACTAGAAAATACATAGAGAGAATATTTACATGATATACAACTAATTTTTGGGAGTGCATTACACTGTGTCAAACAAGCGAAAAAATTTTCTATCTTCCTTATATTTTATTATTTACGTTTTACAAAGCGAACCACTAAAATCTTCCATTCACATGTACTAATATGACATTCAACGGACTAATATGTTGAGAGTACAAATTTAAAATTCTTGATGTTCTGAATTCTGTCTTCAATACTTTTATAGTTTGAATAATTTCCGTGCACCTCACTGTAGTGATCTTCCTAAATTTAAATTTAAATTCAAAAAGAACTCCAGAATGCATATCAATTTTTGAAATATATTAATTTCATACATATGTTTAGTTTTTTGCATTATCGATGAAATTTTTTTATTTAAAATTATTCAAATACAGAAGAAATGATCCAAACACCAAATACACACATTTGTGCTTACAAATTTAAATATTTTTTAATCAGCTGTCCTGATTAAATACGACGAATTAAACTCAAGGATATTTATGTTCTTGTGTCTGCTTATAAGGTCAACGAAAACGCCTTAAATGCAGTAATTCACTCGTCCGTGATACACGAAAACTGACATGGAGGTCTTAAAGCTATATAATCATAAAAGGAGACTTTCACAGCTATACTGAAAAGAGACATGCTTTGAAAATAGTGTATTTAAAAGGAATTTCTTTTCCAAACGCTATCAAAAAACATTAGAATTGAAAGTTTGGCTATAAAATTGTGAATAAACCTTTATGCGGTATCTGAAATACAATGTATCCAAATTGTATAAAAATAAAATATATTTTGGTCACAAAATAAAAGAATATAAGTGGTAAGATGTGGAGATACATCACAGCATTTGAAACTGAGAATCGCATAATCGAGCAGTTGAATGCTGTTGTAAAGATATTTGAGTAAAAATTTATGAGAGTAGTTTCCGTTGATACCGGTCCGTTCTTTTATTTAAAAGAAATGACCAGTTGACAAATCAAATTTTATAATGAGTAATTTTGAAATTCTGAATAAAAATTTTCGATGATGTGTGTTCTTCTTTATATTTAGTTGAAATTGAATCTTTAGAAAAGATAAGTTATTTAATATTGTTTCTTGTTTTTTCTGAAGATATGAAAATAGCCAATTGTGCAATAGCTTGCAGCTAAATGGTAAGTGCTCTGGCACTCAGATTAACGGTGTATGGGTTCAATTCTGATATCGAAAGGGAATTTGTTAGGAACCCATTTTAATAAACGGTACCTCTAGAAGGAGTCTTTTTTTTTCAAAAAAGTGATCGATAAACAAACCAATTAACCAACAATGCAACTGTAATGTAAAGTTTATGTATAAGATCGTATATAAATAGAAGCCTCAGAGTATTATGATATACAGTATTAAATAGAAAATAAAATGCAGAAAAGTAACTTATTTTAATTTATATGATATTTTATCAATGTAGAAAATATATCTGTTTAAATAATCATTAAACATTTTATTTCTTTTTTCAAAACCAATTGCTTAGAGCCAATAAGGTGAATCAACTGTCTCTTATATTCTAAGAAAACAATTGCGAAATATTTAAAATAAAATATTATTTATAATATATTTTATTATTATAAATCTTATTATTTAAATATTACTTATTTTAAAAATATTTGAAGTAAATTTAAGAGTTTGGAAACATTATAATAACGAATACTCCATTTCTATTTTTTTTACTTATTTAATTTTATAACATCATTATTAGAATTAAATTTTATAAGATTTAAAATATAAACATAAATAGATAATAAGCTTTAAAAAGATTTTTTTCGAATAATTATTTTTTATGTAAAATCTAAATTTTTGGAATTGATCAGTATAAGTTATCTCCCATGTTGCTGTGTCACTGTAAACTAAAATCAGATATGGATGTTTTTCCAAATGTAATCTAATTTATGAAGGTTATATAGATTTACATGGCAAATCTGAATACTCACTTCGTATTTAGTGCACAGAATTGCAGATATTTTGCGCAATATTCTTTTGCAAAAGTTTTCAAAATACACAATAGTTCCATCTTTATTAGTGAGCATGACTGTGTTTGTGATCAAAAGTGACTTCAGACCCTTATACTGGAGCATTGTGCTCCATGGAGAAAGTGTCGTTGTATGACCCGGTGAGCAACAACAATAGAGAGGCAGCTGGAGACATGCATTTATGCTTCTGTAACGGAAGTTATGTTAACTTTAGAAAAATCTTGTCTCCCTGAATTATGTTCGCCACGGATTGTCGATGCCATTGTGAACATTTTTTTTTCAAAGACTGTTACACGGTGAACCAATTTCCTTTCCCGATTTTTGGCTAGATATAAAGAAAGGCGTCAACACAAGTGGAGTGCGAGTATTTATCTTCATCCATAAAATGCGCATGAATGAGAGTAAATAAATACAAATTCATGCTGCCATTACATTTCTGACATAAACTTACCATTTTAAACTCATGAGATTCTATATTAGTTTTGTAGTCTTAGAATTAGTGCAGCTAATTTTGATACATTTTTGATCCAATCAAAAAAAAGGATACATTTTTTACTACAAGGTTGTAGTGTGGATTTAAAAAACTTGTGGTTTTTGGCAAGAAAGATATAAAAAAATAAGTTAAAACTGTCATAAAGAGGCAAAAACTAATATATTTTAACAGCCAACAAAAAATGATCCCTTGAAACTTTTACACTTACATTTAATCAGAGCATTTAAACGCAATTCTACCTATATATATATATATATATATATATATATATATATATATATATATATATATATATATATATATATATATATATATATATATATATATATATATATATATATATATATGTATGTATGTATTTATATATAATTTCATTTATGAGTATATGTAACCTATGCTAAAGTTTTCAGTGTACGTGTTTGATCAAAATATTTTACTTGTAAAATAAATCACGAATACTTTGTTCCTCGCTCTTGTGTTGACTATAAGGAATAGTGTGACTAGCAATATATAATTAACATGAAAACACACACAAGCTAAGAATAAATTTAAGAATTGTACCACAGCAAATGAAGAATTAATGTATTACCATTTAAATAACGAAATTTAAAAAGACAATTAAAGGTGCTCTCAACTTTTCACAAATTTAATTTTAAGTCTACATAAAATTACACAATTAGTATATAATGTTCTGTTTCTGTTAGGGAATGTATACCATTAGGGAATATATATATATTTGTTAGGGAATATATACCATAATTTAAGATATTCTCTTATAGAAGGACATTCCAAAATGTCTTATGAAATTAAAATTCACAATTAAAAAGACATTTTAATGAGCTCCTTTTCATTTTCGAAATTTCTTTTTAAATCTATGGAAATTTGCACTGGTAAAATATAAATCATCGTATTTACATCGTATCATCGTAGTACAAGCATTGTATTTTGAAAAAACCCTGTGATGACGGACGAATTCTTTACATTCGGCCCTCATATTTTTGACACCATTGTATTTACATTATTTTCTTTTGGAAATCTCAAACTTTAATTACATTTGTATAAAGAAATTTGAATCTTTATAGCAAATGAATCTTGTTAATTTATATACTAAGCTTTTAAGACTGGTTTTGTGTATGAAACGTATGAAATAAAGACAGCAATATTATTATTATCAATATTTTAAAGCTGAAAGTTTAATGCTGCTTGGTTTAATGACGTATAACACTCTTTAATTTGTATATGCTAGATCTCGTTATTTTTTTAATTGAAAATATAATAAAAATCTTAAAATTAGAGAACTGTATGATAATGTTAATCATTGTCTAATTAGACTTAGAAAAGATAGTTTAGACAAAATGGCAATCAGAAACCTTTATATCATTCACAATATTCCTATTAATTTACTATACCGATAATATTTATTTATATGTCGATAATATTCTTGTTAATCGTTATCAATAGAATTTATAAATGATGAAGCAGATATTTATATAATAAGTAGTTTGATTTGATTTGAAGTATAAACGCAAGTTTAATCATACTTAATTACTACTTCCATTAAATAGTGCAAGGTAAAATTTTTATTTAATTAATTTCTAAACCTTTCTTAAGAGCATGCATATAAATAATTTTAATTGCAGAAAAAATCGTTGGAAATATAGTAACTTTTCTTGAATTTGATTATTTGGGTAAGGATATCTGAAGTGCTACATCCGGTATTCAACCAAAACAAAATAAAGAATACTCCTTCCCAATACTTGAGGATTGTTCTAAATTCAATAAAATTTACAATGAATGCAAAAAAAAAATGCCTATGTGACAACATACTATTATAAGGAAATTAAATCACACCCAACACTTTTCTTCTTTTTACGCTTCGATAATTACTCAAATCATTTCTTTCTTTTTTTTCATTATTTCCCATCAAATTGTGTTATTATAATTTCCGCTCCTTATTCTCTAAAATAAATGAAGAAAAGGAACGAAGAAACCTAAAAGCGATAAGAAAAGCAGACTTCCGCATATACTCTTCCTCTACGGATTTCCATTGTTTTGATGACGTCAACTCAATTTTGATAATTGTGCGATCTTTCGTTTTTTGATTTGATGGATCTTGGGTATTTAAGTAAGAAAAAAGAAACTTGAGCAAAAGCACACACACAAATGAATTTTGAAGAGCTCTCGAAAGAAAACTTTTGTTTAAAGCAATTGGAGTGGAGATAATAGAACGCGAGTTGTATTTAATGGCCCACGCTGTATTGTTTTGACTTGTGATACGTACTCTGAATAAGAAATAAGCGATTATTGTATTAAAAAATATAAAAGCTGTCGCGGGAGTTTATTCCTCTGAGATGGAGAGAAATATTTATAAAGTTTGTACCAAATGGTGTAAATGTTTTTTTCTAAGTAGCCATTAAAATTTTTATAAAATATTTATAGTTAAAGAGAGTAAATCTGATGCTTTTAAATTCAAATTGCTGAGATTGATTTTGGAAATTCATTTTATTATTACTTCCTATTAATTATATTAATGTATCGAATCACAATATATAATGCAAGAAGGACGGAAAAATGCCCTATGAGGCAACAATAAACGAAATATTGTGCTGATTTGATTGGTTTCAACCATGCAACGCATGGTTGGCATGGTATCACATATGTATGTATAACGAATATGAGCTTCAATTTTTCCATTTACAATTCTGTTAACAGTAGGTGACATACCTGTCTTATTCTTCTTCATCTGTTAGTGGTAGATATCCTAGACACAAAACATTTCAGGTGAACCTGATTCCTGGAAAATCATCTTAATGAAGAACTTAGATGTTTATGAAGGCGTTGTTTTTCAGTTATGAATAAGACCACTTGAAATACAGAAGTAACTAATTTTAAATTGGGCTTTAACTTAAGTACAAAGTATCTTTGAAGAGCAATATTTATCAGATCATCATTAAAGATTCTGGAACTAAAATTATATTCTTAATTTGCTATTTTTTCGATCCCAGGAATTTGCTACTTTGATTAATTGTTAAGTTTGGCAATTTCTGAAATCAATTCAATTCCAAACAACTTCTGAAATGGGATGCAAATTAATAAATTACTTATAAGATTGTTAACAATTTGGTGATATTTGCAAATAATTTGAGATATCATCACAGGGTTGTGCAAGTTCACATATATTAAGAAAGAACAGTTTCTCATCAAGGTTAAATATAGATTTCATTGGTGCGACATCTATACTCTATTTAGAAGCGATACCTATTTTATTTGTATTAACAAATACTTTTCAATTTCTACTATAAAATAATATAAATGAACCGCAATAAAAATCTCTACAGAGAATACTTTGTTAAATTTTTATACGTACTTCATTTTCTAATTATGTGTTATTTCATAGAAAATCTAATTCCTACACATACCATATCATAATTTACACTTTTTCCAATAATCACTGTTCCATGATTATTCATCTAAATATTTCTTCTCACAGTCCATGCTTTTAATCGTGATCAAAGGTGCAATATGAACCATAAGATGTTTTTTTTTTAATATACATATAAAGTGAAGTGCAAATCTATGCCAAGGCAGAGTACGCATTTCATAGCTTAAAACATTTTTACTGTAATCACCATTCCATGATTATTGGACCTAATACTTCTCACAGTCTAAGCTTTTAAGAGTAAGTATTAGTAAAATGTTCGTCATAAGAATCGCTGAAACTATATGGCTGATCTGTGCTAAGAAAGAAAGCATGTTTCGCAGCTGGAAATAACACTTTTCTGGTAATTACTATTGCACGGCTCTTGATTTTTAATATTTCTTCTAAGGTTTTGAGGAATGATCAATAGCGTAAAATGAGTCATCAAATTCCCTGGATATGTAAAGCAGGTCTATACCAAGAAAAAATAATTAAAAATAATATTCTTCTTGGTAATCAGCATTTCATGATTCTTGATTTTAATATTACTTTTAATATTTTAAGAAATAATCAATGGCGCACATCACAGGAGTCATAAAAATTGAAAATTTAAAGCAGCTTTTTGACAAGAAAGAATAATTTTAAAAATAACATTTTTTTATCAGATAATCGCCATTGTATGATTTTCTTGACTATGAAAATAGAATAATGCTATTTTAGATAATATACAAAGTTTTTATTGTTATTTTTAATACCTTTAATAATGTTAAAAAAAAATAGCGTGTTATCTTTAACATTGTATTTAAAAGTATGCTCTTTTTCTTGGAACAATATTTATTTATTTGGAAATCAAAACTTCGTGTTCCACTGTATATCCCCAAAAAATTTATTGCGTTTTAAAAAATGCATGGTTTACAACAGATATCTGAACAGCTCAGTTTAACTTATGATCACCTTTTATATTCCATACTTGGTTGTAATGGGTTTTACCATTAGAAACTAGTTCTGATGGAATATGCAAGGAAACTAATCAGTAAAAATAATGTTTATATCACTAGTAGTAGTTCATTATGCCTGAAAAACAAATATATCCCGTGGCTTTTAAATCGATTTTTCGACACTGCTGGATCTTGCGCGAATGCATTTGTCACAGACTTTACATCATCAATTTCGCCAAACTGCCAGCAGGATGCCAATATACCAACCGACAGAAATATTTCTCGACTGCTCCAAAGTCAATTACCTTTTCGGAAAGCACTCTCCGGGTCCGTCCTACTTTAATCAGACAGTCTTGTCACTTTCTCTCGTCCTTGCCGGAAGAGAAGGCAATAACCCGCCAACTGACTTGATCACCTGGCCATAATGTCCTCAAGCAACCATTAGGCGTGGGCAATTAATGATCTAGCTAATTTTGAAGAGTCATCAGTAGACACCTGCAGCTGAAGAGAAAAAAGTGGAAAAAAATATGCGTAGGTACATGTCTTAAGTTGCTGTAAGATTTATGAAGAATTCATGATCATTAAGAAAGAATTTTCGCACTCTTCCATAAGCATTATTCGTAACTGTCCGTAAATTAAAATAAATTTAACAACCATGATCTCAGATATGTCGATAAATAATTGAATATTTTGTTAACATTTTTATATAGAAATTGCTGGCTTATGGCTTCCAGTGAAAAACTTGCCACTACAAACACATTGAGAATATATTATTATTTAATATTTTCACTATAATTACTGGTTATTTAATTTTGTTCAAAATGCTATTTTGTTCCACGAAATATAATCTTAAGAATTGATCAGCTAAAAACAAATTGCTTGATGAAAAAATTTAGTTGTGAAATTATTAAATATTGAAGTTTTCATTGTTGTTCCAAAGTTCTTTCCAATCAGCTATATTTGGGGAAAACCGAAAACACATTCGCAGTAAAGTCAGAAACAATATTTTTTTTCAAGGTAAAATAATAACCACTGTTAATAAAATAAATAACCACTGTTTTGTTTTAAATAACCACTGTTCATGTGGAATAAAATAAATAACTACCGTTTTTTTACAAAAAATTATCCTCTAAGAATATAAAAAAAAGAAAAATCGGATGCTGAACACATTATTTCCTCTAACTTCAGAGGATAAATATAGATGATAATTGAAAAGGGGTTAAAATAACCACATAACTTCACCCATGAAACGAACAGTATTTGGTGTCTATCGCAGCTGTATACTGAATTCAAATAACTTTAATTACATTTTAAGCTAATTACAAATGCTGTATTCAAAATTTCAAAGTAAAGTAAAACCTAATATAATCTTTATAAAATATAATCTTCATATAAGGAAGTTGATTTTTTTATTTAATAAAAAAAAATCAACTTCCTGATATAAATTCCATTCTCTTCTATATAACCGTTCTATGTAAATGAAATAGAGATTTCAATTTATTTATTTCATATGAAATATAATTTTGAGAAAGAAAAACAATGCAATAGATTATTTTTAAAACTTGCACAGTTGCTGAATACTATCAGAAACTTCATATAAATTTGAAACAAATAATTTAATAACAAAAGCGAAATTATTCTAACATCTTCTTTTTAGAATTCTTTATTAATCATAGAGTAAAAGAGAATTTATCGGGTTAGCATTGAGTCTTCTTTATTAAGTTTTAATTCGATATGTGTTTTTTCCATATACACACGAATTCTGAAAGTATGGGAAAAAATAATCTAAAACCTCCATTGGAAAAAACGAATCAACTTAAATTCGATATGTGTTTTCCATATACATAAATTCTGAAAGTATGGGAAAAAATAATTTAAAATCTCCATTGGAAAAAACGAATCAACTTAAAAAAATTGCTATGTCATATTTTTGTTTGATCATAAGCAACTATAATGTACATTTAAGTTAGCAGCAAAAAATCATTATAAAATACGAAGCTTATTATTTAATACATTATTTTCAATACATATAATATGTTTTGCTATAAAGATATTATGGTGGTTGTTTATAAGACACTCTGTTTCCGTGTTTATTAGACACTGGTTCGAAATTCAAATGCTATCATCAATTATGAAAATAACTGCATTTTTTCGGAAATCAAAAAATACCTGAATATTATAATGTTCTAAAAGGTTAGTTTCTAAATTGCAAAGAATATAATTGTAACCATATATCTAAAAGGATGTTTATCACATTTACTTCTATTAAAAAATAATGAAATTAAAATGAACATGGTATCTTTTAAATTTTTAAATAAACGGAAGTATCCATGAGAATACAGACTTAATCTTTTTTAATAAAAGAGAATAATTCTTAATAACATTTCAGAAATATTTTTTTAATTTCCTTAATAATTTCTCTTTGAGGTAAGTAAATATTCCTATATTGAAAATACTATTTAATTTTAATATTCCGAAAATAATATTACAGATAACAGCAACTCTTCTAAACTATTTTTTTATACTTTTTGGAGTTTCTTTGGATTTGTGTATTCTTCAGTAATATTTCGCTTCGTTCGCTACAGATATATTTTTTGGAAATCAAAAAATACCTGAATATTATGGTAATATATGTTACGGTAAATAAATTCTAATTGAGCTCATAAATAATTTAGAACCATTTTTCGCGTTTCTAAAACGACTGTCATATTGATTTCATTTACACGTGGTAACTATAGTTACCAAAAAGAAGCTTTCAGAAACTGTTTGTAGAGATAAATGCAACAGTAGACATCTCGGCACATAGGACACATCCAAAATAGAAGTTAATCGTTGAAAATGTTCTTATTTATTATTTAATAATTTATTTATACATTGAAATATTATGAATAAGATCCATGAATCCTCAAGAAAATCCAATGCCATTATTTTATACGAAAAACAGCGCAAGTATTGATTGGTGATTAAGATCTTCTCGCCAAAATTTCAGCCGAACAGGTAGCACTCTTAGCTTAGATTCATTATTTCGAGGGTTCGAATTCTGCATCGCCCTGTTTTTTGGTAGTGGTTCAAAGTAATCTTTAAATAGGAGATCCCGGGCAAAATAGCCATAGGACGACAAGTTAATTAAACCTAAGAGTATGATGTTACTGTGATAAAGCGAATAAAATGACAAGATAATCTAAACAACTTTAGAATCCGATGGAAGTGGTCTCATATTGTTATGGGTTGTATAAGGCTTACAAGAACACATTAATTTGTCTTTATATCACGAATATGGTCAAGTTAAAAATTTCAGCTTTAAAATTTCCAGACATTTTAATATTTAATACGAATGCTTATCAACGAATTTAATAATTATTAATAAACCATGAATTATATTCCAAAAAGTTCAGTAGAGATACGAATGATTCAAAGGTACCAATCCAATTTTAGATCAAAAGTCTTTATTTTTTTATACTTCATGATTTTGTCTTTTAATCCCAAACTCAGTGATAATTTCACTTGTTCTTTCTGTGGTAACTTTTTCCACATTGAACGATTATTTGGCAGGAACCCAATGTACCAAAAGATCTCGAACCACTATAAGCATATATATCCTGTTGAATTGAACTGAAATTGTTAATTTTTTAATATTAAGTTCAAGCCAACTGTTTTACCATGTCAGTTGAAACCAATTTTGTCCCATAACTGGCTGCCTTATAAACAGTAAAAGCGAGTGAAGATTATCATATTAGGAAATTTTAACTGACAAAAAAATTTTAAATGTAACATACTATTTGTCCAAAAAGTTACTAAAACTTTTTGATTCAATTTGGAATAATTTGCGAGAAATTATTTTTAATAAAAAACAAGCAAGACGTTGATGTTTATAAAATAAGTGCTCATATATTTCCTGAACTTAGATTAATACTTTAAAACCAAACGAAATTGTAGTAAAATTTTGGCAAGTGACAGTTTCACACTTTTTGCGTAAATTATAATTTTTACTTTATAAAATCAAATATTAATCTTAAACAAATAAATATTTATATATTTATATATAGCCATTATATATACTTATATATTAATATTAGTATATTTTTAACAAATTTATATTTTAGTTATATATATTTTTATGTAGCTAAAATATATTAAATGGATTTTCTTATAATATTGAAAGAAAATTTTGGCAGAATTAATTATCATCTCTAATACATTCCGAGATGAGTTTCAAAAAGTAAAATTACCATATTCTCAATGCAAAATTATTTTCGCTTTAAACTTTTAATTACTTTCATAGTGTATGCAGACTTTTTAAAAATATCTGTAAAAAATCAAGGATAAGAAATGGAAATTAACTTCCTAGAGTAGACGACAATAAGCAAAAAAAATCTATAACTATTGTAGCATCATGCTAAATTAAAGGAAATGTTTGGAAGAAGTGTTATTTTAAACTAGTTTTGTCAGATTGCTGATGTAATCAGGATAAAAATGTTTTAGGCAAGGGTAATAAACTATATTTCTCATTTTTGAAAAAGATTAATGACTTATAAAAGTGTAAAATAAACATTTATGAAAATAGTGGATGATTTATGAAAATAAATGATAAACGTTTATGAGAGAGAAAATAAGATTGTAAGAAAAAGAGAATAGCAAGAAAATAAAATGAATTTTAACTATGTGATAACAGCTTTACTTTTTCATATCCAAAATGTTTCGCAAGAACTTTTCTTTATTCTTTATATTAAGCATACAATTTAACACAAGGAAAAGTGAAAACTTTTAATTGGTGAAATGGATAAAGAATATGATATTTGTAGAAAATATAATGAGAATAAAACACTATTTATTGATAAATAGCTGAAAAATAAATAGAATTTTTAAAATAATATATTTTAATAAAAATATGGTGAAAAATCTATAGACATGGAGGCAAAGAGTTGTACTTTTCAAATAGACAAGTTCCAAAGAGAGAAGCCTGAAATTAAATCAATTTTAAGATAATAACAAAATACAAATCTTAGATGGTTTTATAAAAATATGAAATGCATAGTTAATACTCCATCAAAAATTCATTTTTTTGTGCGAATAGCAAAACGCAACATCCATTTTTCATTGTTCAACAGAGCTTGTTATCGATTCAGCGACCTCCTACTCGAAAAAACACGGTCTTTCTCTAAACTACTTTGAACTGTCACATATATTCTCTGGATTTTTTCGTAAAATCATAAATGTTGTAAATACATAAAAAAGTCAAGAAATTTAAGTAAAATTCTAACTTTCTGAAGTAGTCTGTGAATCATGTGACATATTTTGGAAGTTTTGAAGTAGATTTTTAGAAGTCTTAGGTCATATTGGAGATTGAGTCTTCCGCTCTCAATCCCCAAAATAACGGAGAGGAACAAAAATTAATTGTACAAAATATGTAAAGAAATAAAAATCATCTTTGTATTATTTAAAAATAATTTACATCAATTCACGATATTATTAAATAATTCATTCATGCAGGAATTATATCATTAATTTTTGAACTCAATAACTATGTTTTTTTATTATTATTAATTTTTAGAAAAAATTCAGGAATATTTCAAAATGGTAATATTTCAGAAAAAATTCAGGAACTTTTTTGAAATAATTGTTTAATATTCAAAAGAACTTTAACAATTTGTATAAACATCAAACATGAGGTATAAGCAAACTTTATATGCATAATAAATTATTTTATATTAAACAAAAAATTATATTTTATATTGTTGTTGTTGTTGTTACTAATGACACTTGGACAAGCCAAGCTCGCTATGCCTTGGCTATACGAATAAGTATACGAAATTAAGTCAATTGGGAGCGTCTTTCGTTTAATCAGAGCGCCATGAAGGTGAAAGTACGACTTTTGCTCTTCAAATCCTCCGATAGATGGCAGCACCAGCGGATCTATTCCCTCAATTTTGGCATTCATCTGAAGGGGGAGTAAATTTATCCAGACCACTGCACCCATGGTAACAGCTCAACGACCGACCACAGGACTTTCGATTTCACAGATTTAACGAGCACGTATATCGCATGTACTTGGTGGGTCTTTTGCGGCTTTGGGAATCGAAATTTACACCCTTCCGGATATATTAAACGTAGTAGGTAGTTTTGGGACCAAAATATTAGTCCCAAAGATACCTACAATTTGGATTCTTCAAAAAATTAATATTCCATATTCGAAATGTGAATTTTTGTTTTTCACATCAGATTAATAATTAAATATATTGGGAGCCATCTATATCATAATAGAATTTGTGTACTATTTTTTCACTGGTATTAGCGATTGTTTTCGGAAAAGTCTCAAAATTTAAGAGAAATTAAAGTCCATTGTTCTTAAATGAGAGCGACAGCTGAGACCTAAGTTTAAGAAGCTTTTAAACTACATTCAACTGAAAAAAAATGCCGTAAGATAAATAATATAAAACTGAGTCTGGCATTGTCAATTTCTATAACAATAAAATAATTTAACATAGAAGATTAAAGGAATATATGCCATTTTTGTTCAACTTAAATCGAGAATACGTATGATACTGTTAAAATTTTGTGAAGATTTATTAGTTTTTATTTATACTAATTTTTCTTTCCCAATTAAGAGCATAAAATAATTGAACACGGGCTATTTATAATGAAATCTATTAACCTTATTATAAACGGTTAATTTTTTGCAATTTTTAAGCTTAAAAAAATCAAAATCATTCGCAAATGCAAGTGATTCAAAACTACTTTTTTACTTGTGACTCAAATCAACCTAATGCACTAGATTCTAAACTTTTTAAAACCATGTAAAACTTTTATTTTAATATTCAAGTTTTTATTCTTTCAGGTTTTTAAAAGGAAGTTTTAACTACCATTCAATAACAAATATCTTATTTTAGAAAATGAAATCCATAATATGAGGAGAATTTTCAGTCGTATGTATGATTTAATTTCTTACACAACAAAATAAACCATTATGAGTTAAGATTAGTATGTTTCCAGAAAATTCTTTTTTAACAATGTATTCAGCAAACGTGATTGTTTATTTAACATTTTGTTAAAGGACTATATCTTCTTATTGCATTTATAACAGTTTAAAAATGTTTCATAGATTATCTTGAATGACATTTCGGAAATATAACCGCATTATAGCTTCATTAAACTAAATAACTTTACAATTCTGTAACCTGCTCTAACAATGCTAATAAATAAAGAAATAATCAAATTTATGTTATATACTTTAAATATTTCACATGAGAAGAATATTTAGTAAATGCCTTGGCTATTTCAGGAAACCTAAACATAGAATAATTATTGAAATGAGAAAAAATTAGAAGTAATTTAAAAGATGAAAATGAAATATTTCACTTTTTAAAATAATTGACACAAAATTACTGAATCATAATTATTTTATTTGAATGAAAGTCATTTAATCTTAATAATGCAAAAACTCTTCTGTAAGAGTTCTATCATTTAAGTTCACTTCATAAGAGCTTACCAAGAAGCTAGCAAATTTCTTCGCATCTAATAATTTTTCAAGGACATTTTTACCGTTATATTTAAAAATAGAACTTCTGTTTCAGATTAAAATGACAAAATATTTTGTGTAATTATTGATACATTTAATGTAAGAATTCTTTGGATTGAATAAAAATTAATTGAATTATATATTTTTTTAGAATTTGAATTTCAGCTTTAAGAATTTACTGTTTCCAAGGAAATCCTTAGTTCACTGGATATGATAATATTTTTAAAATTCAAATTCCAGCTCGAAAACATTTACATTTAATTCAGGTAGATTTTGAGTTCAACGAGTTAAATAAGAATTGTCTCTTACTAAAAGAATCAGTGAAAAATTAGATAATAGAGTGAATATTTAAAAATTCAGATGAGATTTTATTTTTAGTTTTTTCGAGTATCTGTACCTCATAAATTTTAAGAAAAAATAGTTAAACATATGTTTATTTATTTGTATTAAATTATTTTTTCAAAATCTATTTCATGAGCAGGAAAAATGCTTTCAATAATTTTAATAAAAAATATTCCATTTAAGTATTCTACTTCATTTTTATTCGATTAATAATATTAATAAAATATAATTCTAATAAAATATTATTTGAAAATTGAATACTATCTAAAAAAAATCTTAATTTAAAAGTATAGAAATTTAAAATAGTGTTCAAAAATCGAATAGTGTTTTAAATTTTAGATACGAATAATACTAAAAATTATTCTGAAGCAATATCATTCTAACTAATGAAAGAATTTTTTCCTATCAACTTAACTAGAGGATAAATATTACATAACAGTTTTGCATTTTTACACAATGTTGTACTCATGACTACCAGTTTCTTTAAAAATAGCGAGAAACTCTCTTTAAATAAATGATTTCATTGGTTCTGAATTATCGCCCGCATTGTGAATTTCAAAAGATGAGGTCATCCACAGAATGAATGAAGTATTATCACTCAACCTACTTTTTAATAACTTTCGAATGGCAATGATGCATTGACTTCTCTGTAACAGAAGTTTCAGTGTCGCATTTAAACACACATTGGCTTGACCGGCATCATTTCAATCGTCAAATTTCTCAAAATCGTGCCTCTTCGACCTATAATCCATTATATGATAAGACTGATGGCTTGTCAAAGTGATGAAGTAAAAATGAATAATCAAAAGCTACACGAATTGCATTCTGTTTTACCTCGTTCCACTTTTCCAATAATTTTTATTTTTATACTTGGATTCAAAGAAAAGTCTAAGCAATTCAGAATAACTTTTTGTTTGCCTTATGTTATATTTTAAAATAAATTATTTTCGTTAGTTGTACTAAGCAAGAAATTTAGAATTTCTTCAAATGCAATTAAGATATTATTACTATATAATTTTATTTCATTAAATTAATTCTAGTACTTGCTTTTTTATTTATATTATTTTATATATAAATAAGATAATAGTATACATAAGCTAGTTATAAGATATTCATAGAATTTGATACCTTTAAATATGCATAGCCAACCATTTATATTTACAACTAATAAAAAGCGCATTTTTGAAAACTTTACCTATGATATTGATTCAATTTTGATTCGCCAAGGTGGCAGCAGTTTGAAAATAAAGACTAATTAACTGAAAACATTTTACATCATGCATTATTCAGGTGAATCTTATAACTTCCAGACATTATTATTTATGTTTTATTTAGGGATATGAGAAAGACCACACTTACGTACATATTGCCAGCAACCCTAACCTCAAGCATTGCGTCATATCTGTGTTGGCTTACATTGACAGGGAATCTCTTAGATTTTAAACGATTCCCTGTATTCAAAGGATAAGTAAATAGCATTCGCAAAGAGCCTTTTGTTGCTCCTGCCAAGACAGTCAAAAAAACAATCCTTGAGACAAAATTTCCTTTCTATGGATGACCAAAAGTTTGTGTCGTACACTGACCTATATATTGGCCTGTGGTCTCGTATTTTTCCTTAGAACAGTAACAGTTTTAAGGAAATGTCTAATGCAATGACATTAACTGATGTTTATAAATCTTTGACAGTTGAAATATTTCACTATATGAAGAAATTTGCTGGGGAAATATTCTATAGTTTGGGTTGACATATATTTGTGAGCAAAGTTTTGCTTGAATAAAGAGCAATAAGAACAAACATAGATGCAAGTTGGTTAGCATCAACTTGAAGGACTGTGAAGAAAATTTCAATAAGAAACCTCACTTTTAATTTCAAAATTGTGGAAAAGAAGTAAGATAAAGTTCATTGGTCTTATTAAACTAATTTGACACATATAAATGGTTTGAAATTACTACAATAAATAAATTAAATTGCCTCTACTTTATTTAACTTAAATGTATTGATATATAGATTTAATATCCTAATTTGCTCATCCATATCTCGAAGTGGGAATCGAACCCACGAACTATGGGACAGAAGTCCAGAGAGTTAAACATTTAACTGCTAGCTTGTGACAGTTTTTCATGGAAATACCACAGAATGGTCTTAGAAATTATAAGAACTCTAGCTTTAATTAACTTTTGTCAAGAAACTTGCGTGAATATTAAAATAACAATTCACATTTAACCAAAAGAATTTTAAAAATTTATTTATCATTTTATGACTTCGTCAGAACTTCGACTTAAAGTGATTTTTTAATGCAAATAGTTGAATAAAATTTAAATATGAGTTTTTTCAACTATTTACACATTTTGAAATATGCATCAGATCTGAAATACATGATAATCATTAAAATAAAAAATAAGAAAATAAAAACCTTAAATGTATGTACGAAAATTAATATATATAGCTTCCAAAACTAGAAAACAAATCGATTTTTTGAATCGCAGTACATTAAGAAACTCACCTTTGTTTTAATTCCTTGTTTGTTTTGAGTCACATTTCATTGATTTCCAGAGCAAATTATGTTTGACGAGATATAAAATTGAAAATGGATCTTCCAATTTTATTAGATTCGTTATACACACAACTTCAACTTAAATTACACAGAAATTATTTTTTTACCACATATTGTCTTCTCTGATAACCAGGAAGTAATAACTTTTTTCATATAAATATGATTGTTAAAAATAAAATACACAAGCATGATTCATATTATATCAATATGAAATATGATTCACATAAATTAGAAGTTAATTTTAGTTTTATGAGAAGTTTAACTGGAATAGAATAAATTAAAAATATATTAATTTATTTTTCCATATTTATTTACGACAACATATATTTGTGTTTTAGCAATTTGATTTTAATAAGGTAAAAACTACTATTCCCTTTTAAGAACCACATCATTTTAATAATTCATTCTCAATTATGTGAAGAGAACTATCCTGAAAATAAAATCTTCCTATTATATTTATTTTGTTTATCATAGTACACCAACACAATGATGAAATAAAATTGTAATACGGAATATTGTTGTGGCTTAAGCTTTTCAGTTACTGGTTTAATTTTTGCCATTGTTAAATACAAAACAATTAATTTTCTTTGAACCTTGTATACTGGCATTTTACCTTTGGTATTTATGACTGAATATGGTTAAAATGTTTCTGACTTCAAAAATTCCAAAACTACTGACTTGTAAAATTCTAACTACGATATTAATATATAAACTATCTAGATGAACAACTGAAGTTTTAGTAATGAAATATAGTAATTATGCAATGTGTTTTATTTAAATGTGCATTATTTTAAATTATAATTTTATGCAGTGTATATTATTTTAAAAAAAGACAATTTTCAATCAGTTATTTTTTCAGTAAAGCTCTCTGAATTTTTATTGGTTTATTGTTCAACTCAAATGGGCTAAAAGCTTTTGGGAATGAACTATATATATTTTCTATTATATAAATTGGATTCTTTTTAGACCTTAAATCAAGTAAGTATTGTGTTGTTAAGAACTCAGAATAGGGGTGTTATGACAGCCTGTTCATGAAAGGGATCGCTCTCATGTAAAGAAGTTAGCGAGTTCTATACCTTACACAGCCATTAGCCGCAGTGGTCAGAAGCCCCAATGCATGTTTAGACTTCTATAGGATCCAACGTTTCACCACTGATGTGGCATTTTGTGAATAGAAATATGCCACCCAGATGACGATCTCGTCAGTTGATCTATTTCAAAATTTTAATGCAGATACTATTTTTATGGCTCATGTCACTTAGAAATTGGCAATCGGAATTTTATCGCCGAAGTTAAGCTTAATGAAAATATTTTGGAGTCTTTTTATTTAGTGAGTCTAGTTTAATTCTCCATTTGAAACTGAAAGGGAATTTTTTCGATTTTTTATTGAATTATTAGTATATGTAAACCAATAACCAATCAATAATAATAACCACGGTTAGTTACATTTTTTGTGATAGTGACGAATTTCTTATCCGTGGTTGGATTAAATGCGAGAAACATCTAGTTTTAAATACAGTTTTTAAACATACTGTTGATATTATCGTAATTATAGTATTCAAATCTAAGAGGTTTTCATTAATTTTTCTCTCTATCACTTTTTAATTAATCTGAATCAATTTGACCTTTTCTCATTTTCTTTGATAAGTTAACTTAAGGTATATTTTTGAAAAAAATGAAACAGAAGAAAATTTAGCCATTTTTATATCCTTTGATAAGTTATTTAATCTTTTGTTCTTGAAAATTCGAAACAAGAATCAATTAGATTCTTTTTCATACCCTACGATAAGCTCTACTATTCATTTTTCTTTGAAAAATTTAAATAAGAATCAAGCTGGTGTGCTTTAGTACTTTTATCCTATGTTTTTAAAAAACTTTTGATCAGTTTATTTGGATTCATTACAATGACATAGACATAAAGGGAATTCTACATATGTCTACTATTTGTACTTATTGTCAGTTAAATGTCTAATAAAGTTCCTCAAAATTTCTTTTATGATTTAAATTTTGAGATTCTGTTAGTGTGTAAACATTAGTCATTTTATGATTTTGTACTAAAGCTTTTTCAAAAATAAGTATGCATATTTTAAGATAGTTTATGATATTCCTTTGATTTGAAAGAGATCGTTTGATATTAAATTTTCCTTTGAATTAGAAAAATATTTTAAAAATAGAAAAATATGCAGTAGTAGTTTTTTAGTGTCTGTGTGTTATTATTTTGATTCAGACATACAATTCTAACATCAGATGTAGCTACTCATAATGGTTCAGCATGATTTTAAACCTGAAGCTCACTCAAATGGAATAAAAGTTTACCATAGATTCACGAACAAAAGCAAAATATTTTACGAATTTTAAATCCATAGCCTTGATAAATAATTATATTTCATATTTTTAGATTCCTTTGTACTTCTAAATTAAATATTATTTGATATGACAACGAAAATTTAGCATATTTGTCATAACAGTTCTAATCTCCTTTTAATTGCATTGTACATTTATAATTAGTTAATAATCCCAAACTTTTTGCGCATAACTTATGCACAAAATCAACAGTTAATATAAACTAAATCAAAAAATAGAATGACTTCTTTTTTGGGAAATATGGTCTTTTAATATAATATTAAATTTAGTAATAAACCCCTTGCTTTACCCTACACTTACGTCAAATATTAACTTAAAATATCTGATATATATATATATATATATATATATATATATATATATATATGAACATGTATATACGTTTGTGTGAGTGATTGTGATATGTTATATAATTTTATATAAAAGTGATTTAACGTTTCATATTTCAGAAATACGAATTCGGTTCATCTTTCTTTGTTTGAAATTAATCTTTTTATACATCATGTATACATTTTATTATTTGTAATTTAAATTTCCAGAGAAAAATAAAGCAAATAATGGAAATGGAAAGAAGCGCCAATAAGGTTAATAGGAGACGGCTACGGTCTGCGTATTCTAGTCATAAAATTCTCTCTTAAAAGATGTGCAAATGGTAAAACAAGCTGTTTCCAAGGCACGGTTAGGATTATAAAAATCACCATGGTTACGAAGCGAAATCAGAAAGAAAGAGCAGGCTTAACTACTCTATTTCCATAAGGACAATTCCACTTCATTTGAAATAAAAGAAAACATTGTTGTCGACCACCTCTCCCACAACCCCTGGGTGATTTCTCAGCACGATGGAATGCTTCTATTTTTGGGAGGGGTCCACTGACATACATAGCGCCTTAATGGGCCCATCTTGGGGATGGGTCAGTGGAAAGGTCGTCGCTGGGTGCTGTTGAAAGGCTTTCATTTCTTTTCAAAATACATATGATTTCTTGAGATAACACTAGATCAACTTATAACATATCTATTTATAACGTACGTAAATTGCGCCAGGATGAAAACATTTAGATATAAGATATGTTGATAAAAAGCTGTTAGCCGCGCCACATCATCTAATTCAAAGTTGTGGGTGGTTCACACGAGAAATTATCTTTAAGGTTTACTTACATCAAATGATTCTAAATTATCTGTCAGAGAGTTCTAAATATATTCATAATGGAGGAGGTTTATTTAATATTTTCTGCTAGTTACATTGGTTGATGAGAATTTGGCATTTACTTTTAGTATCATCCCATCTATTAATTCAGCCACGAAAAACAAAAAAGTCTCTATAAATGTTGTGGTTTGGAACCAAAAATGTTCGCCTCTTTTTATCCAACCCCGATTGATACTAGATAAGAATATTTTTGTTTTTATAAAGAAAGATGTATGTTGCAACTTTTAATAATTTTTTTTCAAAATGCGAAGGAAAACAGTGTTGTTGACTTGTGTATTTGAAACAAATAAAGCTCTATTTTTTAATTCATATTCAAATTTTTATACCAAACGAGTTACGGCTGGAAGATAATAAGTATAAAACTTGCATGAATTTTAAAGTAAACTCGATAATATAATACATAGGAACCAAAAATTCTTATGTAATATGAAAAATATTTTTAAAAACAAAGTTCTTCCTAAATCTCCTAAAGAAAAAGTTTTGAGATATTATATTAAGTGGTTTGTAACAATCCATCTTAAGATTAATAAAGTAAGAATATCAAAACACGACGAAGAAAAATATTCAAAATATAAATAGAGAAGTGATTTATAAAAATGTCCACGTCGTATAAAAATTATGAGCATGTCATGGTTTTGCTTAGATTTTCATTATTGAAACAAAAATTTATTTCAATATGTGTCACACATATTACAGAATTTTATATTTTAGGTATGCATTTTACCACAAACTGGTAAAATATATGACAAAAATTCAAAATTCTGTAAAATATTTAACAAATTAATTTATTAAAATGATGTAAGATGAAGCATGGATCAAATTTATATTTAACAATACACAAGAAATTTTTTAATTGAACAAAATCATTTAAGATTTTAATAAAAATTTTATATGAGAATTTTATGTCCGAGTTAGATTCGCTTAATGAAATCAGCCTAATTACGACATTTTTTAAGAATTGATATTAATTCAATAAATTCTCATATTTTAATCTAAGTCTCTAAGAGAAATATATATCGAATCTGCAGCTTTTATATGGAGTTATATTATAAATCTAAATTACCTCCATAAAATTGATTTCTTAGTCTGATTTTAGCGAAATGGTGTAATTTTTGTAATTCAAATTTACCAGTTTATGATAAAAAAATCAGCATAAAACATTGTTCTGTACACCGTAAAATTTCACGGAATATAATATCCTTCTGTTAAAATGGAAATTTGAAAAGGAAATTAACTTGGATAAGCACTTTCACTATCAAAATCTATAAACTGATCATAATATAAAACTATAATGTGTGTAACTGTGTATCGATGGATATAAGTAACCAAAGACAAGCGCACAAAACAGATATATCGTGTTTTTTTAAGCTAAGTAAATGATTTTACATTAAATGAACAGTATATATGCAATCAAAATTTAATTAATGAACAATTTTGACTTAAAATGAATATTACAGTCACAGACCAGGAAGGTCGAACACTTGCCAAATGAAGCATATTTTAGTAGTTTTTTTTTATTTGTTTTATTAGCAGTTTTTCAGAAACTATCACAAAAAATGAATCTCCAAATATCTAATACAGAAGAGGGTATTAACACATTTTTAGAACGGTTTCGAGACCGTTTAATTAATGTTTCAAATGTAAAGACTATTTTTTAAATGTTTGATCTGATAGCCTTTTTTCTGAACTTAAGTCTGCATCGTGATTTCCATGATAGAAGAGCTTTTCGTAAAATTTCCAAGGGTATTGCTTTCCATTTCCCTTCTACTACTTTTCAGAGTCCATCTATCGTGGTAGGTTTGCGCTTAGAAAGAGCTCTTTTTAACAGACCAAAGGCACAATAGTCCATAGATGAAACGTCAGGGGACTTCTCAGAAATATGTTGAAAAGGTATATATGCAATACCTGTATTAGTCTTCATTTTTTCATGGAATGCAGTGGTAGTTTTCGAATTTTGACTTGTAGCTTTGTCTTGATGAAGTTTTATTCTTTGAAAGTCTTTGGGATAAAGAAGTGAAATTTCTACTGTAAATATTGGACGTCAAACTTTCTCCTGATACTATGATGAGTTGATTTTAACATTTTTTCTACTCTTTTTATTTTTAATTTCCCATTGTAGGAGAAACCTGCGACTATCATAAGCCCCTTACTGAAACTTTCTTTACATTAACGGAATCAGGTTTGTACATTTTTTTCTCCTCGTTTCCTATAGTAAATAGACCTTTTTTTGTTGCAGTCATTTAGGTAAACCTATGCTTCATCAAGGGTCACAGTGTATTTCCATTTAACTCCTGCTAAAAGATTTTCATACAGGATTCTACAAAATGTTTTGCGTTGAGCCACATGTCTCGGCAAAAGCTGGTGAACATTATGTTTTTTAGCTTTTTTAAGTTCAAATCTTGATTTATTATTTTATTTATTGTTGATACAGATGTATCTAAAGACTTTGCAATTGATTTCTGTGTTGATGGATTTTCTCTTGTTACCAGCGATTTCACTTTAAGAACATTTGAAACAGTACGTACTTTTTTCGGATATTCGTTTGGAGTCTTCTTTCCATGTAGAAATAATGATTGACGGTTTTTACCTGTCCGATTAATAATGTTGCTTATTTTGCACTTAAAAATTTTAATAGCATGCATTTCACAACGCTTTTGGATCCTGGAATAAGCATATTTGTCTTCGGAAAGCGCAAAAACAAATCCTTCAATCCACAGCTTGTTTATTTGCGACATTTTGAAAGAAGAATAAATTTAAAAGTAGCTGACGCTATTTCTCTCTTCAAATAATAATCTGTTGCTAAAAATTTTTATTCTAAAACATTTACTTTTTTTAAAATTCTTAATCGAAACCGTTCTAAAACTGTGTTAATACCCTCTGTATTCCCAAGATAATTTAATGATGGGCATATTGTAATTAACTAATGTGTGAATGTTGGATCAATTTGAAGAAAATAAAATAATTTTATTATAACACATAAGATGGTAAGTTAAAAGTTGTGCTCGTGATTTTCCATTCAGTTAAGATTGTTTCACAATGTTTAAAAATACACGTATGTGTTATAAACTAAAAAATTGCGTTAATTAATTTAACGTCACACAAGAGTAGGTTACAGTTAAAAAAATTGTCGATTAAATCATATAAATCAAATCTGATCAGGAGAAAAATCCATTATATTTTTTTCATTGACTCAACTATCAAAAGTGTAATGTGAAAGTATTTTATTTGAGTGTGATTTATGCGATTCCATTAAATGTTTCGTTAAAAATTATTTTGCTTTATTTAAATTTAAGTTCGGTAAGATAATGTATTTTGCAATTTAATTCTAAAATCTCAAAAAATTATATTTTTGCATTTTTTTACTAATAGAATTCATTATTTATTTTCCTCCTTAATTTATTATTGTACTTAAATCCGTTAAATTATAATCAAGCTACAAAATGTCAAATAGTTATTTCCCTTTTTTTAAATCTATTTTCTTTGTGAATGTAAGGTGCTTCTTAAAACTAATATTTTAGTAAATTTTGTGTTTTTGCATTTTGCTAGGATTTGTGGTTTGGATACCATTTTTCTAATGTCTCACGCTATTGTTGTACCAATGTCATTCTTAGAAAGACTAAAAAATTGTCATAAATTTATACACCACAATCGTAATCCTCACTTTTCTATTACCAGAACCAGACATGTCGCCAAATGTTTGCTAAAAGATTTGGCGACATGTCTGGTCATCAAAATGTTAGTATAAAATTCACTCTTTTTCTTCTTACCTGGGTAACATTTTTCAAAACTAGTTCTTTGGAATTTTTATAGATATAAAACTCTCTTAACTATTTTGCAATTGTTGCGATAATTCGAATTATCTTCCAAGAATGTAACATTTGGCGATACTAAAAAATGTAATAAAAGTATTTAACATTTTTTAAAAATATTTTTGAAAAATTTTGAATTAAGGAAAAAAAAGCAGTTAAGATTATAAGGTTTGAGGAACTTTTGCATGTGCGTTTGCCTTAAACATAAAATACCTTTCGTTAAACACGCAATGCTTCTTTTGCGTAGAAGCATAATACTGCTACATCGCACACAAAAGCAATTATAAGAGCAATGAACTATGTTTATTTTATCAGATGTTTTATAGAAGATGCTTCCTGTATTGTATAGATGCATGATGGTGAAAGAAAGTAGTTGGAATTAAATAAATAATATTTTCGTGAGTACGGAAATTTAATTTTTCTCATACTCTCTACTTTCCATAATGATTTACAGATAACTTTTCTTTTTTTTTAAATATAACACATGCTATATTAACTTATTTTAAAACCATTAAAAATCTTTCTCTCTCAGAATACAAAATAAATTCGTTTATTGGGAATATCAAATGAAAAATTAATCGCTCGAATAATCGCTTGAATCGCGGAATTAAAATGAAAAATAACGCTAAAATTGTGAAATTACATTTTTATAAAATTATATTTTCTTACTTATAATACTTATTTTCTTTTTCTTTTTTTATTCTAATTTCTTTATAAATTTTAAGATAAAATTTTAAGATTTGTGAGAAGATAATTTTATAAATTATATCGTCTGAAATATTAAAATAAAACAAATTTAGGGATATGTACACTCGCATACTGAAAACTTCATTAAGAAAATCAATTATTTTAAAGTCTGATACATGCTAAAATTTACATAACAGCTTATAACTTTCAAAATAAAGATGAAATTTTTCATATTCACAAATAAATAAATAAATAACGCGTTATGAAATTTTGAAAATGAGCAAATAGTTCATAAGCGTAGAATAAATAATGTATGAATTAGTTAGGTAGATTTATAGAATCCTAAAGTATTACGAATAATATAAGAAACATATTTATAAAAAAGGTAGTATAAATAATGAAAATAAATGTTAGTGTATTCAATTTAGATCAATCCGAAAAATGGACATAATCGCTAAATCTTTAGGATGTGACTGGTTAAAACACACATAAATATAATATTAATATTATTAAGTAAACACAGTTTATATATATATATATATATATATATATATATATATATATATATATATATATATATGATATATATATATATACATATATATATATATATATATATATATATTGTGCGTGTTTACTTAACAAAGAACTCTTGAGTTCTTAATGATAAATGTATTTATTCAAAAAAAAATTTCAACCACACTTAAGAAAAAGTTTTATAGTATCTAATTATTCGCTTAAAAAAGATATTCAAAATTATATAAGTATCATTATAATTAATATTATATAAAAGCAGAGTATATATATTCTGCCTGTTACAATTCGATCAGATGAATAGTTGTTTAAGCCTTTTTTTGTTTATTAATTGTTTAAAACAATAAATTTGAGAGTTTAATCGTTTTTAGTTAATACTCTCAAACTGAGTTTTAAAACAGTTTTTAACTAAACTCCATGGCACGACAGCCCATGTGGGCCAAGGCCTATAGTGCCCATAACTGTTTTTATGACCGAGGGCCCTGGGGTGCGAAGCATATGTCCCAGTTAGGTGGTCAGCCTAACCCCCAGTGTTTAGTTCCTAAGCATGCTTGGTACTCAGTTAATCGACCCACTGAAGGGATGAAAGGCTGAGTCAACCTTTCCCAGCACGAGGATCGAACCTCGGACCTGTGTCATGGGAGCGTGAAACGCTGCCACTAAGCCACCGGGCTTCAAAACACTTTTTAAGTACTTCTATATATTCTCATGGTCAGATAACGATATACCCATCTGGAACTACAACCTGATATTATTATATTTTTAATGTAATAATATTTTTTGAGCAAAACCGTAAGCTATATAAATTTTATTTCTTTTACATTTATTATGAGTTATTTATTTAAAAATTTTACAAAAAACTATGTTATCTAATGTGTCATGGGAGCGTGTGTCAGAAGTTATATTTTAACTCTGCGAAAAAATACTTTTATTTAAAATTATACTTTTAGTTTATTTTTAGTCTTTCATAATTTTGTAAATAAATATAAATATATTTATATAACTGCTAAACAATTATTAGTAATTATAATTAAATCATATAGTTTTAAACATTGGAAAAAACTGATTATCACAGTACATAACAAAATAATGTCCATTGTGTTTTATATACAAGGGTGTGAGTATAAAACTAGATCGGAAAATCGGCATTAATTTTATCATTTAAATCTAAATTAGCATATTTTGATAGGATCAAAGATGTACTAAAAATATAAAGAAAATATTTTGCAAAAATGTTTCTTATAAAAAGTAGACATTATCACCTATTTCTAGAAGAAAATCCAGAAAAACGTGTTATTTGTTGAAAGAAATTAAGGATGGTTCGCGCGCAATTGCGGTCAGCTCATACAAACTGATGATAGGACTTAAGGGGGGAGTTAAGTGTAAAGTTTACTTTGTTAAATTAACACGAAAGAGGATTTTACTCTGTATATGCCTAAGGACTATGAGACTTCATATGTATTATTTTGTTGTACAGGAACCACTCTTAATGCATATTTACAGCGAATGAACTTCAACCTTTGAAAAACAGGTAGTCACTAATATATAGTTAGCATTTATGTTTGACAGCTTTCTTTGTAGCATATTACTTCTAAGTAGAATAAAACGCCACAATAAGGCATACATTCGCAAAGAAATCTGATGTGATTAACATAAATCATTCTCAATTCCACCTGGATATATCTTCGCTCTTTTATATTATCATATAAATTGTTAAGTAACATTAGATATTTAAATAAATATGTTGTTCTGGAATAGGTATCTATTATTCATTTAATGGAAAGATATGAAGAAATACAAGAAAATATATCGGCGCACGAAAGTAGGAAGTAGGATAATTGACCCTGTTTCATAAATGTTGAGAGGATCTACCCACGGCAAAAATGTCAAAATTGTTAGCTATAAAAAGAAACATGTCTTACCTTAACGAAACAAAGCAGCTTTATTTCTGAAGCTTCGTTTATGATTCGGCTATTATAAGCGAGAACAATCTAATTTTTATACATTGTAATAAATAATTAAACCGTATTGAGAAAAATTGTGATTAGTCCACTGTAATTTTTCTTAACATGGTTTATTTTGCATAGTAAGTAATTGATACGAAATAATAAAATTAATACGATAAAATCAATGCAAGTTTTATCGTATTAATTGATGAGGAAAGTAATTATGAAAATACGTATTTGCATATTTTATCCTTTCAAATTACAGATTTGTCCAAAGTATATTCCTTTTGCTGTCCTATATGTATCAAATTATGCTATTTAATTTATTAAAATTTTTAATCACCAAATAATTATATCATTTACACATCTCATATCTATCATAAATATTTTTTTTCAATAAAAGGATTTTTGGTTTTCCTTCCATGTTCTTTCTGTTTTATAGGTCTTTTTATGGGGTTTGTTTAAAATGCAGTTTTTTTTTCAATATTTTTATTTTACTTTTTTTTCTCTTGTAAAATTATAATTCAAATTATGCATTGTAATCTACACATTTATACTTTCAGTGAATCTTTACAATAGATCATTCGAAAAGATCTGCGGCTATGTCAAGCAAAATCATCAAACATTCTTAGAAAAGATCAAAATCATATTCCGTGGTCTTTTCTCTGGAATTTGAAACATTATTAAAGGCAAACATCACCATAAATGTTTTACCTTGAGTTCACGACAAATGAATTAAGTTTCTGTATTTACTGAATGATTAAAGAAATGATATAATAGCTTGTCTTTTCTTCCCGTAGAACACGTAAGTCAAGCATTATTCCCTAAGCCAATATTTAGGAGAATAAGGTCACAGACTCTTGTAATTGCGTAGACCCTTGTTTGAAACTGTTGAACAGATCAGAAAGCAGATTCATTAGAAATATCCAGCTGGACGTTCTACGATGGGCTCATGACTAATGAAGTGTGCTCCTTTATTTTTCCTTACATTTTGAGCGTCATTTAAGAGCTACAAGTGTTACTGTGATTTGTTTCTGGCTCTTGTCAGACTACTGAAATCAAGCCTTATTTAAGAGCAATAACTAAGAGAGTAAGATCACCTATTACTGTAATGCTTGTAGCTTGAGGTTGTTGAACGGATCGGTGGAGAAATATCAGTCAAGTCATAGTTCGATAGCCTCATGACAAAAGAAATCAGTTTTCTCCACTAAATTTTGCACATGATTTAAGAGCCATGAATGGTAATGTGGCTGTCAGAACACCTAAGTTAAGCATCATTGTCAAGTAGTATTTAAGAGAGTATAGTCACCTATTGCTGTATGAAGCAACTTTTTGCGAATCAGAAAATAGAAATATGTAGAAATATCAAGCTGGACATTTTTGACTGGTTCGTGACAATTGATTAGGTTTCTTTTTTCCCTAAATTTTGTGCGTGATTAAAGAATAACGAGTTCTACTGTGGCTTGTTTTTTCCTCCTGTCAGGATATTTAAGTCAAACATAACTACAGACCCAATATTTGAGAGAGTATAAAACGCCAACTTTCCTTTTGTGCAACTCGTTGTTTGCGGCGGACGAATGATTCAGGAATCTCGAATTATGCATTGTCAAACTGGACCTTGTCCAATAAGATGAATGCCCTCTAATGATGAATGCCCTTTTTAACTGAATTACTGCAGGATATTATTGATGTACATGCAGATGAAGGAGACAGTGTTTGAATCTATTCGTTGTTGAAGTCATACTATGATAACACGTGGTACAGCAGTTTTAGAAATGCTCTCGTACGGTAACCACTCAAATTTGATCATTCTAAGAAAAATCAACATCAATCGCAAGTACGATGATACTGCATGCAGTATCTGTCCTGCCAGATTCTGCTACCAAATAAAGAAAATTCTCATCGGTGGTGGATAGATCTCAAGATGTCTTCAAGTAGTCAGGTCTTCAAACCCTTCATCAATTACACATCTTTAAAACATATTGAATAACATCTTCAATCTTCCCTGAGTAATTTAAATTTCGTTTAACAGTCATTGTATTTATTGGAAGATCTGCCACAACGGAGTAGCAGCTATTTAACTCGTTCTATATCCTGCAAAGAATTTGTCTTGGCTTGCCACCGAAAATTGTTTTCAACTTTTACTGGAAAACTTACTTTTACTTTCTTTGCATTGTTGTTAAGATAATCTTAATACCTGCTTTCATTAAAAACCTTATTGTCTACGAGAACTATTTCGAAAAGTGATCAACTACTTTCGGTTTAGAGCAGTTGAACTCGCATAGACGATGGAATCGATTTCTCCTTTAATTTTTATTCAGAAATCACTTCACTAAGAAAGATTATGGCAATTAAAAATTCCTGGAGGCCTTTTTTTGCACTGATACCTCCCATAATGTCCCATGCATGAACTGGAACCCTATCTACTAAAATGAAGAAGAAGATTATTAGCTCAAATGTGTTCTCATTAATGTACTGTGATCAATTTAACAAAAGTTTGGCAAACACCAAAATAGACTTTTACAGTTTGGGTTCTCAGAAAATTTTCTGCGATTGTTAGAATTATTACATAAGAACCTTTTCTTTGATATCAGGGAATGGACAATCTAACAACCAAAGTCTATTATAAGGCATATAAGCAAACTCTGTATTTTGCCTTCTAAGAGCTCCTTTCATAAATATGTCACATTTAAGTGCCGTAAAAGAAATCAAAAAAAAAAAAAAAAAACTCCCGAATACTCTCATCATCAAATGTGCATACAAAAATCAAAAATGCACACTTTAATAGCGGCTGGAATCTAACTTAGAACCTACCGCTCTGGAGAACATGATTCTTGTAACTAAGCCAAGAACTAATTTTCTCACCTTCATTAGAGAATATTTTAATTGCTCATGATTCCTCAGCAGGTACAGCACATACTAAAAATTTGATGATAAATTCTGCTCAGATTCAAAATCCGTTGCTTTTATCTCAATACTAAAACATCAAAGTGACAGATGTCTACAGACAAAACTACTTTCTAGATCGAATCAGAGAGCATTTTTTCAATAAAACCAGTAATAAATATGATCATGCTCTAATAAGTATACTTAGGAATCCAGTAATCATAATTATCCATGTTCATTTCCCATTTCACTTTAATAATTAGATATAAAAAATAATTGCAACGGAAAATTACTATTCATTATTAAAACAACTTTTTCATAGTTGCATTTTATTTATTAAGGTGCTACGAATAAAAAGTTTAAATATTTTAATCTTTGTTCCATTTATATATATAAAACAATTAGTTTTATAATCATTGACTTGTCTTTATTTTCCCTATTTTTCGATTCATTTTAAAACCTTATACTTCAAGGATAAATTTTGAACTTTTTAGAAATACTTCTATCATGAATCAAGGCGATAAATATAATATTGGCAATATCTTGCGCTGAAAGTTTTGTGTTGACCTTAAAATGTCAAATATTTATTAAACAACCCACTGTCTTTATCGCCTACACCAATGTCCAGCAATTTTTTCTCTTTTAATGAAAGGCCGTTTTTCAGATTTGAAAAGTTTGGCGGCCACAATTTCAAAATTACTTTGCAATATTCAATGGGAACACACTGAAATAAAAACAACGTTGAACATCTCGATAAAAATACATGGAAAATAATGTTGGAAAGTTACGAATATTTGCATTGATGAAAATTTTGGATAATTATTTACATATTCCAGATAAATAGCACGTCGGAGAGCATGTTAATTACATTTTTATAAAGAATCAATTTTGTGTTCTTTATAAAAATACAGAATAAAGTTATAATTTCCGATTGATTAATATCAAATTGCCAAAACCAAAAAATTCAAAGAACTCAAATTTAAACTCTGTTTCCTGCCCTTTAACAACTCAAACTGTGAATCAGCATTCTGCCTTTCAAATCAACAGATCACAAGTTTGATTCTCACTTCGGACCTGGATGATAAAACTGAAAGCTGTGTATCCGTCAGTTCTCATGCGCAAAAGGAGACCATAATACGAGAAAAAAGAATCAAACCATTACTCAATTTCTAATTCTTAGGCGAATTCAGAGACACATATAAAAAGAACATTTGTATGGTGTTGTGGCTTATACCTTCTGGTTAACAGTAACATCAAACCAGGTTCATGAGCCCGAACACCTTCAAACAATAAAGCACAACTTCACGGCTCGAGAATAATTGGCATTTACTTAAACCATTGCAGGCCAAAATATGGGCAGGAGTAGTTTGAGTGGCATTGCATTTTGGATTCAGGAGATAAACTTTGTAGCTCGTCACATGACGTTGTAAACGAGTGTGTTCACTTCGAAATTTTGCAAGAGTTGCCTGATCGCACCTGTTGCCATCTCTGAACAGAACAGCACCAGGGAGATTTTCCTCACACCATTTGTGCACGAGGAAACTTGAATTGAACATGTAAATTCTGTTAGAGAGTGATATGTGTGTTAAAAGAGAAGAGAAAGTCTTTCTCAATGGATAATTAAGATGTAATTGAACTACTTAAACACCTTTTAATTTCTTTAATATTATCTCTTTATGTATGGTTAAGAAATTGCAGGGCATTTATAAATTTAAATCTTGCTAATACCTATATATGTCATTAGTGGCACAGGTCTCTATGTGAAAAACTAAAATGTTGCATAAGTTTCATTAGATGCACTTTAAATATTCTTATTAATTGTATATGTTGGATATCAATCTCATCATAAACTTCTAAAACAAAAAACAAACATTTTATTTAGATTTCGTAAGATTCATTTTAAATAAATGACAGCTTCAACACTTTAATTTGTAAAGATAGTGTCTTTAGAATTGTTTTGTTATTTAATCAAGAACATCACACACCAATAGCCAATGATAAAGTTTCTGTTGTATTATTATCAATTCGTGACTCATCTATATAAATAAAAATCATTAATCTGTTTATCCACCGAATATTTTTCTATGCAGAGTTAAGGACAGACTGAAATGAAATGTAACTTATATTATATTGGTCTAATAGTAATTTAAGACGTAGGTTATATATTTCATTTTAAAATTTTACATTGCAAGATTGATTATTGATTTAAATCAATATCAATTCTGATTTGTATCCACTGTAAAGTTGCTATTGCCCCGATGCACATCGTTCTGGAACTCTGATGAATTTCAAAAATTGAAGCATGTGTTTCTTTCGTCCTTTCAAAATTGTCATCTGAGCATAATCGTTGGAGACAAAGAAGAAATAATCCTCTTTTTTCTCTTTTTTCCTCTTTTATCTATATTGCCAGAGTGTAATTTGTTTTTGCTTTTTTAGTAATTATAATGATATTTATTAATTTTTCAATTTTTGAAAATGTTTTGTTACATAGCACCAAATGTATTTACGTTTCCCAAATGCGCCATCTGTCGGATGCATTGGAAAGCGGATGAAATGAGTCTTCAATATTTAATAACTTTATAATTAAAAGGAATTTCCAACCATTCCACACCTATCACCTCATTTGTTTTTTTTAGTTAATATATCCATATAAAACCTTATTTCGGTTCAAAAGATTTTCAACAAATCTAAATAAATTTAAATGTATTTTCTAAATTGGAATTTTTTAACTCAAAAACTAAATGCATATCACCATTGGAAGCCACAGTCCCTGGATACAGAGAAACTTGACGCTCTAGTATTTAATAAAGTGCAATTGTTAACTATATGCTTATCCATTATTTCCTAACTAGTACTTCATAAACAGTCTAATAATCAATAATAAATTAATTAATCCTTCGCGTTTCTAGGTTACCCAGTAACAACAAAAATATATCTTCTACATCATTTAATTGCCTGGTAATGAGGTGCCTTCTATGTTCGATTTCGTATAAATACCAGATTCTTTTTTCAAGCGATCCAGTGATCATACGATATAATATCTTTATATCATATATTATATCGTATGATCGCTTGGATAATTAAATTAAATTTGATATGAATCTAGGTTTTGCTAGAACCTTCTTTGATTCATCAAACCTGATATGAGTTGAACAGGACTGGCAAACGAAAGACATAAGAAAGGGTACGGTTACATAAAATCAAGACCTGATTTCAAATGTTGCCAAACATAAGAATGAAATCAGTAATTCTAGATATTTCAAGAGATTGTATTCTACGGATAAGAGCACATTTCAGAAATGATGTCTTCAGAAGAGAAAAAGCTGTGTTGGAGTATCACAGGTTGGAGTTCTTGATAGTGAATTTTCAATCAGATTTTTCATTTCACTGTAGAAGCAGGAAATGTTTTTTTTATTTAAATAACTTAATTTCTCCAATTAGTTAGCCGAGTAGGAAGTCGAATCGTTAGCACTCTGGTATTTGGTTCAATGGAAAAAAGACCTGATTACCACCTCTTGTTTGGATGTTCACTTTAAACTAATATGGTCTGGTCTCAGTCTAATCAATCCTCTTGTGCCAAAAAGTGACTAAAGAACAACAAACAAATCAATCTTCAGTTGGTTATGACTTTCTTCTGCTGATTATGATCTAAAATTGTTTAATATTAAAAACGACTCTAGAGCAAGAAAAAATCTATTCCTTAATTGATTGTGACACTTTCTACTAAAACAAAGTTACTAGGACTCATTACTATTTAATGTTAAGATTTGACCACAAAGTGACAAAAGTAAGCAAAAATAATTTCACAACTGAAATATTTATGATTTATAAAATCAAATTATAAAGTGGAGAACCATAGAGCTTTTGAAATGTCTTGTATATAGACCATTTATTTTAATTTCTTTTCCGAGAAAATTTTTGTACTTGATTTATATAGGTTTGTTGAAATTATCAGAGTATTTACGTCACACCACAATGTGGATACAATTTCAGGAGGAAACAATTGTAGGACATCTGATGATCTGAAGTAGAATATCTCCTTTAAAGACTTTTTATAGATATTAGGCCGTATTCATAGGTTGTTAAGGTGAAAATCCAAACAACTTCCAAAAATCGACCCCAATAAAAGTGCAATAAAAAGTATTGCTTACAATAGATAGAAGAGTTGCAAAGTTTCTAGGATACAGCATGGGACTGCCAATTTTGAAGACTACTATCCGGATATTAGGCCACGATAATCCTCAGTTTTACTTGTTTTGAAATCGCTAGTGGACAGCCTGTCATGACTCTTAAAGCTGTCATAAATTATTTAGTTGCTCATTAAGGAAATTGTGCCATAAGGATTAACTTTTTCATTGACAGTAAGTCGTATTCATGTTCCACAAAAGAAGAAACTTCACAAATTCTCATACACCATCTCTATGGACATCTTTCAAAAAGCAACATCCTTTTCTAGCAGTTGGCTAGGGACTAGAATCGAATCCAGTATCTTTCTCTTTGAAGAGCACTATCCTACCATGAGGACACAATGATGTCTTCTGTTCAATTTGAAAAAACATTCTGATGAATTCTGAATTGCCCTAACGTGAGTGGTCTTAATTGAACACATACTTTTTCAGCACTACGATCTTCAGATAAAGTAAGTGTTTCGCAAACGATAGCTTTGCGAAAGCAAAATTTGTTGAGACCACTTACAGTTAATAGAGCGGTCGATAAAGGAACATTTAAGACTTTCTTTGTTATTAAAACCCGGTATAGGAAAAAGAAAATGCTATCTATAGATTTGGATTGTTGGTTCACAAGCATTCTTATACGTAAAATGTTATTTATATTTTGCATTATTACTGACCAGTAATGAGAAAATTTTTACAATACGCTTCCCGGAGCCATTCTCTACAGATCACTAAACACAAATAACCACCGAGTAATTCTGAAAAATAATCTAATGATGATGTTGATATTTGACATGAGATCTACCGTTTCATGCCATGACACATTAGCAGAAGAATGCTAAGCCATACAGATGTTTTAAAGCACGTCCTCTAAGTCAGATGATCTTCAGCTGAGTCAAGCATTATCTAGTGGTAAATGAATCTAGTATTCGACTGGATCCCGTTATCTCCAAGTCACGAAAAAGACGCCTTTCTTCATCAAACTCTACCACGGTTCCCCATTAATGACAATTCAGTGAAATATTAAAGTCAATGTTTAATGACAAGTATTTCGTGCTATTCTAAGCATGGATTCTTAAACTCTCTTCCGTATATTTTAATTAATAGAACTATATATTTTAAAGATAGTTTATTTTCTAATATGAATTTTTTTATCATTCAAATATATATTATAAACTTTTAAATAATTAAATTTTTATTTCTCCTTCAATAAACCACAACGTTCATAAATCGTTCCAGAATTTCCTCTGCCAATTCTTTTTGACTAAATATTCACATTATGCAACTAATTACCCTGAATAGTTAAGACATTATGAACATATTACCCAGAATAATAGCATTATTATCATTTGATAAAAGTTTCGGAATTAACTACCCAACTGAGCTCAAGCTTTATTTAATCTCAATGGACTAAAATCTAAAACTAAATTCTAGATCTGTGGTGATTTAGAAATAAAAAGCGCCACTTTCTTATCTTATAAATTTTTTTTAATTTTTCTAACACCATTATGATGACTCTAAAAAGGTGAGAGATTATCAAAGTAAAGGCTTTGATGGTGTTTAACGACCGTCACTAGTGTAGAATTTCAAAGACAAGTGTGCTATCAAACATCAACCGCATCACTTAGTTGGGTTTAAAATTACAAATCAATTGGCTGTTTTAGGCAAAAATTTTAAATGGCAAATATAATTTTTCAGAAACAAACACTTATGCTTGCCTCAGACGCTACGGTGACTTGGTTGGTTAGGACATTCATTCCCGTCACTAGAAGGTAGTGAGTTCGAATCCCGATCAAATTGAAGAGCCGTCTGTTTGCTAATAACAGCTTTGGTACGCACAAGATGTTGTGGTCGCAATGCTTTTCATTTGAAATGACACCTCAAGGAGTGGCAGGCCATGTCTGGGGGGGGGCTTCTGCTTAGTCCCCGCTTTTAAATTACGAGAAATCCCCCACTTTCTGAACTATGGTGTCCTACTATACAAGTTGCCATCACTTCCGCTCCTTTCAACGCTGAAAGGTGAAAATCCTAGTAGCAGGCGGGCATAAGAAATGAAAAAAAAAAACGTTTGTCTCATGAAAGAAGTAGCGCTTTCATGCAAAGAAGTAGTGGGTTTGGAACTTAACTAGTAACGTGATAGAAAAGCTAACAAATTCTACGCAACTTATTAACTGATTCTAATTTTTTCTAATAGTATGATGTAAAACTTTAGAAGAATATTGCTCTAATTCTAATATCAGTCACATTATTTGACAGTGGCGTAAAACTGCGTTTTAGTAAAATAATTTCATTTGACTTAAGCTCCTAATCAGAAAAGAATAAAATAAAAAAATGAATGAATGTGAAGAGCAAAATACATGTTATGTGTCATAATTTCATAAATTTCTTTTTTATGATATTTTAACTTATTAAAATACGGAAAGAATAGGATAATAATAGTACGGGTGAGTAAAAGTGTCGTACTCGTATTCAGAAAGTAACGAGTTCGATTCCTGACACAAGGTATGATATTCATTCAAAGAGAACACATCCATATAAATTCCACAGGGGCCAAAGCACCTCAGTGGAAGTGGCATGGAAGAAAATATGCCAGCAATAGTGTCAACCTCGTTGCAGAAACCTATATCCAAAATTACGAGGCAAGTGGCATTTTTAGCGGCTCCTATGATTAGAAATAAAAACCGAAAACGGGTGGCAAGACCAAACCAAACGCTTAAAAAATTACCTATATTAGTAATAAATATAGTTTGTGTTTATAAATGATTAAAGAAATAAGTAATTTTGAGTTCCCCTTCATCGGATGTATTATTCATAGCTTTGAAAAATCACAATGGAACAAGGAAATTCTTTTAATATTAAGAATTTGTTGGAGTGGAAGATTCTGGGTTCGATAACAGTCACTATTGAACGACGGGATATTGGTGTTACGGATCAGCTTTCTGCTAGCATATGTGTCGAAAAAATGTTTTGGAAAGTTTCTTCCCAGTTAATATGTAAATACGGTTCTCAACATAATAAATGTGCCAACTGATGGCTGAGTGGTTAGCGTTCCTGACTCCTGAGCTGTGGGTCCCGGGTTCGAATCCTGTTTCGGGCATGGATATTACGTTCTTTCTCTGTTCTCTCTGTGTTTCTCTGTCTTTTCTTGTGTGACGATGTATGAATGTGGCCCACCCTATAAACGGGTTTGTGGTGGTATGGCGCGGTCAACGCTACTCGCCTCCGTGACTCGGTTCACAGGTGCACAAATGAGTAGCAGTCTCTGGCCTTGTTGTGGCATAGCGTTCATCACAAAAGTTCCCGCCGTTGGAAAAAATATATAAAATAAATGCTGTCTTGGAAAGCAATAATTTGCAGCGAATATTGAAATATTCTATAGACGCTTTCCACTGCGGGGAGTCAAAATAGTAAGCATGTTATTTTTCAAATTATATATATTATTTATTATATCAATTGAGAGAGTGTTAATAATTGGAGACACGAGAATATAAATATTATTAACTATACATCAAAACTTGTGACTGTCTATCAATATCTAAAGAACACAATTAAAGGTTAAATAAAAATAATAATAAACGCTTTGTATATTTCATACCTTTGGAGTTGTCGAAGTGTTTTCCATTAGCATAAACTTTTAAACTGTAAAGTAAAATTTAACAGAATAAAAAAGACACGCATCAATAAAAGTGTTAAGTTGCTTCTTAAGGACATGGGAGTGATTTTTATGCTTCGGTTGGATGCTTGTGGTGTTATTGGCTTTTACAATGTAAACCAGATATTTTCCTCTTAAGCGGCATTTGCCTGCGTTTCATGGAATAGCCGCAATACTTCAGCCGTTTTGGTTCTTTCACTTTTCTCAAGAATTTCAAATGACAATACGTCTCAACGAAAACAGTGAAAAATAGAAGAAATACATTATTGTGTCTTTGTGATAAGGACAGATCTGGAGTTAAAAAGAATTCTTTTAACGGCGTGTGGATAAAAATTTTTTATTTTTTATTTTATATTTTCAAAATAAACATTTGATAATTTATATGCTAATGTTTAAAGAGTATGGGAAAAGGAAACTGTTCCTCTTTAAAACAAATAATATAGTTTATTTCTTTTTCACTCTAAGGTTACTTTTCGTACACAAGAGCTGATTCGAGAAGGGTCGACCGTTTAATGTAAACCACTACTAACATCTACCCTTGAAATGGGAATCGAACTCAAAGTTGTTGTACAGAAGACTAGAACGCTATCAATTCATGTACACAAGCTCGGGAAAATTTAAGTCTGAAATTACGTGTAACATGATGACGTGCTTTTTCTATTGAATGTTTTTAGACTTTAACATAAGAACTAAAAATAGAAAACAATTTCAGAAAAAGTTCATCTTGGTTAGGGAGTAAGACCACGCTCAACAGAGTAGAAGATCCTAGGTTCGATCCCTGCTATTCTTTCTTTCTGAACTGCATTTTTGCTTTCTGAATATATGTCTCTCGGGGAAAATGCTTGGGAATTTTCCGGATTTTCTCCCTTGAGACACGTGAATACGGCTCACTACCAATAATAAGTCCTCCAGAAAGATTATAAATACCCGATGGATATTAAAAAACCTCACAACAAACTTTGCCTATAAAACTGTCCACGCGGTGTCAAATAAATTTCAAATGCAATGTAGAATTGCTCGACGATTATTTACATTAATTTTTGAGGAAATCACACATTTATTCTATTATTACATTCATTTAAAAAAACTCGTCGTTGCTTTTAAATTTAGTGAACTCGAAAGAAAATAAATTATGAAACATTAAACATTCGTTAAAATTAACAACACAGAGGAATAAATATCTTATTTCGAACCAAAAACTATTAGGTAGGTCGGTCGTACTATGATCACCTTTTTAGAGGGATAATTAAATCGAGACCTATTCATACCATTGACAAATATCCCTATTTGAGGTAGAAATACAACAGATGAAATGTGTATTAAAAGTAAAGAGCCCAAAATCTATATGTAACTAAATATATATCAAGTATATCGATATATACCTATCACCTCATTTCGATACTGCATAATGGGCATCTTAACAGCCAAAACATGTTGTAAGGTTTTAAATATCCTTCGCGCGTTATAGTTTTCCAAGCGGACTTCTCTTATACTGCAGAACGTATTCACATTCACATATACTGGAAAGGAGAAAACCCGGAAAACTAGCAAGCTTCCATCCCCGATACATGTGCATCCATCGTTCGACATTCAACAGTGATCGGTATCTTTACTCTGAAGACCACGGATATTGCTTATAATACACAGATTTTTGTCACTATGTGGCAGATAATGTAACTGAAAACCAGGATAAAGCATTCCTGTGTGTGTGGGTCCGCTAAATATTTATTACCTTCTAAGAAGATTTTCAAGACATAGAAGACTATATTCAAGTGTCATGAGGATATAAATCATTGAAACTCTCGAGCATTCACTCCAACAGACTTGCGTGTAGTGCATAAAACCCACATCGCATTATTGAACATTGCAAGGATCGAACTCTGAACATTTAGCTCGGAAGACCAATATATTACCATTACTCTTGAAGAGAACATTTGCTGTCTTAGAAGATGCAGAAAAAGAAGATACTGCCTTCACAGCTCTCTCTAGCATTGCACACAAACACACACAAGTAACTAAATGTGTTCTAAATGATCAAAAAAGGATCGTTAAGCTACAATTGATGTAACTGATCTGTGTTCTAAATGGTTAAAACTGCTCTTTTATGTATTTTGTAAGATGAGAGTATTGTAAGAGAGATGTAGTGTCATATATATTATCGATTATATGAGACATATATATATATATGTATATATATATATATATATATATATATATATATATATATATATATATATATATATATATATATATATATATATATATATATATATATATACATATATATAAAATATTTCAAATAATCAAATACCCTACAAAAGTCATACTTTTTCCGGTTTTGTCTAATGAATTATATTTTACAAATGAAATCGTCAGAAATAGAAAACCATCTATGAAATTAACTATTTAAAAATTAAAAATAATGAATTAAATAAAAAATTATCTTGTTTTACTACAGAATATGTAATTTTAATTATTCAGAAATGTAGAAGCATGTTCTAGATTGTAGATAATCCAGAAATTATTATGCATGTATAAAAATGTTTCTCAAAAGAAAACTTATAATAAGAATAATTAAATTGCAAAATCAGTCAATGCTATACGAAATAATAAAAAAGAAGATCAGTTTATAAGTATATAATGCATAGACCTATGTAACAAGAATATAAATGTATAGCATCTATCAAACATTGTTGCACATATCCATATTTTTACAAATAGTTAAATATTGTGCAACTTATAGGTTAACTGTTTCTCCTAAAACAAAAACAAAAAAAACCTGATAATACTTAAGCAAATTAGATTAATAAAATATGTAATACCAAAATTAATATTTTAAAATAAGCTTTACATTTCAAATGGAATCATTTGCAATATAGTTTTACGTATTTAATAAAATCAATAACTAATATTGATCTTAATGTTGAAAAAGCAAGTATTCATAAATTATATTTAAAATAAGTATGAAAAAGTGTCTTGATTTTATATGTAAAAAATATACTAAATGAATACTTCATTTGTTAAATTAATTAACAACATAAAACAAGAAATTGAGAAAAAGATAATATAATGCATTATGTCAATTAAAACTAAAACTTTTCAATTTAACTAATGTCAATTAAAATTAATATTTCTCAATTAAACTAATGACATTTATAACTAATACTTCTCAATTAAACTGATGTCAATTAACACTAATACCATATTTAATATTGTTTTTGTGGTATTAATTCATATTTTAAGATAAATTTGTGTTTGAATATATAAAATTCTATTTTATATACACATTTTGGTCTTAAAATTTAATAGCATTCAGAAAATTGAGTTAATCAATTTGGCCTGAGAAACATCCAAATATTGGATTCCAATTCAAAATATAATGTGTTAGAAAAAATATTAATTATAACAATACAGCTGATTTATATTTAAAAATGTAATTTTCTAAAGAAACAATATCTTTTGACAACTTCCACACACATTAACAAACTCATATTATTTTATGTTCTGTTTTCTTTACGTTGCCAACTCTAAAGTTTTAATATATTTAGATTATATAGTTGTCGAATTAAGGTTAATAAATTTCATTAATCTTAATTAGCAATTATTCTTATATAATATTTTATTTGACTTTATTAAAATTATGATGAATATTTTTTTAAGTAATATTTTATTCAATGAGAGAGATTTTTTAATAAATAATGTTTTATATTAAAGAATAGAATAATCATTTAATAAAATTTTTCACAAAAAGGAAAATAGTTATATAATTCGCAATGAAAATTTTAGCAAGAGTTGACAACAGAAAACTAACACAATAGACAATTTATCATACATGTTAAGAACTGTGAGAGACAGAGAACATTTGTCATTTATTTTAAATTCATCATTTTAAAAAAATAACAGTTTTTGTTACAAATATTTTACTATTCCCGAACTTGCATAACAAAATTAAATAAAGTTATTGACACAGAGGCAGGGGTAATTTGTTCTTCAGAATTTGTTTGAATAGAGGGCCACAAAGTAAGTAAAGTTTACAAGAGAACGCATGTCCAAGGTTCCACTGTGGAACTTATTGTGAAATTATTTGAACAAACCAATAACCTTGCCCGTTACTTTTTCCTGCTTCGCCATTAACAGACGTTGCTATGGAGTTCAACCGAACAAACACGCCATAAAGCAGGATACGGAAGAACAAGATATGTTACTTCACCTGCCTCCTTTCAGAGTTCTTTCTGCCTCTACTCGATGAGTTGGTAAAACATATTGGCTGGCAGGAATTGAAAGCCTTATTTGGAAATGCTGACCTATGCAGACTTCATTCTTATTTTAAGCGACTGGATTTTAATTCAAACCGCTAAGTTTATTTGAATACCAGTTAGTTATATATATATATTTTTATTATTATTTTAAAGGAGTTGATGTATGGCGCGAAAACAGATAAGCTTGCATTGTTCTTGATTCAGTGGAAGATTTCTTTGTGTTCGTTGCCATTTTACCCTCTTAAAGTTTTTTTTTTATTATTGAATAGGCTGTATTCATTTCAAGAGAGTGAAAGTACGACTAGAATACAATAAGACTCGAATTAACTATCTCACATGGGGATCTTGAACGTTTTTAAATTGAAAACTATTTCTGTTATTTAAGTGGCAACATGACTAAAAAATTTAGGTAATAAGTTCTGCATTCTCTTTAAAATAATTAAGTGCTTCAACGAATCCTTTTAGTCTCGAATCTGGCAACGTAAATATTTTTTCCACTTATATTTATTCTTATAAAATAATTTAAGTAAATAATGGATATATTTCAGGCGATAATGGTTTTTCCCTTTTATTTATTTATTTTGTAGTGAAATTAGACAGGGTGTCTATACAGTATCTCATACAAATAGACACCAAAATCACTTATTATGTTGTGAATAAAAATACAATATTTCGACTGAGATGCTCTTTATATTTTAATTGTTTATTATATCTTTGAATTACTAAACACATTCGCATGAATTAAAATTTATCTAATAGTCAAAGGGCAACATTTTATTTTTTAGGAAAATTTGTTACTTTGAAACGGTATGGCGTTACCCAAAATGTTGAGAGAAATTTGAACTCGAAATTAGTGAATAAAGCACTTAGATTTTGATTTGTAATTTATGAAAAGTCTTCTAAAAGTTTGTTGCTTGAAATGAAGCGAAACTTTGAAATTTGGTGAAAAAAATACATCTTGACATAATTCAGTGGTAAACTGATAGTGAACAATGAAATCACATTCAACATGCTCCGGAAATAAGTCCCACAAATCGTGTATTAGGCTATCAAATAAACGATGTCTATAAGCAATAAGATTTATATTCGTGAAAAATAAATAATAGTGATAAGAGATCCTCAGCTTCTACGTCAATCATAATTATCTACTATTACAGCAAATAATAATTCAATTTAAAGATATATTTGATTAAAATAAGATTTAAAAAAAGATTGAGTAGCTATTCACTGGGTAAACAATCACCCAGAAAATTCATAAGAACTCAGTTAAACTTAGAAATGCATAGCTTAGAAATACAGAATGATTTATTTCTTTTTGGGTGTGTCAATCTTTAATGTAAAAAAGACTCTTAAGTAAGGGAGACCGGCATTTCCATGTAACAATAAGAAAGATATTAATGATATGCAAAAAATAACCTCCAACACAATGAATATGAAGTATTATGAGAGCACTTCCTGCCATCAAAAGTAAGAAAAAGTAGATCATTTCATTAGACGAAGGTGGAGTTTGGCGCAAGATAAAGATCAAAAGTCAACATCTTTACGACTTATGAATTACGTATCATTTTCGAAATTGTTTTGTTCGTTCAGATTTGTGTGTTGTGGAAAAAAATACCAAGGTGTGTAAATATTTGAATTAAGTATTACCTAATTGTCTATGCAATTTTGAACTAAATATTACTATATTCAATGATAATATTTCGCCAAGGGAGCCAAATGGATGTTTTATTTGACGCCACGAATCTGATAGTTGAACAGCAGAAGGTCGTTATGAGGGACTTGAACACCAGATGTATTTTGTCTTCTGAGTGGATTTTTCATTGATAGAAGACCATATTTATAGGTTGCAAGAGAGAAAACCCGGAAGATTCCTACTAGCAGATGTGCATGCACGAAACCAAAGAGTTCAATCCATCTTCTTTTTTTAACAGTATCAGAGATCAAACCAACAAATCGAAGCTGTAAAGTTATTTTGGATGGAACGTTACAGTTAGCGAGGACTGAATCATTGAAGAGATCATCATATGACTATCTAATTCGTAATGAAGAGCCCAACAGATTAAGCCTATTGTAAGACATTTCAATATCCACCACGTATTGATTACCCTTATTTTTCGGAAGGGTTTTACTAAATAACAAGAAATCAAGGTAAGGAACAAAAAATACCAAAGCAACCACCTAAGCAGATGCTCATGTAAACAGATGAAATGTAAAATTCTTCATTGTTCAACAATAGATGGGATCGAACCTGGTAAAATTCGTTTTTAAAAGCATTATCCTATCTCCGGGAAAATCATATTATTTATCTTTTAATTTTCTGCGTAACCTGTCATCTAAATATTAATTTAAAATAACAGGTTACATATAAATAATATTTAGATTATATGATGATAATAATAATTTTAACATCATTTAACAATTATAATTGAATAATCATTCTTATTATACCACCAACAGAGCCAAATGAACAGAAATACTCTGGTTCAGAAGGATATTGAATTCTTGCAGATTTACCAAGAGAGTTGCTGAACACTCTGTCATTGAGATTGATAAATGAATTTCAAGATCAGTCTCGGGTACTGTATCTAGTATCGTTATATGGATTGTAATCAGAAACAGATTGAATGACAAAAGTTTTCCATTTTATGAAACATCCAATTGACAGCTGAATGGTAAGTATTCTTACCTTCAGTCGAACAATTTGCCCATTCAATTACCAATTCAAGGAATGATATGTTTGTAATGATTCGGAATCTACACATTAAATTGAAAATTCTTAGCTTTCATTACAAACGGTGATTGTAGAAAGGCAAGCAAATAAAGTAGATCATTTTAAGAAACAAAGATAAAACACCCTTGAATCAAGCTCATTAATTAAAAATGTTACAATTTAATAAAAAGATAATCAACTTGTGGCTGGCTGTAATCAATACTGTAATCAATTTAAACTTTGACTTCACAACCCCTTAAAAACATGCAGTAACACTGTTCAATAAGCTAAAGCATTTTCGAACTTTTTGAGAATAATTTTTAAGAAATTAATAATTTTTCTACATTTATTATACATATTTTCATTTAAAGAAGGGGCAATTTTTTTTAATTTATATTTATTACAAGATGCATATATTAAAAATTTTTGTAGCACATAAATATAAAGTAAAAGGATTTGAATTATTTTTACTATTTATTAAGAAATAATTTGAGTTATAATTGATTTTTTTCCAATGTCTCTTAATTTCTGATAAAGGACTACAAATTTTTGAATTTTAACTTTAAGGTCACTGCAAATTATCTAGTTTTGTAAAACATAACCACTTTCTTACACTAAGTTTTTTAAGAAACATAACTATTACCATTCCATAAGATTGTATGACAGAACTACATACCCTGAAAAATAATGTTCAGAAAGTGTGCAAAAAGGACTATTTGAAAAATATGAAAAAACCTATTTAAAATATAAAAAAGGTCCGAACACATAATTTTTGTAGAATTCCACTTTAACTTTATTGTAAATTTTACTCTAAAAGTTTAAATTTGAATAAAATAGCATTTTTTCTCTCTAGTCTACTCTAAGACCTTATTCGTTCATTTTTCAAGAGATGAAGAATAATTGATATTTATAAATTAAAAACAGTTGGCTTTTTATTAAACAATCTTATTCCTCAACAAAAGATATTAAATACTTTTTTCTTCTACAATGTTAGTGAAATATGATTTGATTATTTTTAAAAATTATATTTAAATTTGTTATCACTAAATATATATTTGTTACCACTAATAAAACAAGTTCAAAAAATAATTACTCGAAAAATTTTAAATATTTTCCATAAAAAATATTGTTATAAAAAGAGCGTGAAAAAATTTCGCTCACTATGAAAATTTCATACTGACTTAAATTATTGTATGAATCATCTTAAATCGGAAAAACAATGTATTCAACAATATCATGCTATATGATTGACAAAAAGCACAACCCTGTAAACAAATACAGGAGATAGTGAAGAATATAATCAGGATAATTTTAAAGTCAAACTATTTTTGATATCAATGCATCTGACTTTCGATTCATGGGTTCGATCTTCATTTTAGAAGTCAATAATTATTACAAATCTTATTTAAAATTGTAAAATCTCAGTTAAATCAGTACTCGCTTAAAATATAATTGTAGAGCGACTAATCAACCACAACACAATGTGGCACATGTTTTTACTGAACTATCTAAAAGGAAATTGGTTAAGGATATTTCAGTAACAATAAAAACAAATTGTTTGATAAAATGTTGCCTAAAACCTACTTTACATCAATTCAAATAATTTTACTTCAGTATATTGTAATGAAATGTACAAAATACCTACCTAAGAATTGTTTGCTCACAAGACTTGGTGAAACTAAATAAAAATTGCGCTTCGTAACATTCCTTTTATGGCTGCCGCAAAAAAGATACAAACCTCAGAGTTACCAGGTTTGAATTCAAGAAATTTATTTGTCCATATTTAGAAAGAAATAAAATTGCTGATATAGTGAACCAGATATCTTGGAAAGATTCTCCAATTAATAGTTCGAGATTTTTCTATTTAATAAATTTTCCCTTCTGCTCTTTTGAAAGATTAAATTATATGATAAAATGCTTTTCTAATAACTTATGTCTCCCGAATATCAGAATAAAGACTGATATTGTTAATTGTTCCAATCTATTTGTTTTATTACGCACGTAATACTATTTTGGAATTCTTCTTTTATTTTCGAATCAACACTAATAAAGTGTGTTGATTCATTATGATTGATAATTTTAAATCAAAGATCCCAACAGATTTTAACAATGTCGTAGAGTTTAAGTGAGATTTGGAAAGGGAGGAGGAAAACGGAAATGATGTTTTAAATGGTACCTTCACCCACTCAAGCGTGGGAGAATGAAGGAGCACCGAAGCAATTAATCTCTTATCATTAATTGAGTGGGCCAGTTGGGGCACCTTTTGATAACTAGCCAACAGCAATTTTCTCTCATTTGAAAACAAGAATAAAAGCTCAAATGAATTGTATACAGGAAATTGAGAAGAAAGAGTAAGTCATTTCTCCTTTGAAGAAAAATTATGATTTAATTAATTTAATGAATTGATCATATAAAAGAAAAAGATTATATCTATAAATATTTCCTTTAATGAATTATTATTCTTAATTAACTGCTTTTTGCTTTAATGAAAAGAGAGCGAGAGAATAATTGATAAAAATCCAAAAAATAAAATATGACTGGCTTGAAATACAATTTTAAGTTGATTTTATTTTAATGTATGTACATTTATATCAGTTTAAGTAAATAATCTTTTGCTTCACATTGGTATCAAATTTAAATAATTATAATTTTAAATCTATTATCATGCAATACTGTTTACAGAAAGGTCACGCTATTTAATATAGTCTTTCCGAACAATATTACTTTAAATAATGTTTAGTAAAAACTATAAAACTATATGGATTTTTTATTAAATACTTAAATATATTAAACACATTTTATATTTTAATGTAATAAAAGTTATTCAACTACTAAAAAAGTTAAATATTATCATTTACACCAAATTTTTATGGATGCATAAATTCCTTTTGATCAGTTAACAATTTGTAATATCATTATAATTTGTAAGAAACTTACTATAAACATGTTTGGATATTGTATAATTTACATAATCAAGTTTAAAGTTCCATTTTTTAAAATTTATTTATAAGTTAAAAAGGGGTAAATGTATACAAAATGTGAAAAATAGGTTTCTTAATAATTTATCTTAATAATTTCTTAATGTCAAGAAAAAGTAGTTTTCTGAATGCGTTCTGGATTCTTTATCTAATAATATAAAAAAGGATAAATTCTATAAATGATGTACTTTTATTAATAATTTCAATATTCTGTATATATTTTCAACAAATAATTCCTCTGTGAAATCTCATTATGTAATCTAACATAATATGGATCTTAACATTATATGAATTTTATATTTTAAAATTTCTAAATTGAACACAGCAGTTAATTTTATATAAAAAATCTAATAATTAGGAACTCAAATATTAATAAAGTTTATCACAAATTTTATTAATCTATACGGTCATAATCATTAAGACTTTTTTTATAAAATTAATTATTTTGATCAATCAATAAAAGATGTTATGAACAATCGCTAAAAGATTGCTCTAAAATTTTAAGAAAATAATCACATTACATTAAATAGCATGAAAACTTGATTAGAATAATAAATTATTCAGTACTAAATGCAAAAATCCTTAACTTAATTACATAAATGACTTATGCTTAACTTAATTCTATTAATTAAACTTAATTTTATAAAACACTTATATTGCAATATAAATTCACAGATTAATAAAATAAATCGCTGATTATTCTAAAATTCAACGCATAAAAAGTAGTATAATATTACAAAATATCATTTAAAAAGTCCATAGCATATAAAGTCATCACACCCGGTTATTTGATTCGACTCTGTTGAAAACAAAACCAAAACATTTTAGAAAAATAATTGAAATTTGCAATATTAAATCAGGAATTTACAATAAATTAGGAAAATGATGAATATCTAGGAAAAAATGTTTTTTAAAGAAAGAATTGATACGAAAATAAAAAATAAGTTTGCAAAAAGTAAATTTACTTATACTTCTATTAAAATTCATAACAAAAACCAAGTATTTTCAACGTAAATAAATCTAGGAAAAACCTAGTCACGCCCATGAGATTTGGTGAGTTCTTTAACAGCAGCAAATATTTCACATTTCCGAATATGTTGCCAGCAGGGAATACTTAATATTATTTATAATATTAATCGATATTACTCGAAAAAGTAACACATGTAAGAAAAATAAAGGAAGAAAATGTTAGTTGTATATTTAAGAATTGTTTCTAAAACAAAAAATTTTTCAGAATAGAAGCTTTAATTTTTACATAGAATCAAAAATAATCTACGTTCATCTATTTACCTGATTTGCTTAGAAGCAATAATGGCGTACGATATATTCTTAATGGATATTAAAATTTTTAAGCATAACGTGAAAAATAATTAAATTCAATTAAGTCTCAAAGATAATTAATTACACATACCTCACAGTAATATAAGAAATCTCTGAAATCATAATAAAAAGGTTGATTTGGACAAAATTCTTTACTCACCTAAAAAAAAGAAATTAATTAAATTATAAACTTAACATATACATATTAATACAGCATTATATAGAAAAAAGACATGAATTTTATTACAAATTATGTGATTAGTTTAGCTTAGAAAATTTTGTACTTGAAAATATAATACATTTTCAAATGCAATTTTTTTTATTTCTGCTTCATGTTAAACAGTTTGTCAAATAATACAATTATTTTGAAACTATTAGAAATTCTTTGAATTGATAATTTTTTAGGCTATTTTGACCACTAATATTTTACCAAAATATTCAGTCTTTTTTATCATACTATTGTTTTTGCTTTGAATTCTTAGAAATTTAGTTAATTTAATCAAATTTCAATTTATCTTTGTTGACTTATAAAATCAAATTAGATTAATTATGTAACCCCATTTAATAAATTAAATAAAATAAATGTATGTTAATATATATTTTTTTATTTCTTCATGTGAATTTCAAACTTAAACTGAACTATGTCCTTAGCAATTATTTTTAAAAGGTAAAGAAAATAATTAAAAACCACAGCATTCTTGATAATGAATACATAAGCAACACAAATACTACTAAAATCAGAATTTTTCAAAGTTTACCATGAAAGGGAAACTTGTTTTTTACATATTAAAAAATTTCTCCATTCTCAACAAATAATAACGGGACGTTGCTTGAATAATTGATCGTACATAAACTAATTTGGTTTTGCTTAAATTTAATTTTTAACTTAAATTTTATATACTAAAAATAATTAAAAAAGGAAAACTAGTTAATTAAAATTTAAGGATAAGCCGACTTCAGAAATAACCCATACATTTATAAAAAAGTGAGATCACAAATACGCATTTAAACAATTTATACACATAATAAGTCACGTGAACATTCTTATCACAAGAGGAATAATAAAATTAATCGTTTCTCAAAAATTTACAGCTCTATCTTTTTTTTAAAAAAAAGTCATTGAAAAATTTTATGTTTAACACTTTTTAGTCATAAGAAGTTTAAATTTTTTTGAATTTAAATATGTTTGGATGATATGTGAAACAGATAAATCATTCACGAGTAAGCTAGAGTTCATAATACTAAGTAAACTTTATTAAATAATGACCCATCTATTCCTGTGAATTTCGATGTAAAATTCAAGGGTTTTTAAATGGGCTCGAATAATTAGAGTAGAGCCCAAACTGATGTTAGGTTAACAGTTTGCTGAACTTGTGCGTCAGGGCTTTTTGGACCTGGAGTAGGACAACACAACAGATAACGTTTTTTTGTATTCGAAATATTTTTTTAAAATTCGATAGTTAAAAAAACTTTATAAATTTAATAATATCTTATCCATTAAACTCATTAAATGCAGCTTGAAATTTCAGTTGCTTCGAAATTCAAGATACAAAATCATTATTCTTAAAACAATTCATAAATCTCAGACATTTTTTTAAATTTTTAATTTACTATTAATTAGATTTTTTTCATTATTTGTTTGAAAACTTGGCAAAAACATTTCCATTTATAAATATTAAGGGGTATGAGATGGTCATGTATAAATATGGTGAAGTCATTAGTTTTAGGAATAGATTGATAGGTTCGATAACTAATTGTTTTCTTTGCACAAGAGGACTTCGAAAACTCATAAGGCTTAATGTTCTTCCAATTTCGTGCTACGGCAGTTTTAGAAGAAGATATTCATCACTTTGGAAGTTATTAATTTATATAGCTGCAGATCACATCATTGGACCATAACTCAAAATTGTAAGACTTTCGAAAAGGTTAAAGGAAAATGGAAGCAGTAAGATGAACTAAAAACAGTAAAAGAACGATTTAAATAGAGATAGTTGAACCTTATGATGAAACAAAATATTTAACTCGATTTTTCCTTTTCTAGGGCCCTTAAAACTGGTTATATGCTTAGCTCACTAAAGTGAAATAACCATTTAAAAGCAATAAAATCAACTGTATCAAGACATGTCAAGGAAGAAATGAGATTGAGGTTTCAAAACAGTTGATTTAAGAAAAATCTAGAATCTACAAGTATTCTTAAAAGTGGGAAAAAAATGCTAGTGGGAAATCTGTTTTTGCCCAGTTTTTCTCATCGATGTAATTCAAATTTTCTGTTATTTTTAAAAATAATGCTCTTTTTGATACAAAAATGGCAAGCAGAAATGGAGTTAATTATCCTTGTTCGATAACAGAAAATTCTTATAGTTCAATACTTTAGTAAAAAACATTTTCATGATGTATACAAAGTTCTTTTGTCTGCGCTTTTATTGGGCATGTCAAATGCATGTCTTAAAAAATTTCTTGATTAATTTATTGCTATCATGCATTAAAATATATGTTTCATATGACGAGAGAAAAATATAATACAAATACATCACTAAAAACATTTTAAAATTGCTGTGAATTTAATCATAACTGCTGTCGTTTGATTTTTGATATCGCGAATTTAACCATAACCACGATCGTATGCTTTCTGACGTCACATCTCAATGTTTTTAAGAGTTTGTTCCGAAAAAAAGAAAACAATTTTAATATAATGTTCTAAACTCTTTTTTACTGTAAATAAAATCTTTTGCAGTCTTAATTGAGAGATTGATAATAAAACTTTATTCAATTTAATCTCTTTGAAGTAAATGATTCATTTAATTTTTCTGAAAAAAACATTTTAACATAATGTGACATTTTTTCAACTTAATCAAAGTTTTAAAGTATAACACGAATATTTTCGTTTTTCTTATAAAAAAAATATGTGTAATCCTCAAGGCATTACAATAACACGCTTAAAAAGCGCCATAACATCTTCAGCTTCCATTAAAGGTATTGGATAATTAAACTTCTAAAGAAGATAATCCTTGTCATTAGACAAGAGCTTTTCTTTTCACCAAGACCAAAACAACGCCTCTTGCCGAAGCGTGAAATTAAATCATGCTTTCAACAATGGCAAAGAAGTTCAAAAAGCGTTTCCCACCGACCTCCCATTTCACGCTTCCTGGTGTGAGACGATCATCAGATACGCGACAAAGAAACCGTTTGCCTTCAGTTACACATCTCAGCCGTTTTAAGCAATTATATAATATTTAATTTTTGAGTTATATTGTAACATATAAATATCATTGCATTTCAATTATTTTGAAATCTAGTGAAACGATCTTTACTGAAGCCAAGAATCACATTATGCTTTTAAATGTTAGGAATCAAACTCAGAACTCTAAATCTTCAAGGTGAAAAATTAGAATCTGTAAAGTTAATCAGATTATTTGTTTGTCATTCAATGGTTACTTTTTCACACAAAGGATAACTAGACAAGGAGCTACAGTTTAAAATGCATTCCACTGCTGATGACAAACAACCCAGACAGGAATGAAAATCAAACCTAGAAACTGTTGAACCGAAAATCAGATTTCTAACCATTTATGTCAGCTCGGATAGGTTCTAGTTGAATCAGCTCTTGTATGTAAGAAATAGCCATAGAGTAACAAACAATATTTTTCAAAAAATTATTTTCTAAAACAATTGATGAAAGTCAGATTTGAGTAATGATTATAGATAAAAATTTTAAATCTAATGTCAAAACATGCATGTTTTTGAAACAAAGCAAGTTTAATAAATTTTTATTGTAACATTTACATAAATCATTTGAAATCGATCTTAAATGTTTGTTGTTTAAAAAACAAAACATAATTTTACCAATTCTCAATTAATTTCAGTAATAGAAGTTCTTTTGTTACTCAAATTTATTTAATAAATTTTTTACAATCATTTAACACTTTATAAAAGCTTTTTTGTTATTTAAAATATTTTGACAGCAGTGTTGTACTGAATTATACATATTACGTACATATAAAAGCCCATTTATTGATTGTAATAAATTAAAAGTGATCGGAATATAGAAAACTTAAAAATATTTCACTTTTTTGAAAAGCAATTAAAATCTAAGAGTTCTGCAAATTCTTCAACTTGATAAACATTTCTTTAAGAAAATGTCTCAAGATTTGTGAAAAACTTTCCATCAAAGTAATTCACATAAATTTTATGGTGAGGTAGCAATTCTTTTTATTAGCTGTATGAACCTTCATATAATCATGTTTAAAAATAAAGATTTAAGTGAACATACAAGTTCTCAAAATATTTAGTTCTCTTCGTGTATCAGAAAACACCTATGAAACAATAGTCCATTATACTTTTATTACAACTAATGTAAAATAATAAAAATATTCATTTATGAAAGCATGTATCTTGTGAATTTTAAAACAAATATTTTCATAAGATTACGTAATAATTAACAATTTTAATACCAAAATAATGTTCCTAAATTAGAATGTATTTTTCCTAACTGCAATTGTTGGTACAATTTTTACAATACATTATGTAACTATAGATTTCAAAAGAACAGCTGTGTAGTATTTAATCCTAACACACTATAAATTTTTTTGCAATATTTATGAAACATGTCTTATACAGATTGTTGTATCCAGTTTACATTATTTGAAAACCATAAAACTGTTATATAAAATATAAGTAATATTGTGTTCAATACAATCTTAATCAAGAATTTTTACTATCAAAATAGCAAAATCTCTTAAATCAAATGATAAAATTAAATCAAATGATAAATGATTGATTTCATAAAATACTTATAGAAAACTTTTTATTTAAAAATAACTTCTCTGCTCGTATTTAATTTTCCTAATACAGTGTAATATAATTGGTTCAAGATAAATATATTTCATTATCTCATTCGCTTAAAAAAACATTTAACTCTACATAAAAAAAGAAACTAATTTTATCGCAAAAATAATTTTTAACAGTACTAACCTCAAAACTACCAATACAAAAATTTCAATAACAGAATAAAATTTTCAAAAATTATTATTTTGGACAGTATACAATAATTACTCTTCTATCTAGTTACAGAGAGAGTATATTTTAAACATTAAATACCATATAAAGAAGCATTAAGAATGGCAACTAAGACATTTGACTCCGTATGTAAGTAACACCTTAAAGAAAATATTACAAAATATTTTGATTTATGAGTTTCGATGGCGAAGCAAAAAAAAAAAAACCAAGTGAAACATAGAGCATTTGAAGGCCAAAAAGTGACCCTGGTCGCCTTGACCTCAGAGCAGCGAAACAGATGAATATAAAGTTACCTTTTTGATCATCATCCAATACAGCATGTTACGTATGCGTACAGATATTAAGTGCAATTATTTATTCCCTACAAATCGAGTTGTTAGGATTTTTAGATATTTTTATACGTTTTCTGTATGCAACATCAACACCAAAAATGGATGCATCACATGGTGATCAATAAATTTAAATGTCATACTGATTAATTCAATGTATGTTTTAAAATAAAGATGATCCAATGAAGGTTATTCATTTTTTAGAGAATGTTGTTTTTTTAATTTAATAGATAGATCCTGACATCCAATAATAGATATTCAGTATCAATAACTGAGTAATAAAATAAAATTGAAATGTGTCCTATAAAAGCTACGATATTTCTCAAATACTTTTCTTTGATACTCAGTAGCTAGATTTTTGGTGTTCATTAATAGATATTTAATATCTAAAAGATAAGCAACAAAATAGCAGGGATATGTACCATCATAGTAACTTTATTTTTCAAATGATATTATTTTCTTTGATACTCAGTAGCTAGATTTTTGGTGTTCATTAATAGATATTTAATATCTAAAAGATAAACAACAAAATAGCAGGGATATGTACCATCATAGTAACTTTATTTTTCAAATGATATTATTTTCTTTGATATTCAGTAGCTAGATTTTTGGTGTCCATTAATAGATATTTAATATCTAAAAGATAAGCAACAAAATAGCTGGGATATGTACCATCATATTAAATTTATTTTTTAAAGTATATTATTTTATTCGATACTCAGTAGCTGGATTTTTGGCATTCATTAGTAGATATTCAGTATCTAAAACTAAACTGCAAAATAACATTCATTCCATAAAAGTTATTATATTTTTCAAAGGGTACTGTTTTTTTCTGATAAAAGAGAGAGAACAATAATTAGATTGATCCAACTACTTGTATAATTAATCACACATTGAGCTATATAAATTGGTATTAGTTTCATAGCTTAAGACAATGAATCATAATTTGAAATTGTCTTTAAATGGTAATATTAGGAATTGAGCAAACTAGAGTAATTTTTACAGATTTTCATATCACATCACAGAAACAGAGAATAAAATAAATAACTATCAATCACTTTCACAACAAGCTCTATCAATCAATTTCACAACAAGTTCTATCAATCAATTTCACTTAAAAGCTAATAATCAATCTTTTCAATTTCAAAAACATCGCGAAAAAAAATTAAGCTATTTACTTCCTCAATCTAATTTATCGGAAGAAACATTTTACGTAAAGGTAGACTAAAACTGGAAACGTATTAAATTCATATCTTAAGTATCTTTCAAAATTAAAAAAGAAAAAATTTTTAATTTTCCTATTTCGACAACTTTTTAGTATCATATGCAATCTTACAGATTTTTAAATATTATGTCTAGATTTTAAAAAAATACAGAATTCCTTTTATAATATAGATGCAATAACATGATCAAAAACTACAGAACATTAAAATTTAAATGTTATTTACCCAAACGTAGAAATCCATTAGAATTATAGAATAAATTCCATTTCTAGGAAAAGAGAGAAAGATTTTAATAAAATATATTCAGCTCAAACAACCAAAGATTAAAATACAATTTCCTTATTATAAAGGTAATAAAATAAATGCTCCTTTAACAACTTAAAAATCACTTTTACCTTGGTTTCGATAAGAAATGCCCTTTTAACATTTACATAGGGAAATAAGAAATTCAAATGGAAAAAAGGAAATGAATCCGTCAATGTATTTTGAAATAGAATATTTCCAAAATGGGCAAAACATTATAAGAAAAATATAAGCAGGAAGTTATAAAATATAAGCATTGTTTCTTGATGCCAAGACCCTTAAAGACTCGCAAACAAATTGGACCTTTCTTTTTCGCAAACTGTTCTTAATGAGATAATAGTAAGTTTCTTAATATCAGGCAATTGATTTTAAAAGATGCAGTTTCTGTTAACAACGCATGCCAGCTTTCCTGGTACTAAACGTTTTTATTAATGGCAATTACCTTGGAGGCAGTTCCATAACTAACAAGATGCTTAAAAGGAACAATAGAAGCACTTTTTTTGCCTATTAATTCCTATCTATGCAGCTCTCTCATCGAGTAAGGTAATGAAGGTTTGTTTGAGAAGAGAAAATACCAATGAAACAATAACATCTGATCTATTTACATTATATATAGCTCTGATGTCATCGATCCAGGCATTTCAGATAAAAGAAAGTCATTTTTCTATTCATAAGCGCTATCACAGAGTACAAAAAAGAAGACTTTTTTACATGCTCAGCAACGGTATTGTGTGAATAACACCCGTAATTTTTTTTCAAAGAATATTCTTCCAAATGCAATTGTTATTAAAAATCTTTTGAATTTTTTTTAAATAAATACATTTCAATGTAACTCTCACTCTTGTTAACGATACGTTTCCTCATACGTTTCTTTCACACTTTTCTTACTTGCTTCAAAGAATTTATGCAATCGCAAAGATTTTGTAAGCATCTACCACTATTTTTTATGGCTTTTGTTTTATTTGAATGCAAATGGTTTCTATAAATGATGGAAAAAAATGAACATATTTCAGATCTTTTAGTACACAATAAACCCTAACATGAGGAAGATATTTATTAACTAAATATGAAGATATATAAAATATATTACATTCATTCAAATCAAAATGAGAATAATTGTTTGAAAAGTAATTTAAAATATGAACTTTTCATTTTAAAATTTTAAATTTTACAATGAGATGAACACAATTATAGTCCTTTCTTCCTAATTAGAAATATAATTTTTAAACTCATAATTTTTAGGAGTTGTCAAAATGATCAAATGTACGTAACTTTTAAAAAATTTAGTATTTAACTGTTCGAAACATTTTTAAGCAAATAATTCAAAATTAGTTATCTTGAAACATCAAGAATTATCAGATTAATCAGAACACTTACAAATTAAAAAAAATTTCTGTTTTATTGCACAAAAAATTAATTTTAATAGAAATCAAAGACATTCTTTTGGAGCAAGTCATTTTTATATCATAATTTTTTACCTTAAAATGTATATATAGCTTTTCCTTAATTTCTATATAATATTTTAATAAATATATTGATCTATTATGGTTTTCAATTTAAAAAGAAATTTTTAAGTGAATTTTAAATTGAATGACATAAATGAATTTTTAATGGAATAATATTTTTCACAATGAAATCAAGTGTGATTTTTATCAAGAAAATTTTAAGTAAATATTTTCAATCAAAAATTTTGCTTCGAATGAATTAAAATCTAGATTATTTTTAAGAAATAATAGTTTTCATTCTCAAATTAAGTGAATATTACAAATTTTAATTTAGAGAATTTTTCAATCAAAAATTTTTCAAATTAATTAGTGTTAAGTAAACAAAGAAATCATATTTTACAATCAGAAACCAATAATAAGTTATGTGTGTGTGTATTATTTAAATATATCAAATGAAAGTTTTTAACATAAAAATATAAAAATTTGGTCAAGGATTTATTTTTTTTATTATTATTAATGACTTTTCTTATACATTAACTCATAAAATAACTCTCAATGGTAAATATTTTAATCTTATACAGACTCTATAACATAAAGCTGCTTTTTCATTTTTTTGTCGAAATAAATAAATAATGATAGTAACGTACACAAATATAAGTTTTATATCCAAACAAAATTTTATATTTTTATTACATTACAAAATAAATTACACGCCTACGTTTTCTTATATGCTTTTAATAATATCTTCAAAAACATTTCGATGTATAAAAAAATGTTTATTTAGTTCCCATGGAAACTTATTAAATGTCTCAAACAATAGATGAAAATCAACTCAGGGTAATAGTTGTTCAATGATAGTTATTTCTGTCAGAGAAATCTAGAGCATCCATTATAACTCTCGGAGTGTTCTATTTCGCGATGAGATTTCTGGGGAGAGTTGAAGGTCAATACAACTTCCCCAGACAACAAGTGGAAAGAAGAGAAACATCGGGTACTGTAACACATTTACATTTGCGAAGGACGCCCATCCAATAATCTCAAAGGAACGCTGGAACGTCGTGCGTTTTTATCGCGCCAAAACATGTTTGGAAAAGAATCATCAGCACGGGCAAGCACAAAGGAAAATAAAAAGAAGCAAAAGTTTATGTAAATGAATTTTGTAAGGGAAAGCCATGATCTTTAATCGCCAAAAAATGGCACAAATTTAATTAAATTATTATTTTTTGATTTAAAATGTGTTGCACAAGAAAAAGAACTATTACTTGAAAACAATAAACTATTAAAATGAGCAAAGGGAATTATCCGTTCGAAAAGTCATTTCAAATATACATTTTTAAAACTGTATATAGGTATAAAAAATAAAAATGTTTTTAGGCTTAAATTCTTTTGTTTTTAATTTATGAATAAGGTACATAATTCAATATTATTATATTCAATAACTGGAAACAAAAGAATAAATTAATAATTTTCAAAAGAATTTAATAAGATCCTATAATTTCTGTTCATAAGTTATCATTATACGTATAATGTGGAATTAAACTAATTAATTAAAAAATTAATATTCGTCTGATTCTTTTAATTCTATACTTTTCCCACAAATTGTTATGGTTTTCCCTTTCTTTATTTTATACCACTGATATTCAGTTGAGTATCAATTAATCTTAAATATTGTGCAAATTCGAGCACATTGTCTAAGAGGTCAAGAAAATAAAATGTAAAAATTATACTTAATAGAAAAAATTATTACATTTTATTTCCGTATCATTTTTAAATCCTGACAGAACAAAGTGAAGTGAAATTAGTGGTAAACATCGAATATCAATATTTCAAATAAAATGACTGTAAGATTTAAATGTTTTCGTCTCAATAATTACTGTCATCAATTTCCTCACCATTCGATGGGCCAGTCTCTTGAAAACATTTTTATATTTTTATGAGCAGAGAATGAATATTTTCAAGACTAGGAAAGATATTAAACAGTAGATCGTGTAATTTCTTGCACATGAGAAACATGATGAGATTTCTGAAGATTGTGTGAATTGAGAATTATTGCGATTAGAAAAGGGCAGGATTAATCGTTGCTTAATGTTAGTATTACACTCTATACGTTCTACAAATTCCTAGGTTCGGTCCCACTGTCTATTGAACTACAAGAGACTGATGATATACAACAGCTTTTGGCATATACAATTGGCAGGATAAGGTCTTGTGAGTTTTCCTGGTTTTCACACTTGTGATACATGGATATGATTCAGTATCTATGAAAATTGTCCTCTAAAAATGATGTTCAATTGTCTTTCAACAACTTCCAACAATTAGTTTATCTGCTATAATTTGCAAAAACTTTTTATCATAAAGAGACTTTTTTATCATTTAATTGAAATAATTTAACCTGCAACTTAACCTCTGCACAAGCTTGCATCACGTAATACAAGGTCTACTAAAGATTATTATAATTACAAGAGACTTATATGAATAGTATTCAATTCATATTGTTTGACTTGAGACTGAACACCTACATCAAGCCTGCATCCCCTAATACAAAGCGAGCAGCAATCAAAAATTAAAATCATAAGAACTTCTTAATCAATACATTTATTTTCCTTAGGTAATCTTTAAGAAACTATGCTTGTGATGACAACAAATATTCTAACAATAAGTAGCTTTCTTAATTTTGTATAGTTATTTATTTTTGCAAATAATATTAATTATTTACAAAATATAAGTAAATAAATGTTAGGCTAAATTATAAAATTCTTTAATTGGATTCAAAAGAAAGTAATATTTTCGATAAAATCTGATTTGGTTACTTTTTTGTTTTAAAATCCTACTCAAAACACAAAATATAAACTAACAGAAAATGATAACATACCCTTTTTTCATACTTTTGACTGCTGTTTAATGTTTCCTTAATTAATTTTACAATTTTTTTATAAATTTATAGAAACAAATTCATGAGAAGAAAACAATGAGTGAAGTATCAGTAAACTGGACGATTTTCTCAGTAAAAATAAAGAACAAAATTAATATTGTTTAATAGAGTAATGGAGTTAACTAATTGTTATACACACAAATTTGAGTTGAAAAATAAATTTTGGTACCACTGTCTCGTTGAGGACAGACATAAAGAGTTTTAAACATTAAAATTTGTGTTTCCAAACAAACATAATTGTTTACAGTTCATAGAACAAGATTAAATTACATTTGTAATTTATTATTTAAACTTCGAAAAATTAAAAAAATAATATTTAAACTCAACGTTAGAAAAAATTTCAAAATAAGCTTTACTTTATATTGGAATTTTTTTACATTTTTATACAAGATAAATATTATTTTATTTAAATTTCAAAATAAATTAAAGAATTTTCATGAAATAAACATTTGAAATTTAATTTACAAATAGTAATTAAAATTTTTTAGAAACTCCATTAGTCACACAGAATCGGTATTCACAGAAATAATATATATTTGGATTATGAACCAACTTGTGCTTTTTCATACAATAACTGGGAAACAACTGATACAATTAAAATATTTTTCACGAAAATGTTAATTAATTCATAGGAGTGAATAACAGTGTAAAATAAGAAATCACTGAAATTAACAAAAACAAATAATTAAATTTTCAATTTATTGTATTTTAAGATAAAAAGTTAATCATGAAATTGAGCAGCTAAATATTATTTAATTTAAATATTACATAATAATGTTAAATCTTAAATACTTTAAAAACAAAACCTAAATCTAAGCAAAATTTAACATGCTTCTTAGAATTTTTGTATTTTTTTTATGTAACTTAAATTTTTTGTTTGTAAAAATTACAAATATATTTACCTATGCACTAGATTTTATCCAAAAATATCTTTTTTAGTAATAATGCGAAGTTAGTTTTAAATCACAAATGAATGAAAATGCAAAAAATTAAGAAAGTAACTTGCTAAGATTTTATTTTTTAGTGAAAGTATCTACAAATTGTGTGTTATGAATTTTTATTCATTAATTAATCAACATAATATAGAAATTTGAATGTCAATACTGTGATAAATGTTAGCATATCTTATATATAAGTTAAGATTTTGCAACTAAACATGAACTAAATATAATAAAATGATACATTTATTATTTTGTTTGGAATCAATTATATTATTTTTTATTTGTTTGCTTGCATTAATTCTAAGACTTATGATTTTTAACTTTCATTTGATACAAAATTTATTCCTTGTGATAGCCATTTGAAAATCTAAGACAGTATCTGTTCTTAAAGTGGTATAAATTGGTTTTATAATTTCCTGGAGCAGATATTTAAAAAACTGGCCATCAAGATTTCACTCTACGCTTTGATCTAAGTTCGACAAGCTGTGGGTTTAATTCCTACTTCAAAAGGTATGCTTTGTATTATCTCCAAATCCATCTTCCATAACAAGTCCTCATTAAATTAGCTTCCTCATGCAAAATGTGTTCATAGCATCAACAAACTAAAACCTTGCTTATGCTGATACAAACTCTTTGTAAAGGTGCTTATTTCGCGCTGTGATAATTTCTTCTGTAGCTTTTCAGACTCTTTTTTCCCTTTTAAAATTGTCATTTAAGCGTAACCAATGGGAGAAAAAAATGTGCGATATTGGATCCGTACTTCTTTCTACATTCCTAAACTATTCCTTCGCAAATAACAACGATATTTACTTTTGAATTTTGAAAAAGTAATGCTTCTGCCCACAGCAGAAAACTTGTGTTATTTTTGACATTTATCTTCATGTGAAACACTTCTTAATTTAAATTGAAACAAGCTAACGTTCTCAATATCAAAAATCAGATTGTGATGTCATAAAAAAAGTAAGGATATTATTTTTCTTCTGGTGAACAGGAACTCAGAATAACCTCCAAGTTGGACAAGTAGACGATACAATGTCAAAATTAAATGTTTTTACAGTAACTCTTTTTTCTAAAAGAATATCAATCATTGTAATTAGGTCAACACACTTGAACTGTTCTTTCAACATATTCAGAAAGTAAAACAATAAAGGGATTTCAAGAGTGTTTAAATAAAAAATTAGTTACTCTCCTTTAAAATCAAAACAGTGAATGGCAAAGTAATTTACCGTTTTGTAACAGTCATCTTAATATGAAATTCTGCTTGATTAGATTTGTTTAGAACAGGGGCTCTTTTTTAATACTATATACGGAACAGATAATGACGTCAAATAGACGTCTCTTAAATCTATAAGCAAAGAATGAAGTCTATATTGGACAAATGGACTATAGAATTTGCCAAAAATCAATATAAATTATTTTAAAGGAACCATTATTTTGTTATATATCTAAATCAGTTCAAATATTAGACTCAGATAGTTTATTTGGTACTAGAAAAAAATAATGAATATATACAAGAATAATAATAAAAACCTGTTTGAGAAGTAAATATTCAAGAGGTTTTCACAAAAACAAAATTTAAGACAATTTTTTTAAACACAGCCTATAAGCTTATATTAAAATAAACTCCCACTTCCCTGATATAGCAATACGTGTGAGATTATGACGTCAAGTAAATGTTATTTTAATACTTTGCTAATCAAGATCACAAGAATTAAAAATAAATCCTGGTTGGACAAATGAAACAATATGAAACAGCTTGTGTAAAAAATGTTCACCAGAGCCTTTCACAAGAGAAACACTAAAATTAATACCAACTCTTCTTCAAAAGAGGCCCGGGGACAGAGTATCTCATAAAACCAGCTCCACTCGGGGGCAGACCAGGATGACCTGAGCACTTGTTTGAGAAACCGATAACCAGCTCCTCCATCCCACCGAATGCATTCGATCACAGTTCTGTAGGCCTTATCTGACGCATCAAGAAAGTAATCAACCTCCTTTCCCAGCTTTCAATGGAATCGCTGCCTAATTTTACGTTTGGGAAGAAAGGAAAGAGTAAAAAAGAATGGAAATAGCCGGCAGTGTTTCGGGAAACGATCTTTGCAGAGAAAAATTTACATTTCTATTGAGAAATAGAGAATGGCAACAAATAATGAGGAAATTGAAACGTCACGATTTTGAAGCTCGCGAAAAAAATTTATTGGGTTAAAAATGGGAAAGACAAAAAAAGTAATAGCATTTAAATAAAACTTATCCTAGTTTCTTAGATTCAAATTATTAAATGTTACATGGTGATCATAGATATATAACTAAAATATTATTTTAGTTACACAACACTGTAATTTTAAAATTACATATGGTACAATGGACAAATTGTGATGCATAAATCGGTATAGATTATACATGTAATCAATGTTCCTCAATGTAATTTCATATATGAACAGAAAAATTTATTTATTACAGTTGCCATTTTAAATATATTTCCCATTTGTTTTTAAAAAAAATTAGGTTAATTTTTCAAAGAGAAATCAAATAAGGAGGTTAAAAACACTACAGATTTCAGCTTTTCTGTCTGGATTACCCGGCATTATTAATAAATACGAATTTGACATTAATTTCTGCTGGTAAGGACCATTTCTCTTAAGCAAATTATTAGGATTCAGTATAAAAAACTTGTGTTTAATTATTTTCATTGAGCAAACTAATTTCGGTTTTCGTTTGTACGATATTTTCTTAAGGATTAAAGTAATAAGTGAAACATATATTGCAAAAGTTGTCTAACTACAATGAGACAGAGGAATTCATAATTTTCCATCCATATTTGACCCTTTTCATATATATATATAAGAATGTTTGTATTTCTTTTGCATAGTTGACCATATCCCCCCTGAAGAAGACATGTTCATATGCTTTTTATTTTTTCCATATTTTGTCATAAATCTATTTTCTTTATATTTATAAATTTATATATATATATATTTATATATATATATATATATATATATATATATATATATATATATGTATATATATATATATATATATATATATATATATATATATATATATATATATATATATATATATATATATATATATATATATATATATGTATATGTGTGTATGTATACATACATACATTTACAGCTATGTAGTTATATTTTCTGATCACTTACACCCATTTATATCCATTATCATTCGACGGACTTGGACAATTCTAGCAGGACGTTGTGTCACCCTGCAAGTAAAGAATTCCTTCCAAGTGGCTCCAGAATCAAGCTTCTGATGCTAAAAACTTTGGACCTCTTAACCACCCAAACATGAACATATTTGAAACACTTTCAACGTGCTATTTGCCTACCATTTTATGGTAAATGACCCAGCAGGATTCATAGTGTAAATAACCTTCAGAATATCTTCAGACATTCTTTAATTCCATGTCACATCGTGTTTAAAACTTCAGTTATATACTAGCATCAAAATAAATAAAAGTAAATTGAAAATATGCATTTTTTGTAAAATAGCAATTATTAATCCGAATCTCCCTTTATCATTTGTTATCAAAAATTACATTAAAATTTCAAATTGTTCTGAATCCGACACTTATTTTTACAGTGCATTTCAAACTTCAATATTTATAAATAAATGAAAAAAATGATTATTGCTTCTTGAAAAAAAAGGGAAATTTACTTGAATTTTGCTCTAAAACAAATTCAACGCGTTTTAGACTGGATTCTAATCAAAACAAATTATTTTAACATTTTCTGTAACTGTTTGTTTCATCGTAGACTCTCATGTTATATTCATTTATTATTTTTTTTAGATAAAGAGTAATGCCAGAGGGAAAAATATTTGAACTTCGTGCAAATGGTGGCCATAAAGAGCAAGAGAAAACATGACGTCACTGAATGATTGCGCACTGCCAGTGATTTATACTTCCCGAACAAAGGAGGGGGAGTGCACAGAATGCAATACGATGCACAAACAGATCTAACGTGGCATGTCCGTATTAACTCACGATGTACGGCTAAGTCGAGTCTTTACAATGGACTAAGAGAAAAAAAATAGGCAGTAAGAAAAACAGCATATTTTACGACACGAACTCTTGAGACACCCCTTCAAGGTCGAGTAGCCACACAGATTCATTCCCAACTTGGTCTAAAAACAATACACGAATTTCAAACCACAATAATGGAAAATATTAAAACGCTTATGCGTGGGGCCAACTGATTTGTTCGCCAATTGTTTTGGCAGGTTTTGACTTCGAATGGAATCTTAATACAATAAAATGTCACATTAGAGGGGAGGTATGATAGATCTGGAAAAAACTTGAATGAGAAACAAAACTTTTCAATCGCAATCAATATTTTTGCAAAAAGTTTCAAAATAAAGAATATATCTGTTAAAATTCTAGCTTTATGGATTATTGTATTTTAAAAATTAATATTTTTAATTGAATTTTGATTGTTTGTTTGTTTAATTGATTGACGGTGAAATAATATAGCGATGATTTTAAATTTCAAGCATTATCATGTAGAATAAGCTTAATAAGACATTTATAAAATTTGATATTGCCGACCAATGGCTGAGTGGTTAGCGTTCCTGACTCTTGAGCTGTGGGTCCCGGGTTCGAATCCCGGTTCGGGCATGGATGTTACTATCTCTCTGTGTTTCTCTGTCCTTTCTTGTGTGTTGATGTATGAATGTGGCCCGCCCTATAAACGGGTCTGTGGTGGTATAACGCGGGTAACGCTACTCGCCTCCGTGACTTGGTTCACAGGTGCCCGCTGGGTAACGACAAATGAGTAGCAGTTTCCGGCCTTGTTGTGGCGAAGGGTTAGTTACCCAAGTTCCCGCCGTTATAAAAAAAATAATAAAAAATAAATAAAAAATTTGGTAGAAATGGTAAAATGTCCTAAAATTAAAATTTTTAAGCATTTCTTTTGCAATAATTTTTGTTTAATATTTTTAAGATGTGAATTATAATAAAAGTGAAATTTTTACCTTAAAAATTCAATAATCTTTCCATTTGTATGAATAAAAATTTCGATATTTATTTTTCATATAAAATAATAAAAATATTATAAAAATTCGTCATAACATTTTAAAAAAGAATTTTTGTATACATATTAGTACATAACATAAAAGGCATGCAAAATTTATTTTAATTCCTTAGAAAAATTTTATTTTTTATGCAATATTTTCAAGATTTTTAATCATTAAGCGCCAAAAATTTTAAAGAAACACTCAAAAATAGTTACAAATAAAATCTTTATTCAATTTATTCACCGAATTTTTCTGTCTGGGTTGAATTGAAGACGGCTCTGCAGAGTGAAATGAAACTTAGAAATTAGTAAGTGTCTGGCAATAACGTAAAATATTAGCTATGTTTAGCTCGCGACATTTTGATGTCAGCTTTTGTAATTAATTTTAAATTTAATTGGCACAGATCTGAACTCATTGTAAAGTTGCTTATGCCACAATGCTTCCAGGATGGAATAAGGTTCTTTCACTCTTAAATTTTACAGCAACAGAGGAATCTGAGAAAAAAATACATAATGCATCAGATTCCTCTTTTATACATTGTTTTCATATATTTCAACATATTGTTTTCTCCATCCACAGCATGGTTGTTTTCGACTTCCTCAATAAGCTGCTGATCGAAAATTCATTAAAATTCAGATGAAAGGGGTTCTGATCTTTATACTTAAGAAAAAATAATTTTCAAACAATTTACTCATTTTTAATTAATCAATACGAGCAATCTCATTTCATGATATAAAATGCCATTTCGAATAAATCTAAGTAAAAGTAACAAATATTTGTATTTCTACGAATCGTATCTTTTCCTCGAAGATTAGGCCCGCATTTTCTAATAGAAGCCATAGACCTTGAAAACTGATGCATTTGGCTCGCTTGTAATTTATCATAATTTAACAATTATACGTATTTTCGAATTATATGATAAAGATCTAAAATTGAAATCAATGGCTTAATCAAAATGTCCAGAGTCCTATGAACATTTAAATTGAATTGATGACTGTTGGATGGAAGAATAATTACAGATTATAAAATTTTGGCATATGTAGGACGCATATTTTCATCAAATCCAATATCAAATATCTTCACAATCCCATTTTGATACGATTTATTTATAATACTATTACAAGAATAAATTGATGCCTTAAGCAGTGCATTGTTTAATGGAGCAGAACATATAAAAAAACCGTTTGATTTCATATCAAACGTTATAACTGCATCATTTTCAAACAAATATTTCTGTAGTAAAAGAAATCGTTTTTTACGAAAGAAAGATAGGATATGTATTTTTCAAAAATTTACTAAACTATTTATAAACGCAGTTTTTTCCCTCAAATTCATAACATATCATACACATGTTTGTATTTTTATTTTCAAATTTTCCATCAATATATCCTGCTTATAGAATTTTGAATAAAAGGTTAATATGCATACTTTTTTATAACGGAAGGAAGAATAACAATTTAAAAAGAAAAAACCTTAGGCACCACTGATCACATTTGCTTATTAAAGAATCTGAACTCGTATTAATTTCCTATCAATGATCCTAAAGATATGTGTTAATTTACAATTCTGAATATCAAATTGCTGTCTTATTATTTAATCATCGAGTTATTTTTGTTTAAATAATTTATGATGTATAAAAGAAAAGGATACTTTTTTTAATTAAGGAAAATTCATTTAAAACTTTATAAATTCATTTTTCATGAAATTTGTAAAGGTACTAGTGAGTAATGTCTAGAGAAAAACTAGACGTAACGTAATTACTTGAGAAAACGTATATCTGACTTTCGGGGGAGGGAACACTCTTTGGACAAATAACGATATTTGTTACTTACTTAGATTTATTCAAAATGATATTTTGCATCACGAAATGAATCATCCCACATAGATAATCTGAAAACAAATCTAATAAAGTGCTTAAAAAAGTCCCTTTAGTTAATAAATTATTAAATTTTGAAATAGCGACTTCTTTGCCGATCGAAAGGTGATTGGGAAAGAAAATATTTTTGTTGCAGTGAAAAAAATAACGTTTTGTAAAAAATTAATAAAACAAACATTGTTATATTTTTAATTATGTGGTAATGCAGACAGAAGAGAATATCTAATGGTCAGTATATTTTTCTTGTCCCATTGGATATGCATAGATGGCAGTTTTAATGGGGAGAAAGAACCATCCGCTTATGAAGGAAACCAAGTTCCTGATTGTGGTTAGATAGTTTAAATTAATTACTTCTTGGCAAAAGAAACTTTAAAATGAGTTCAGCCCCTGAGTTAATTGAAATTAAAATTAATTGCAAACTTTTGAGATGAAACATAGTTTATGTTTTATGAAAGCCAGAGACCAGTTTCTGATATTATTTTCATCGTCTTCTAATCACCTGTTCTCAGTTCAATTCCAGATAAGTATTCAGTAGACATTCAGAATAAATACTTTATACAGTTAGATATTGTTGATTGTAGAAGTTATCTAGTAACAGAAAACATCAGAATTTTTTTTTTAAAAAAAATCCCAAATCAGAAAAATCATAGCAACGTTTTTATTTGTTTTTGATCAGAATGAATCTTTCATCTTAACAAAAAGGTTGGTTTATTTTATAGGGAAAAAACTGGTTGAGAGTTATACAAAAAGGTGAGGAAATTGGAATTATTCATATTAATCCACAGAAAGATGTTGCGCAAGAATGATACAGGAATAATTCACGCATTTTGAATTGATACCTATGAAGTGCTCAATAATTTTATAGGGGAAAAGGCACATGGATTTCTCACAAATTAATTATTAATTGGATTCATTATTACTATGTTAATTGGAACTTGTTGGAACTTATATTGGAAAAGTTAACAGAACATATTAGGATGCTGAATTATTTGTCTTTAATCATAGAGAAATGAGGATAATTTGAAAGACAATTTCATGAATTTTAAATTGATATGTGTAAAAATGATCAGGATTTCTACTGATGAAACGTAACATGACACCAAGTTTTAGTTCCTCACAAATCAATTATTAATTTGTTAATTAAAACTGGTAGAAGATGAGCAGGAAATCAAAAAAGTTACGAATGGAATTATTCGTTTTAACTGATAGAAGGTTCAAGATGACGCGAGACAGTGCGACACAATAATTCAGCCAATTTGAGTTAATATCTGCAAAAAATCTATTCAAAGTTTACACCCAAAAAAAATCCTAATAATACTGCTCATGATATCTCGAGATAATACTGTCAATAAAGATTATTTTGAACTATAGTAATGTTGTCTGATTCCTATTGGTAAATTCAAGACAATGTCACATCAAAATGATGCGAATTTATGCGCAATTGACACTGATTAACTGTAAATGAGTTTAATGATGTAACATATAGAAAAGACTAATGAATCTTTTGAGTTCTTAGACTTCGGAAACAAGTAGCCAATTTATTTCAAGCAATCTTAATTTTAAATAACTTAATTTACTTCAGCGTGAACAATTTATTTTAATTTTATTTAATCGATTTTTTAACATAAAGTTTCTTTCGTTCCTTTTGAGATCATGATTACATCACCTAATTGCAATTCTCATTGGTTTAAAATATCCATGACGTCAGGTTAACGTTTCATCTACGTCACACATAATTCATTACGACGTATTGAGACGGCGTCATAAGTCGGACTTGTCGACGAATTTGTTGCTTGCTTTCAAATCTCATCCTTCGAGTGGCAGCAAACAAGGCGAAATTCACCATCGATTGTCTGAGAATACTGTCGAGGTTCATTTTGTTAATAAAATTATTTCTTATACAAAAATCAAAGAATCGGCTTGAGAAGCTGTTTTCTATTGATTCAAGCCATTAACATGTTGACAGTAGAACAGATAGAAAAAGATAAATTAAGAAGACATGAAAAAACATCCACTTTATGGTTAGTTTAAATCGGAAAGGACGATTTAAATTTTTCAAAAAATTTCATTAATTAGTAGAATTCGAAATTAATAACTGCAATATTTAGTCATTTTTATTTTTAAATTAAGTATGTTAACTATAGTGTTGATATATCAAATTAATTATGAGATTTGACAAATGTTAGCTTTTTTTGATAAAAAAAGAACAATGATTTTTATCTACCGAAAAAAACTATACATTCCAATATATAAGAAAAGCTACATAATTTCCAGTAAAAAAAATTTTTCAGATAAAATAAGTTAAATATTGTTATATTGTACAGAAATATGGCAAAACTGTCATATTTCTGTGCAATGGTCGTGCTTCCCGCATTAATTAAATTGCGAGAAGCTTGGCTGTGAGCACAAATTAGAATACTAAGACTTGACCTTTGTTTTATAATATATATGACATATCAGTTAAAAAGGAATTCATAAAATATGAAAACCTTATATCATCATGAAAACATTTTAGGTGAGAAGCGTTGAAAATCATTTTGTTTCCAAAAGATTCTTTTATTTATACCACGAACAGGAGTCTGTTAACACAATACCTGTACTAGGTTAAAGAATATTTCAACAAAGACAAATAAAACTGAATGATGGAAAAGAGAAATCTTCATTTTTATTATTGCATATAAAAAATCATCACATTAAATGGTACTTCAGAGAAAGACTCCCAAATCAGAATTTTCATGATCCGAATTTTTTTTAAAAAAAAGATTTTTATCTATTCCTGATCTAAATAAACCCAGAATGCCATATTTTCACACATATATTTTTTACCTCACATTGTTTTTATCTGGAGACATAATTTCAGCATCTTTGGATGCTGTTATAATCAACAATATTTTCATCAAATCCCACAGAACTTCTACATATTTGGCATTTCTCACAAGTACACACATAGTATCTGATTGGTAGAAACGTCACAATGCTAAGCATTTAACGTTTAACCTCGTGAATGGCATTTAATTTATTGAGTAAACTACGTGGTAAAGTAAGCAAAATCAAACAATATTCTACTTGACATTTATACACGACTCAAAAAGCACATATTGATGAGTGCTTTACTTTTAACACGTTATTTTTAATTTAAAGTTTATGTATTAGTACAGATTTTGAAATAAAGATATTTTTACTATCTAAAAAAAACCTTAAGCGTGTTTGGTGAAGGTAAAACAATAAAATCAGAGTTCTTAATAGGGTGCTGAGGTTTGGGGTGCATGGACTGCTCAGCAAATCTTCTTCATCGGGATGACGGCCCGAAGTTCGACGACCGTTCACTGATATGATGCCTCGCCATTATCTGCCGGCTGACAATCTGACACGCGACAAGGGCAAGAAGCTATTAAAAGCTCTCGAAACAATGGAGTGTGTGCCCAGAATTGTGAACCACGGATACAACCGAAAGAGAGTCAAGGGACTTTCCTAACCTTAAGCGAAGATTGTTATCGTCGGGGAAAGGCACTCTTCGTTCTCGTCCAGTATGTTGATCTTTAGAGTTCAATTGTCTCTTGGATGCAAAAACTTTCGGTTTTGGTTTGAGAATTTGATAAATTTCTTGATTATGAGAATTGATTTATCGCTTTAGTATTGTTTAAAGGTGCTGAAAATAAATAAGAGAAATATATTTCTTTCAACTCAAAGTATTTTCTCGTCTCATTGTTTTTAATTAATATCTTTGACTTTTCTAAGAAGATAACAGTTAAGAGCTGCTGTAAGGTAACTGAACTTCTAACTCTTGTGATCTGAAAGAACTTTTCATCGATGGTGGGTGGCAATCACGTATCGCAAACTCTTAATCCCTCACCCGGGCTCTGTCATGTGACATCATCAAGTGATACTATAACGTTCTTCGGAGTGGGTGCTGAAAAAATTGATTTCAATAGTTAGTAAACAGTAGAAGACGAACGATGGGAGTGTACTACTTTCCAGATACACGTCTGTGGTAGTGGGTATTTGTGGTAGTGGGTATGAGTTTTCTAGATTTCCTCCCTTGCGGTGGGTAAAGGGGTACAACATCAATAGAAAGTCCTCTAGATGGTAAAACCACAGAATATTCTTAATCTACAGTTTTACCATCTGGGTTTTACAATCTTATAATAGCCTTCAGAAAGTTAAGCTATCTATTACCTAATTGTAAAATTAATGAACGTTTATACTGATAATGTTCATATGCTTTACAACAGGTTTCATTAGTTAGGAAATCTGCTAAGTAGTCTCAAAATACAAAACCCAGATAGATTTGTATGCAGAATGGAAGATCGCCATATTTAGCTCTTGTTATTCACTATTGACTTGGGTCACATCCACGGCTTTCCATTTCAAAAAGCCCAATCTTTTCCACTAGATCATGGAACGATTCTTAATTAATCCTTCAAAATATTAACGAATGTTGAACATATATTTCTGAATAAACTGAAAAATCAGCGTTCAAGAATTACTGCCAGTGCGAAAATTGCTTAAAACAACAAAACCAGAAAAATTATCAAACAAATGAATTCTAGAAAGCATAGCAAAGTGTGTAAATTTGCTTCTATTTATTTCCTCCAAAATATTTTATCATTTTACTTGCACTGGAGTACAATACTTTGCTCATTAGCTTCTCTCAGCTTTCTAGAAGAATAAATACTTTTTAGTAGTGTCAGTTTAAAAATAAAATGTACATGTATATTTTAATTTTTAATATGTAAATAATTTTAGTCTTGTAGAAAACAACATACAATAGACATTACTAAAATTAATAATAGAAGATGAAATGTATGCAAACACTTATATATGCATATGTAAGAAATCATTAATGCCCAAATATGTGTTAGAATTTTGGAAGTGGAATAATATGAGATATCAAAGTTTACTTTCATCTGATTTTTAAAAACTTGCTTGCTTTTTTAATGAAAAAAAATTTTTTTAGAAAAGTCTATACTGATACGAGAAGCGTGACTATGTTAAAAGTTTTTTGAAATAAGAGCATGAAAAATGACTTCAATTTATAGTCGATGGAAGAAACGTGATATTTTACAATATTAAAACACTTTTGAATGAATGAAAGTAAAATAATAGATTTCCTCGTATTCTTTTCGAAATCTAGTTTAAAGAAAGTGAATATTTTTGATTTTAAAGGAAAACTTACTTGGCGAGTAAAAACGTTATCAAACGATTTATTTAATGTAACAAACTAATTTACTTTAAAGTCTTTTCCACGCATTTCAAAATACATCTAACGGGTAATCAAGCAAAGACTTGTATTAGAATCTTAATTTTGGAACAATAGTTATAATTATAAAAAGTTTTGAGGTAAATTAAAATGGCTATAGGCTACAAAACCAGATTACTGTTACTCTTCTAGTGATAAAATTCTTTAGTTAGAAGTTTTTGCTCGAAAATTGATTGATATATGGGATAAAAGTCAATTGCAAAGTCGTAGAGCAGCTTTTACCAAAATTGGCATCAATTGTTTGCTGCTATATGTCTACTCTAATACATTATGCCTATACGAAAAATGTCGCTTCGTAATAAATCGTTTTAGGTTGACAATGTTGGAACTGATTTTTTATGGTATCTCTTTAATTTTTTAGATGAGATAAATGATTTCCAAATTTTACTATTTAGAACATTTATCGTCTTATAAAATATAGACACTTTCCTGAATCTCAATCATTTTTTATGGCCACAACTAACAGGGCTCCACAGTTATGTCAGTTTACCAAGCATCTTTCCTATTTTGAAATACTTTTGTAAATTACAGAATAAAATGGCCCCGAATAATTGGCCAAATGGTCAAATTAAGACTACAGAATCTATTCTGTCATACGCAGAATAAGATTCGCAAGGAAGATTTGCAAGAAGACGTTCGTCTATAAGTAAAAACTATTAATACAAATATCTAGGCAGTTAATTGACCTCATAATTACCCAGAATTAAAGTTATAATGAAAAATCAATCTGAATGGTCAGAAAAAATTAATAAATGAAAGCCCATAAAATCTACTTACAGCTGTGTTCTGTACCAGATAACAAACTAACAAATTTATGTTATTTCATTTATATGGTCTATAAATAATATCTAATGTAGTGTTAGTGTGTCGATAACAGAACTATTTACTTAAAATAAATATCTCGGGAAACAGGTAATGTTTTCAAAAATGGGAAGCTCTTGATCAACTGAAATATTCACAAGGCAACGCCCAATCAGCCCTCCCCTTCAAAAGATGAAGGGGTCATCAAAAAATTTCAAGATCGCTTCTCTCATTCGTAACAAATCAATCAATCAATGGAATTAGATAATGCGTTTCATATGCTTAGAGAAATGCGATACACTTACTCTTCATCTAAATTATCTTGTGGTAAAAAAAATATTGAAAAAATTAATTAATAAATATGTATTTTTTATTAATAAAAATATCAAAATTGATACTGCATTGTATTGCAATTTTTTGTTGATCCCTTCATTATCTGAAGGAGAGATAATTGAAAGGAGCAATATAAATATTTCAACCAATCACAACTTCTATTTTTTGCAAGCATTTCCCGATTCGATTTTTGAACTTAAAGAGCTAAAAGTACGCCTTAAAGTATTTGTGAGTGTTTTGCATATAAATTTTAATCACTGATATGAGAACCTTTAAAAATATTAAGTGAATTTTGCAGCATCTCTTCCAATATTGTTTTAGACGTTGTTTACTAATATGTATCTAATAATGCAATTTTAATTTCCGATGCTCCAATTTAAGAAATTCTTCATAATTTATCCACTGTATTAACATTTTAGTTAGCAATAATTTCCTTTTATACAAATCTAAATCTTAATAGCATGTCAAATTTAAAATTGAGCCAAAAGTCTCATAACAAATAAACGAATATAAAAATAATATAATCATATCATTTTCAAGCAAAAAGGAAACATTGTCAGTTACAATGATATAGCTTTAGAATAAATATAACAAACAAGCATTTCTATGTTGATAGTTATATTTATTATTTTAATATCCATTTATGCATTTTATTTTGTAAAATTAGTGATGGATGAATAATATTTTATAGCCAATTAATTGGAGTGACATAGCAATTCTCATGAAAAATATTTACACCACATAGAAAGGACTTTTCCTATTTTGCCTAAAGAACATGTTATTGAGTGTTATTTGAGAGTAACGAGTATTCTTCATGAACTTTTAGGCACAGGTTTAGAAATGTACTGCTATAAGCCTAACGACTTGCTTTAGGAGTATATGAAAATTCAAAAATAAAAAATACCTAAAATGTGAATGGTATTTTCAGGAATGTACATTGGATATAATAAAGTAACATCTATAAGAATAAAATCCTTATTCTGTTAGTTCGTCGAATTTTCGTCCCGGATTGAATTCAGATTAGTTGCACGGAATGGAATGAAATTTACAACAGAATGTTGGTCGCAAGCTAATGCAAAACAGTGACTATGTTTCATTTCGAAATTTGAAATTACCATCTATTATATCTTATTAAAACTGTAATTAATTCTGATTACAATTTATCGTAAAGTTACTTATGCTGCAATGCAAAACTCTTTTAGAGTTTTGCTCCCTTCAAGAAGGGATATGTGTGATTCTTTTCTCCATTTTAAAATTGTCATCTATTTGTGACCGCTAAAAGTATATACATACATCATCTTTTTATACGATATATTTTCTTTCAAACTTCTTGCATTGTAGAATTTCTTAAAAAATAACAATATTTACTTTGTTTTCAATTTTGAAAAGTAAATGATCTTTGTCCACTGCAACGAACATGATTTCGGTTTTTCCAATACGCCACTGATAAAATTCATTAAAATGTAGAAGAAAGAAAAAGTCCTGACTTCAATATTTAATGACATTGTCGTTTAAAGGAATTTATATATTTTCAAGTGTTTCATACCTCATTAATTTTTTTAATTGATTTATTGGAACAATCTCATTTCGCGGGTTTAAGCAACACTTCAAATAAAGCTAAGTAAATAAAAAAATATATATTTGTTTTTCTAAATCCCTATTTTTCCTTGAAAGTTCTGACGGTTTTGATTATTTGTGTTGGTATATTTTATAAATTTAAATTCTTGTATGATTAAAAATTCATAATAAAATATTTCTAATGAAATTCCAAAATAAATTATCGCATTTTAGTTCCTCAAAAATAATAATTCTCTTTTATGAGCATTACGATTTCTATTTAAAATGACTTTCTTAATGTTTTATTAAAATAGATGAGCTGTTTTATTTACTCAAAAACTGTGTATAAATTAGGAATAGATAGTCAGATTTTCGCATTACGTGATTTAAACACGATCTAAAATAATTTTTAGAGTGCAAAGATAAATATAGTATCTAAATTGCCAACCAACAATTTTAAAATGTATAATAAATGATAATAATAAAACTAATTTTGACAAAAATATCATAATTCGAATGCAAAGAAGTCGCATATTATTTTCCGTATGTTTCACAAGATTGGCTTTGTTATCAAACTAATTCGAAAAATATTTCACGAAAAAATACTTATTTTATTAATTTAAATTCAATCACTTTCTCTTACTTTCCTTCAAAAAAACTATTTTCTAATAAAAGAAGTGAAGGAAATATAATTTTGAAGTGAACTCTGATATCCATCAAATAAAATACTCTTTTTTTTTACAAAGATGGGAAATTGTTCCTGAATACTCAGGCAGAATCTCAAGTAAGGACTGAACCCTCTATTCAGGAAGCGATATATGAAGAAGAAAATGGAATGGTATTCTGACAATGTTCGAATTTTAAATTAAATAAATTACTGGTCCTTTATTCGATTCAGAGGAAGAATTCAATCTACCATCAATGGATCACTCGATTATCGGCACGCATTCCAAAACTGGTGCCCGCTGCTTGATTGGAACAACGCATTCCACAATTGGAGCTCGCTGCTTCCTTGGAACATCGTTCGAATAAAGATTACCTCTAAAAGATTCATAAATAAACAAGATGGTCTCCGTGGCATGGAGTGCGCGCACTTTATTTGCATAATAGTTTGTGGCAGAAAGAACGTTAAATTCTCTAAATAAACTCGGATCCAGCGAGCGATGAACCATTGCACACAATAATACCCAGAGAGGAAACTGAAGAGTGCATCTAGAATCAAACCAGTAACTGGGGCATGACCAATACCGTAATCAATTGCGAAGCGCTGGTTTCACTTTTACCGCTGCTTCTTTCAAGGTTTAGACGCTGAAGCTTCCTTTCTAAAATGTAAATTTGTTGATAACTTCCATCGCTTTTATGAATGAGTTTGGAAACACATGGTGAATAAAAGTGTTTCATTTTATCTAAAATCGGCATGCGTTAAAATAGATATCTTATGAGCAAAGTAGTTTGGAATAAATATAGAACAAAACTTGGTGGTAAATACCGTAAATAAATTTGGAATGGCAAATTTTGAATCAATTTGGGAGAACTAATAAATTTTAAATTCAAACTCATGGAATTTCCTGATACATAATGATTAAAGATGTTAACATCAACAATAACACCGAATCAATAAAATATGCAGTATCGGATATTATATTGTGTTAACAATCATCGAAAAATGTTAAACAATAAAATTGCGACTTAAATTTAAATTGCTCAATATGCAGCTATAAAATATTTGAATCAAACCAGTAGCATACATATGAGATGAATGTTTAAGTAAGTATGTGATTGATGTCAAATAAAAAACAGACACGCTGAAACAAAAGGATAAGCTGAAAGATAATATATATTCACATTGTACAGAATACACCATCTATCACCCAAATGCATGTATGAACTACTTGGCAAACGTCGAATAAAACGGTATTCAAATAAACTCGTGTTTACTTTATTTTTGAAATTTTTTATTTGTGGAAACGTATTTTATTATATTATATAAAACATAAGCAGCACGATTTCTAAAACACTTTATATGTGTAAAACTGTCTTTTGTTTTTTAAAAGTAAAATAATGCAAAAACAGCAAGATTTTTAACTGATTTTGAAAATCACTGTATATGTGGCTCTCGACCTTCAAACATAATTGATTTATGAAAGTGAGGAATAATATTGAAAAAAATGTTTGAAATAAGAGAGATATTAAAAATAATTCCTCACAAAAATAGTGTTATAAAATATCTGTTTATCAATACGAATACGTGAAGAAGTTAAAAAGCCTATTTAAATGTTGTCCGCATTATTTTACTTATAAATTTCCCAAGAATTTGTTAAATATCACTTTTTTTTCTTTCCTCGATAGAGATTTATCTGTAACATGTGATTTTTCCCGCTCAATTAGGTACTTATGTTTAAATAAATGGGTTTTAAATGTTTTTGTAATCGTCGAAATTTTTAAATATTTTTAGAACAGGTGATCGAAAACAACAAAATGTTGGTTAAACATATCTGAAATGATAACAATTCCTTAAGCACTTTAATTTGGCTTAATATTTTTTTACATTTAAAATTTTTTTACCCCTTTTCATGGTTTTATTTAAATATGATCTTCGGTTTAGTAACACTTTCTTAATTAACACTTTTATTTGTAAATTAGTGGAATATATCCATCCGCTCCGTTGCGTTAGGTTTGAATCACTTTACATCTGGTTCAATGAATTCATAGTTTACACATGACTTACCACACGTATACTTAGTTTAGATTTTTATTAGGGAAAAACATGTAATTATAGATTAAGGGGATCTTGCCTAATTATATGAACTGAAAAAAACAAACATTATATTAACGCAATGAAAATATAAGTAAAACATCTCATTAAATATATTTTGTATTTATCACACCAAAAAATAAACAAAAATTCAAAGAAATTTTTTTTAAAAAAAAAATCACTTCTGACTGATGTTTCAATTTAAAATTAAAAACATTAAGTTTTACGGTTTAGTGTATAAAAATGTATACACATGCAAAGGGGTTTAATTAGTAACATCTTAAAATGTTATTTTGAATCATGAAATGAAGTTTCGAGAACAGATTTAATGAAAACATTTCGAATGAGGTGTATAATGGTTCAAAATTCTCTTTAGTTTCAAATGTATTAAGTATTGAAGTCAAAACACTTTAAAAAATAAAAAAGTCAACAAAATATACAAGAGCTTGTTTAGCTTATTGAGTAGCTTCCCGACTATTTAGTGTTTCAGTTAACCGCTGTCAGTACCACAGCCAACTATTTCATTATTTTGAATCGCTGTTAAAAATCGAAGTCGAAAAATGTTTCACCAGGCTTCTTTCTACATTAAAGAATGGATATTACGGATCTTATAGAAATTTTAACATGCACTGGATGTGTCAACACGATGACACCAGACTTTAGATATCGAGTCCATTACCTACTGGATACAAGAAGATGAATCTCCCTTACTAATTGTTTGATTGGTCTAAACTCAAACTTAAAACCGGATGTGGTAAGCAATTCTAGTATTCTGTAAGCCAAACATTTATATTTACAACATGAGGCTATTGCAATTAAATTCTAGGGGAATATTTTTGCTGATTGAAGTTACTAATTCTGGATTGAAGTTACTAAAGCTGGCACCTTCTTCTCAAAAACATAATAGAAGAGAAACATTGCATACTGTGAATCTTTTAATGAGTACATGCCTCTTAGCTCTACAATTTACGGCTAGATCAGGTATCAAACTCTGTATCTTATGTACATGAGAAATGTAATGGCTCTTTCCACACCAAAATCATTGGTCGCTTATAAGGAGAGAAGGTGAAGTCAAAGAAAATGTTATGTATACAAAGAAAGTGAGACGACATTTAAATGAATGCTACATGCATAATGATTGTCACATACTATATTTCGAAATACAATAAAAAAAATTGTGGTTTCACTTGAAACAAGTGTTACTTTTCAGTATCAAGTAAACAATAGATTATGATATCATGGTAACATCATTTCCATTTCGATGGCCGAAATCTGAATACTACGCATGTATTGATAATGTCTATACTGATTATTTATAAGCACTCACTGCGATTACATTGACTATCTGGAAGTACTGACTGCAAATTAGTGTCTAAAATCGAAACCAATTTACGAGTAATACAGTAAATCAGAGTTTAATTATGTCAGCGAAGGTTTTCATTTGAATCAAAAAACAATCTTTTCCTGATTTTTAAAAGATATTTAAATGTTAAAAGTAAACCAGAAAGATTTTCACATAAAGAGTACAACAGAAGTAAATTTTTTCACACATTTATTCACACAAATGAGTGTTTCCCGCATTCCATTGTGTGAGCTTTACCTAATAAACAAAACCATTGTAAATCACAGACTTTTTTTTTCGTATTCCATAAACACAAATTTAAAAACCGCGAACAAAGAAGGTTAAAAAAAAAGAGTATAATTCAATGACGTGTTAACGCTACCGGATGATTCATGAATAGAAATTTCAAAAATAAATATTTTCGAAATAATGTGAGGCAGGAAATTTCATTCACGCGACCAGTCATAGACATTTACGGCATTGCGGTGTGCGATTCTTTTGCTTGTTGCGTAAAAATAGTTAAAAGCATCGGAAACTAAAAACTGCTTAAATAATATATAAATATATTATTCTCAGAAACTGAATTTCGTTTTCTCATTATTGCCACTCAATAGTGGGGCAAATTTGGAAAATATTGAAATATTCATGTCACGTAATTCAATTTAGGCAATTCTTAAAATATCAATTTATTTTCTACACTGCTTGGGGGATAGTATAACACCTTAAAACAGTTAAACATTTAAAACCACCTTATGCAGCTTTTTGGGAGATATTTTAATAAGTTAAACTTTATATTCACAGAAGTCACATTGTGGAAAACTGAGAAAATTTCAAAGCACTCAGTTCAGCAAATGCTAAATGTTTCTAAATTCCAAGGTATTATCATTTTGATACATTATATCATATATGGACAAATTAAGACTATTATGCTATTGAACATTTGCAGCGTCTTTGATTTGCTGGAAAAAATTTCATGAATAGCAGGTCACATGCATTTGTCAGAAGAAAGAAATCGGAAAATTCTGAAGCATCCACCCTGACAAATGTGTGTGAAACCGTGGTGGCCTGGTTAGTTAGGGCGTCGTTTCAGTTAGCGGAAGGTAGTGAGTTCGTATCCCGGCTTAACCGAAGATCCGTCGTGTTCACCAAAGGCGACTGGGGCACGGTAAAACTGGGTGTGATCGCTATGTCCTCCAAGTGACCTCTGGGGTAGTAGGCCAAGTATGGGGGTCTTCTGCTTGGTTCCTGCTTCAAAATCACGAAGACTCTACCCAGCTGCTTCTATCTAACTGATAGAGCCCAACTCAGGGCTAGACACAGGGAAGCATACTGGTGCAACAATAAAAACATGTAAAAGACAGAAGCCCAGCATCTATTATTCCATTCGTTAGTGTCTATGATCCAAAACGGTATTTTCCATTCCGCGAACTCTACTATATTACATTATTTTTATGAATATATTATGACGGACCTAACGCGCAAGTATACTGGAAAAATTGGTATTAGGTGAATGTTGAGTTGACTGTCAACCTTGAAACAATATATTGAGGAAAAATATAAAATTTAAAATAAATAAGTAATTAGCATTATTTCGAACTTTAAAAAGAGCTCTATTATTTAAATAAATAATTTTCTTCTCGACAACTGTTTACAAATTAGATCAACTATATGACTGATTGTATAAACTATATTAGCTTAATACTTCGTGACTGCGTCTTCCATCTCGAGAAAAGAAAGTTTGCTTGGATTTGAAGTCCGCATTAAACTGTATGTCCAAAAAGAACCACTTTTCGTTTATGAAAAAATAACCTTAGTTTGATTTGTTTGTCGCTCAATGGTCATTTTTTGCACACGAGGGCTAATCAGACCGGGACCTACGGTTTAAAGTGGATTCCGAACCACTACAAACATCCATGCTCGAGGTGGGATTCGAGCCCACGAACTGTTGAACCGAAGGCAAGAGCGCTAACCATTCAGCTGCCAGCTCGGCAAAAATAACCTTAGAATGACATATTGATAAAACATAAGAATATGCTTTTTAATAACTGGATGTACATACATGTTATGTATCCAGTTATTAGAAAATATATTCTATTATATAATAACATAAATTTTAGCGCTGACAAAACTGATAGTTTATTATATAAGTTGATTTATTATTTATATAAGTCACATATATTATATCATTTTGATGCAATATTGTTATGATGACTGATATAAGTATGATATTAAACATCAAATGAAGAAAATATGTATTAAAAACATGAGATAAAATTATTAATAACTAACATAAAATCAAAAAATAAAACTAGCAAATGCTGAAATGATTTTTAGAAAAGTTGAACTTTTATAAACTGCAATATAGTCTAAAATATAGTCTAATACTTTAACATAAAATATAGGAAAATTCTGTAAACTTTACAGTTATTTATAACGATCAGACAGCTTCCTAAAAGTTGGGCAACAGTCGGGAAATCTTTGTTTCCTCGGCTAGAAAATCGTGGGTTCTATACCTCCTGCTGCAGGAGACTATCGTGCTAATGGGCAGTATACACATGTTAAATTCCATAAGCCCTAATTTAATCTTCTGCTAAGGAGGTAGATGAGAAACTTCTACATGTTAGCTCTGATGTCAACCTTGGTACTTCATTGCAATTCAAAATCACAAAGAGGCTGTGCTTAACCACTTCAGTCGGCAGAAATAGACAGCGAATATGGTATTGTAGTAACCAAATCTAGAGGCATTGTGGCCTGGTACGAAAAGGCTTCGTTCTCATTATCGAAAGTTTATGAGTTAGTGTTCCCGACTTAACCAAAGATACGTCATGTTCACCAAAGGCGGCTTGGGCATGTTAAATAGGTCATGGTCACAATGTTCTACATGTAAAATGACACTTTTGGGAGTGACAAGTCAAGTCTTGGGGGTTTTCTACTAGATTCTGGCTTCCTATATTATAAACTGCGACGACTCAGTTGCCTTCAAATATTTCCGCTGATTGAATCAATTCGTTAGAAACATTTCTATTCTCATCAATGTGAACTACAAGTTTTTAATTGACATAGCCCCAAAATTGATTACTATTACCAACTCAATTTACCTACACTAAAGAGTAATATTAAATTGGATAGTGATAATTATATAATACTGATAATTCAAGTGAGAGTCCTGTTTTAAGTAATATATATATATATATATATATATATATATATATATATATATATATATATATATATATATATATATATATATATATATATATATATATATATATATATATATATATATATATATATATATATATATATATATATATATATATATATATATTCAATGAATTTCATTCTTACGCACAAGGCACATTTAATCGCTATTTTTTATAATTATTTACACATATTAAGTATCCCTTTCCTTAACACTTCACATCTCCGAGATTATCCGGTCTCCGAAGAATCTGTTTTCATATCACCCCCTCAGTAAATTAAAAAACATTTACTGATATATTATTTTACTGATTAAGATAACTAAGTTTTCTTAAGACTTTCGTAATACCCTAAATTTTAACTAAGTTTCTATTGTGCACAGAACTCATGATTTTGTTTCTGCTATTCTTAAAAGTTAAACTGTTACATTTATTTTCCAAAATCTGTGCAGTGTATTTATTTTAGAAGTATTTCTTAATATATCTAACAAATGGCTAATATTAATATTAACATTTTTAATATTAGAGCTGATACAGAAAAGTCAAGCCATTGATTACAAAATCTACATTTAATTACATGTGGATAAAAAATATATGTGGTTAAAAAAGAGTAATATTATTATCAGAAATATACAGATTTTTGTTATCCTAGTGGTCATTCCGATATATTGGGACAAAAGGTTTGAAGTATTATGATAGCCATATATTTAAAAAGGTTTTAAAATGCAATATTTATAAAATGTGGAATATTTCAAATTGCGAAGAATATTCTTATATATTCAATACCTAATTTAAGTAACAAAAAATTATAGTAACAGATTTCTTACAAATAAAACCAAAGGATCCAGTAGAAATATCCGTAAAATTATTCATCTAATAAATAAGTTTCAATGCACAATTTTTTTTTCTTTTAGAACTTAAAACTAACAAACTCAAACTTGACTGCATTATTACACATCATTTATTAAAGGAATTTTACTCTTACAAACATTTGTCATCACTTAGCGTTAAAAAATAGCTATGAATAGATTTTATCAAAGCGTTTGCTATTTTTAAAAGAACATTCCCCTATCTTCCAAAATATTGGTATTTTGTAGGATATTTAAGTGTGATGATTTCGCCTAAGGAAAGTATCAAATTACACAAGAATTCTTCATTACATCAACTGATAACAGACCCCGTTTTAATGGAACTTCTATTAACTAGAACACTTCGTAAACAGAGTCATTCATCTAAAGCAAATGTAATCAAACTTTTCCATTTTATCACCTGTTTTTGTATTTTCTTGGCAATTACAGTTTTCTTCTGCCAAATATGAAACAACATGAATTGCAGCTGCAGCAAAGTGTTAGATTACATTTATTGGTATTTATTATGTTTTTTCCCTTTCAAGAAACACGCATTCTCGTTTTTAAAACAGATCTGTTTTATCAACAGTAATATGATATGATGAATATGATTATCATCTGATTAAACTATATCATCTATTTTAAATGAACTATGAATAGATTGGTAACAACAACGTTTATTTCAGCTGGTCTATAAGTTTGGTTCATTCTTTCTTCAGTCAAATTTCATATTTCCGAAATAATTCGACAAGATCATACATACATTTTAATATGGATTCCAAGCATCTGCAAGTATCCTTATTCATATTATTCCATGGGAATAAAGCTTTTAAATGATATTTTATGTATTACAGCGTTCACAGAATATTCAGTTTTAAGTAATAGAGTCATTTCAGTTCCATATTAAAATTGCACACATCGCTTTATACTAAACTTCATGAAATACATGCTGTTAATTTTCATTCATAATGACCTCTAACTGGTATCTGAGTGATCAAGTTTTTGGCTTTTAGTTCACTTTTTCTCCGCTAAAGGGATGTTTCCAAAGATTTGAAATTAATTTTAAATTGTAAGTCCCAAACGAAAATATTGACTGCAGAGAAAAAACAAAAAAAGTATATTTGCATGAAATTAAATCAAGTAAATATACTTTTTGTTTTTTCTCAACAGTCAATTTTTTCGTTTGGGACCTACAATTTAAAATTAATTCCATAGCTTTCAGCCGTTAAAATGAAACTAAATCATGCGGATTTTATTCTTATTCAACTCATCCAAATTTGCATATCGAGAATTAAGTTTTTGGTATGAGAAGTCGATTCAAAAATCATCAAGTTTTGTTGCCTACCTTCACGTTTTAACAAATTTGACACTTCCTGGCTAATTATTGCCAGTGTTTTTTTCCTCTTCCGATTTGAAAAAAACTTCGTTTCTATGTATCTATGAAAATTTTTGCAGTACATTTATGACTATGAATATTTTGATATAATAAAAGAAGAAGAGATCAATTAAATTTGAGGCAAGTGACGTATGAAAATTCTCTTTAATATTATAAAGTTATTAATATTATAAGTAATAAAATCATACATTAGCTATTGCAGTCGAGATTTCTTTTATTCCTATTCTCTTGCATTTCTAACCAGCTTCATATTGGGAAAACTGAAAGCAACCACGTTTATTTTAATGGTTAAAAACAATAAGTAGTAAAAATAAAATTAGTAGAAATTATCATTGGCCGGAAGACAAATTATGTGGGAATATAAAAAAAATGTGAACTTCAAACCGTTCTTATTTTCCCTTTACCTTCAATGGTTATGCCTAGATAAAATGGAGCAATGTTCATAGCGGCATGATCAACTTTACAATGGATTCAAATGAGTGTTACTAACGATTTAAATTGGTTAAAATGTCGTAATCACAAAATTTTAGAGTGAACAACCTATGTTTTAAGTCAGCCAGAGATCATTATTCCGATATAAAGTATTCCATGAAACCGTTTTGAATTCAATTTCGGCGGCAAAAATATGGTTTACAAAAATGATTTTATTTATATGGATTATAAATACGAGTAAAAAGAGAATTAAAAGAAAATCAACTTTAAATTTTAAAATGATAGAAAGAATTCATTGTATTCTAGCGTCTGGAAGATCTCAGGTTCAATTCCGGCCGTTGTCGAATAACGATAGATGTGTTCTGTGTTTCTGTTTACGCGATAGATGTTAGGGGATTTTCCGGATTTTCACCCTGTTTATACCTGATAATATGGCTTGAAATCTATAAAAAATCTATTCCAAAAGTTATTTTACAAAAAGGAGCATTTTAGAAAGCCTTACAATAGCTTTCAGCCGTGAAGATGTTATCCTCTAAGGGCTGTCAAACTGTAAAACGAAAATTTTCTGTCCTTTTATTTCTGTTGTCTAAAAAAGTAAACATTTTCAACAATTTGCTCTTAAAAGAAATTTGTGCAGAAAAACAATGAACTTCAATAATTTTTCCTAATTTAAAATTTTATATAAAAACAATATTATATAGCAATTGACTTATCAACGAATTTTTTGTAAATGATGGCACATTATATTAAATATAGCTTGAAAAATTCTCATTTAAATTAACTTAATTATAGTAATTGGATGCATGTTATAAATATATTTAATAATTTATTGCTAAAATTACTTGTGTTGTTTTTATTATTATTTTTATTATATATTTTGTTTTTCATGAATGATGTAACCCTAGATTGATTATTGTCAATTGATTTGATAACATTTTGAATATTATATATAATTGAATTTCATTTATGTTTTGTGTAATTTTAAATATAAATTTTACCTACATATATAAAATCACACAATGCAAAAACTAATTTATAATTGGCATTATTAAACTTATGAATCTAGTTATAAATTTCGTGTGTATTTTTTTAAATCACATCGTGCCAAAAAATATCTACATTTTTTTTATTATTTAATTTATAATTTTAAATGTAGATTTTACCTGAATTTAAAAATATGTTATTCAAAAAAAAAAAAGATTTGCTTTAAGCAATGTCCATGTGTCTATTTTTTTTTACATGAACAACTTTTCAAACTAAAGAATCTCTTTAATATTTACTCTAATTCTTAGCATATAACTCATTTTATAATGAAGTCAAAGCTCTCCACAGAGAAAATAAGTTCATTTTTGCTCTGAATCCAGTTGCGTGTATCCTCTAATCCCTTCTGCAAAGAAGACACGGGGGAATCAGAGTGAGAGAAAGTGCAAACAAAGACGGAAAACAACTTTATATAATCCCTCACTCAAAGAATGCGGGAAAATATTAACTCAAACAACCAAAAGGGGAAAGGGACAAGCGGAGGAATGTTCTGTTTGCTGCACATCAACCGATTATCGGGTTTTCAAAAAAAATAATAATAAATAAAAGGGAATCTTTCTCTTCTGTTTTCCTTCGTAAATAAAGTTTTTCTTCGAGAATATATTCTTTTATTGAAGTATTCTACTAAGGATTATTAGTCTGGCAAATGTTACCAGATTGGAAGAAGATCTACATGTAAGAAAAGGTGAATATGGTAGTAACTATTAACAAATATGCACAGAAATTTCAAAAATATTTTCCAAATATATTGACATAGTTTAGTTGGTGGCATTATGACCATAGTGTATTGGTATTCGTCATGTTTTATTACCTATGGAAAGAACTTTTCATGGAGACCGGGTTATGTTCACGTGTCGTAAACAAAAAGCACAAACAGGACACCTTTCTCCCACAGTTCAACAAATATTATACAAAAAAAATTCTGGCGCAGCTTGTCCTCATTTGGACCTTGCGCCATAAAACCCAACCAACCAACCACAGTTCAACAATGGCTATTATTGAACGCAGCATCTTCTACTCCGAAAAGTGAGGGCCATCAATTAGTCGTGGTGCCTATTTACCTATCTTGTGACTAATAAATAATCGCAAAACTACTGTCGAGTGCACTGTTACTTGCTATACACATTTCTGTGATTAATTTAATTTATTTATCGTTATGTAGTCACTCTTTACATTTGATGTATAATTGGACCTAAATCCTAACAATTTGAAATGAATTACGAATATCTTCACCCAATGTGTAAATTAGACTCTAAAGCTATTAAAGTGAAGACCACAGTACTAACCATTCAATTGCCATCTTGGCTACGTTCCTAATATTATAACTACATAGACAAATAAATAGAATTTTGTGCAACATTTCTACAGCTTTTGTGCACTTTATACGTATATCTTGTACGCGAACTTTTATTTAAAAAAATGATCAGAAATGAAAAAGAAAATCTGGAAATTTGCCAAATTCTTTCAGATGAATGCACAGGATATCTACTGATGAGTAACAAATAATGAAAGCACCTGTGAAATAAAGGAATCTCTTCTACTAACAAGATAATTGACCACATTTTGTCTAAATTATTAATTGTATGTGCCGTGGGATGGACCTATTTCAATAATGTACAACAGTTGCAGCAACATGAAACCTATTTATCGCGAATCATGCCAATTCTGAAAGTGCTAGAGATGGTATAAATCCAAAATAAATTTTAAATTCCAAATATTCCAACAAAAATTAAATATTCCTTTTGGAGAACTGTGAAGACTATATGTGTTATGTTTTATTTCATCCTTGTATTCTTCAAATCATTTTTGACGACATCTAAAAGTAATTACTGAGACACTCATTTTGAAAGTATGATCACTCTCCAGAAAAGATAATCTTATTTGACGAATGAAATTTATTGGCAAGAATCCTGTGATACTAAATGGCTATTCTCTTCCCACGTGAAACAATAAGTAGGCCAAGATCGCCTAAGGTATCACAACTCTGATCATTAGAGTATATCCCAGTCAGGAAGGATTGAAAAGGGCATTCTCTATTCATAGTTTCATAATGTGGTCTGAATCGGGCTGAATATGGATTTATCATACTAGTTAACATGTTAAAGCTATAGAATCCTACTTAGATATTTTCTGCACAGCCAGTTACGCTTCTAGCAATGCGTGTCCCTAACAATTTCTTTGGAATTTTTGTGTAATAAATGTTCTCTACCTTTACAGTTTTGAACAGGATCCAGTTGATGTGTATTGAGATGTGATGCTACTGCGGCCAAAGATCGTGTTTATTTCGTTGGCCTTTTAAGCACTTCAAATGCCGTCTATGCAATTTGAACTTTAATTCACTGTTTCTCTACTTATGTTATCTTTCACAAACTCTGTCATAACTACTGACATCATTTGCTTCATGCGTATCACCCATTTACCGTTTACATCACTAATATTTTAACTGATGGTACTCTAACCATTATTCTTCTTTTAAACTCATTCATGTCTGGGATTGCAACATCTCTCTAAGCAGATAAAGGGTATATACACATCTCTCTTATAATATCATCAGATATTCAAGTACCTCTCTCTTCAATTTTACTAAATGGCCATCTTCTGTACAGATATTATGACTGTCATACAATGGTTGACTGACATCAACATTTTCTCGTGTGTTCGCTTTTTTTATCACATATTTGCATCATCCGTCTGTAAAATTACTGAATGGCATCATCCATCTAAGCATATTACTTTAAAACACAATAATACAGTACTTTTTATATTAAATCATTCGTATAATGGTTGTTCTATTTATCTCTCAAATTTTTGAGAATTATGAAAAAAAACAGTTATACTAAAATATAAACACAGAAGCATTTAAAATTTTTGGTAAGAATAGCCATATTTATATTATACAACATGCTCAACATTTTTTTATTTAAGTTATAATTTCTCTGCTAAGTTTGTTGAATACCTATATCTAAACATTATTTTTGGAAACATGAATTTTGTAAATTATTTTATTTTTTCACATAAAAACAAAGATATTCTTCTTCTTTAACTGTCGAAACAATCGCAATCACCCTCGATCACTTAAAAATCTGTCAAAGTTAGAAGATAAATTCCTTAACACACTGCTATCCACCCAAATTGCAATACCAAGGAATACAAAAGATATCGTAACAAAATTTATTTTGTACATAACATGTTGACCAAGTATAAAATGATTAAGTTTATAGACTTCTATGAAGTGTGGTTATTGCCAAAATCAGTAGCCAGAGTAAACTCCATTGTTGGAGATCACCGCTGCCACACCCCACGGCATTGATTCAAAAAGTCTTTGGATGTGTTCTTGAGATACAGCAGACCAAGCAGCTTCCACACGTTGCCAAAGTTGATCTGGAGTATCAGCTGGGGATGTAATCTGGGTCAATAGTTGAGCAACCAGGGTCCATATGTTTTCTATCGGCAAAAGATCCAGAGAGTGAGCCGGCCAGGGAAGCACTTCAATCTGGCGATTGGCGAAGAACCCTTGGACAATGCGTGCCACTGACCTAAATTTATATCTTAAATACACTGTTTTATAAAGCATTTCCCCCTGTAATTTATCACAAAAAAGTATTTATGTCCACCCAAATGACTGAACGGTTTGTAAAGTTTAGAGAAACGCTAAATTCTGACAAGTTATTTATCGAACTTTATTCCAAGAATGAATGCCTGAAATTTTCTATGAGCTAGCAGTCTAATGGAAAACATCATTATCGAGTTACATGCAAACATCATTTATAGGTTTTAAAGCTATTGATGAAAAAAATGAACATTAATGAATCAGTTAAGAGACATGACCTCTAACTCTGAAATTGAAATCGAATAGGATCCACACTGAACTTAACACAAGAAAATTACATGGTAGAGAGTTTTAAATCCATTGGCTACATTAAAGAAATCTATTGGAATGAGGGATTACAGTTGCATTATTCTACCCAATACAGATGAAACAATAAAGGTTAAATGCTTACAATCTCGAAATAACTACGTTAAAATAATTTATGATAAGATTAATTTTTAAGCTCTTAAATATATGGCGTATTCTTTTATGACTGTGCGTGATTAACTAAAGCTTTTCATAAAATCCACTAAACGATAGATTTCACTAAGCATTTAGTGCAAATACAATGGATTTTGTAACATTCGCTTCTTCAACAGAGACCACAGGTGGAGTGGAGTACTTGTGTCCTCATTGTCCCGAGATAGGAACAGAGGGACATTTCATTTCAAAACGCTACCATTGTTAAATTCCACAATTTCGATCAGATCTTTTGTAACCACAGCGTGATACATTTAATTAATGTTCGCTTTCCAAGAATGCTTGTTGATGAACTAATTTCCAAGGCAGAAAAATGTACACATGACCAAAGGTATCTAGAATCTAAGACTCATTGAACGGGTTTTCTTTTCTTCCCCTTCATAAAACGTGGAAGAAAGTACATACTTACAAGTGACATCTCAGGATTTGTGTTGTCCCCGTTTATAATTGCGATCACCCAATAGATTTGTAATAGGTCACGATTCATTTTAAATACATAAACACGCGACGGATTCAAGGTAACGAATTTTACTGTCCAAAATTGAAAAACTCCTATTGTTTCCCGAACAGCAATTAGGACAAATTGAAGTTTGTTTTCTTCAAAATGTGCTTTTAAAATAATATGTGTTTAAGAGACTACCACTTATTCAATTAATTTGATTGGATATTTTCTTTTTCTAAATAAGACTCTCATTGTTTGGGATTCATATGAGCAATTCTGTACTCATACACAATTTAAAAGTTATTTATATAAATAAAACCTTTATTCTCTGTTTATTCGTCAAAGTTCTGACCATGGTTGAATGGAGAAAGGTTTTACGAAAGGGAATGAAACACAACAGGATGTTTATTCTTTATATAACTTAAAGGTTATATTTCAATTCGAAATTTTGATAACATCTTTTGTCTAATTTAAACCTTAATTAAAGCTCAAAAGAACTCGCTGTAAAGTTATTCTGCAGTTTTTTAATTAAATAAAATGATGTAATATTGTTCCGGAATTCTTCTGCTTCAAGAACGAAGGAATGTGATTCTTCTCCCTATTAAAATTGTAATCTATGCCGAACCATAGGGAGAAGAGAAAAATATATAAATGACATTCCTCCTCTCAAAATTCACACAGCATTTTTTCAAAAAATAACGATATTTATTATTTTTCTCATAATAATAAATATCATTATTTTTTATTATCATTCATTCGTTTTTTAAAAAAATTCTTTTGTTTCTCCAACGAACGTGCGTATGCCTTTTCCAACACGTCGCCGATCGTAAATCCATTAAAACAAGGGGAATAATGTAATCAATATTTATTAACTTCGTAACTGAAGGAAATTCTCCATCGTTCCACGTCTCACATTTGATTTAATTTATACATAAGACTTCATTTATTGTGAAAAATAGCGTTTTGAACAAAGCTAAATAAATTATAAATATCTTCAAAATAAAATTAATATCGTTATTATTACAAAAATCAATTTTTCCCTTGAATCTGTGGCCGAGCGGGTTTGGCCAATAGATTGTATACTTCACCGCAGATGACTTTCTAATAACCAAGAGCTGGTGCAAAGTTTTTGGACAATCATCATGTAAATCCATCTGATACTCACATAGAAGAAACACCAAAACACCTTTTCCAGACAGTTGTGCACGAAGAAATGACCATTTGTCTCTCTTAGTTCGATAGTCGTCAGAAACAAATCTAGGAATTCCTCTCCAAAGAATTTCCTCTTAGACCATGGTAAACAAGAAGCTGAATACTTATAATTTATGCCATGAAATTGCTGTTACAAAAATTTAATACCTGTAAATCAGAAAAAATTAATTTTCATAATGTTAATTCTAATTTTTAATATTTAATTTTTGAAAGGCTGACTCACATTACAATCTTTATTTCAGTATAAGTAAATAAACTGCATTTAAATTAATAAAATGACTACTGAATTATGAAGGTATACTGATAAAATATTTCATAGTTTTTCATCTCACTCCAAACAAGCAAAGGTAATTCAAACCGAAACCTCTACGTGTTACTGGGTTACGGAAGTTTTGGTGAAGGTCGCCAAAGCAAGGTGGGTCTTCTTTCTAAGACATACTAAATAAATAACTTGAACTTCTCAAATATAATAATGGGATATGAAACATGCGATTTACCTAATTTATTACCATAAACGGCAAACTTCTTAAGTTCATTTCTTTATGAACAAAGCGAGCCATAATTTGCTGAATTCTGTGGGCTTTTTATTTCGAACGAAAGGCGTCTTCTTCCGATTGAATACAACAGAAACGATTTCTGCGTGAGTGATTCAAAAATCCTCTGGAGTGTGGAAGAAGTTACTTTTCTAAATGAGGATAGTTCATTTTGTGGGCTAACCATTGTTGAGAAGAAATGACGCCCATAAAAGAACTCCATTCAAATCAGGCCTTGAGGGTTACCGAATTTCTGATTGGAATTTTATGAATACAATTCTGATAGGATTTATATTGAAACCAAAATAATAAGTATTGTTAACTATTAAAACTAATTAATAATTATTCTGATTGTAATTTAATCAGAAGTTAAATATTTCTGATTGAAGTATACCAAAATCTGCTTGAAATTTACTTTCAGGATTGAACTTTTGATTGAAACTGTAAAGTTATAATTGTAATGGAATTTATATTGCAAACAGAATGGGGTAATCAGAATAATCTGATAATAATAACTATTATTCTGAATGTTAATACAGTAATAGTAACATATAAAAGCAAAAAAATATGCATATAGAAAAATATTTGTTATTTTGGACTTTAATCCAAAATTTCAAATATCTCATTTGAAGAATGTAAAGAAATCTGATTAGAATATATTTTTGAACGAAATTTATTGACTGGTATTAGTAATTTGTTTTTTCAGACTGGGAAAAGTCTGAAATATCTGAGGAAAAAAATATTTACAGAATAGGTAATTAATTGAAGAAATTGAAACGAGAGAATTGGAAAAATAAATCCCTTGGGTGGTGAACCAATGGAATTTGCAGTTTCAATTTTTACGGATTGGCTGACATTGGAATAGCAGCATTATTCCCTATTCTGTTGTTATTCCGATGTCTGTCAATCCACATGCATAAGAAACATAAAGAAATTAATAAGTTATCTAAAATAGTTTAACGTGTTACTGCATACAATCTTATTTCCATATCTAAGTGAGATTTAAAAGCATTTTTTAAATTTAAATTATCGGTAATTTTTCTTAATTGTTGATTTTTATGAAATCTTAAAAGATAAAAACATTACTAATAAGTAAAAATGTAAATTAAGTACTGAAATATAAGAGTAAAGAATTAATAACTTAAACACCTTTAAATTTATATTAACATAGACACAGGTTTACATATTATTTAAATTTTCAGTTGATATCGAATATTGCATGTTTATTTTTTTATATTGTGTATGAAATAAACTTTGCAAGTGATATAATTTTTCTCACAAGTGGTGAAGTCCTGGTAACTAGATAGAGAAAGTTCAATATCAGATTCTACCGAAAGTAATCTTGCCAACAGCACCTAAAGCACATTTAACTTTCTTGGAACTTAACGTCGCTATATTGTTTTGCAACTTTGAACTAATGTTTTGTCACTTCTTTGTAACTTTGGAAAATACAATATCAGCATAGGTATAATCCTTATCTATAACCTTGGTTCCAACAAGACTAAATTTAACCACTTCAGCCATTAAATGGATATATCCGGAAACATAGTCGTTATGAAACAAAGTAAACATTACAATCATTCATTTTCAAATATTGAAATTTAGCCATTTTACAAAACTATTATGCGATATTTTATGAATATAGATATTACTTTTTTCAGGTTAAAAGTGTATTTTTCTAACCACTTTCAAAACATATGACATAAATTATTTTGGCGATGAAATACCGAAGCAGATTAAACAATCAATCTGATCAAATGAGACAATCAAAACATTTATCATATTTAAAACATGTTTCAACTGTGCATAAATTATAGCTTTAAGCTGAATCATCCCATATAAGAACTCAAAACAGCCCGATTGTTCCGTTCTAATTGCGACAAGGTGAGAAGAGAAGAGAGGGTCAACGTCTGAGAAGTCGAGAGTTCATACCCGGGTCACAAACTCTGTTACGCAGACACATTTTAGCCCAGAGATCGTGATGGAATTATTGTAAAGAAGCGTGGGTGGTTTGGTGCTCAGCCCATATAGTGACCATTACGGGCAAGGACGCAAGAAGAACGAAAAACTAGATCTCCTAGACCCGCATTCTCTAGAGACTCTGATTATGAGAAGCCCATCCAATTTAAGCACCAGTTCCACACACGACGAAGGCTTGGATTTTTTATTTTGTATCAGAAGTTTGATAAATTCTGGAGTTTTGAAGACTTTCCCACGCCGGGACTTCGAGTAGCAACTGGATTCTTCAGCCGTTTCCTCCCTCCCTTCTAATCAGGTATGCAGTTCAAGGCCGGTTGCATGAGAGGAATGGTTTGTTCAATCGTTTGGTTGCTTTCTTACTTTTTTTTCCATCCTTCTGGAATTCTGAAATTGGCGGAAGGGCTTGTATTCCTCTTGTTCTCTTACTCAACCCGTTTCAACAGGAACTTCGTGCTTCAAAATTTAAAGGATGCAAATAAATTGCTTTTAGTTTCCACATTTGCCAGTTAAAAAGATTCTAACTTTTCGATTGTTTTCCTCGTATTTTCATTATTTTCATTTTATTACATAAGAAATTTTTATCGATTTATTGGTAGATATAGTATTGGAAATAGGATTTATTCACTCCTGAAGTTGACAATCAACTATATGATGAATATTATGGGATTTACATGCTCTTGCCAAGATTTGCTTGTTCCTTTTTGCTCATGAAAACTAATTCAACCTGAACCCTCATTTTGAAGTGTATTCATAGCTATTCCAATCATTTACGTCGGGTTGAACAGGCAGCAAAAGAGCACTCTGGCCTTAGCAATTTTTGTATTCGCATCCCACCTCAGTTTTGGGTATTTGCAGTGGTTTGGAATAAACCTTAAATTATTGGTCGCAGTCTAATCAGCCATCATGTTCAAAACTGACCGTTAATTGGTAAACAAACCATTCAAGTCCAGATATGGGTACCGAGCTCACAAACCGTTGAACTGTAAACCAGAACACAGTAAGAAACTACCCAATTTCGAGAAACAGATAAAACTATAAACATATTTATTAAAATTTTAAGATTCATAATAGTTTTGTGGTTTTATTTGCTTTTCCTCTGCAGTCATACTTTTCTAACGAGGGCTACTTAGAGCAGGACCTTCATTTTAAAGTGAATTCAAAGCATTCGCAAACATCCAAGCCCAAGGTGAGATTCCAACCTACGAACAATTGAACCGAACGCAAAAGCGCTGACCATTCGACTACTATCTTGGTCATAATGATTTTGGAAATGCAGCTTCTAAGCAGTTATCTGATATGTATTCAAGCAGATGTCTGATATATTAACCGCTGTGATCTTCAACTCGTCAATTCTCTTCTCAACTCCATCTCCAGTATAGATGTTCGTAATCAGGTAGAATTTCCCTTTAAATAGCTGCTTGACTTCGGTTCAACAGTTCGTGAGTTCGAATCTCACCTTGGGCATGGATGTTTGTAGTGGTTCGGAATCCACTTTAAGCCGTAGGTCCCGGTCTAATTAGCCCTCATGTGCAAAAAATGACCGTTGAGTGACAAACAAACCTTTAAATAGCGGATCTCAGTGAAAGGAGTCCCAATGTGAAGTTGACTATATTCATATTATTTAATTTTATAGAAAAAGTATTTACATTGAAAAATTTTAATGAATAAACTTTGGTTTAAAATATTTGTTTATAACAATCATACAAAATTAAGAAGCAAAATATTAACTATCGGTCATTAGCCCTTTGAAATCCAATCATTTTTTGCAGTCTGGTCTAAATTATAAATTTTAAGTTTTATAAATGATTTAGTAATTTCAATTGAATTTTAATATATGATGTGTAGAGAGTAAGATGAAATTTATAAGTTTAAGAACTTTCTTTTTAATTTATATATTAATGGATATTGAACTTTTTGATGATAAAATAGTCAAACTCGGCTTCAGGCGGTTACAATATTAAAATGAGAGGTAAAGAAAGAGAAATAAAGTAACTATCATTGAAATATCAAGTCAGTTTGATTTTTCAAATATTAATTTACAGAAGAAAAATAGTTTTAATTTTGCATATTTGATTGAATTTCCAGCAAGTTTTTCGAATTGGTCTCAAATAAACTTCTGACATTTTGTAGTTTGAACGCATGCGAAGAAACTCTTTTGGCATAAAATTAGATTTATGAGGCTTTTAAAAATAATTGAAAATGTCTTTTCTCTCTGTCCAAAAATTATAATAAATATATCTTTTTTGTTTACTTTCATTTTGAATGGATGTAAAATCTTATCTGGCTTTTCAAAACAAACTAATTTATGAAATATTGTTGATGTTCTCTATTTGGATTTTTCGTGTAACTATGTCCAAATATTGTTGTTCTAACAGACAAAAGGAGCAGCAGAGTGTAAAAATTTTTTTAAAAAATCCGGCTTCCAGAGTAAGACCAAGTAGTTGAATCTTTCATCCAACTGATTCACAAAAGAAAATGAATGGCGCGTATATTGTATTCTTTTTATAACATGCACAGGAAGATAATGTTTTAAAATTTTTTTTACTTTGCAAAACTATCTTAATATAAAATTTCGACAGATAAAATCTGAAGTCATCAAATTTCTGGTTCATGCATGAACGCATTCATTATGTGAAAATAAGATTTTGAAAAGAAAAATTCCAAAATCCCTCTTGCTCAACATATTTTATCCAATTCATCAACTATTTGATTATATTTTCAAGTTCTAAAAATGTTTTACAATGTCGGATGATATTTAATTCATCATATTTTCAATCCATAGGAATATTTTAATAATCAGCTGAAATTAATGTCTTCAGTAGTTTAAAACATGGCATCGAAAATGAAACAAAGTATGATTTGCAGAAAAATAATCTCGCACAATAGTGTCATTTTCTTCTATAAAAGTAGGCATGGTTTAAAGTGAAAGTTGGTAGGCATGGACTAGTCTCGCGAGGCATTTGCTTATGAAATACGTCGGATTAAAGTCTATAAATCAGCATTTCGAAGAGTTTTGATCACTAAATCTAGAACGGAGAAATTTTTAGTGATGATTGTTTAAAACATAACATATTGTATAGTTCTGCTTTTCAATGGCCACGTTAAAAAATTAAAAATTCAATTTAAAATTCAGTCATGTCTTTTCAGTCATATTATATTTATCACTTTCTTACCCATGCCAACTGATGGCTGAGTGGTTAGCGTTCATGTTTCTGGGTTCGCATCCCGGTTCGGTCATGGATGTTTCTTTCCCTCTGTGTTTCTTCTTTTGATATGATGAATGAATGTGGCCTACCCAATATCAGAGTTCTGGGGGTATGACGTGGGTAATGCTACTAGCCTCTGTGATTTGGTTCACAGGTGCCCACTGGGTAACGATGAATAAATACCAGTTTCCTGCCTTGTTGTGAGGAAAAATTAGTCACCCAGTGCCCACAATTATTTAAAAAAAATTCTTACCTGCCAACAATGTTGGCAAATAATGGCAGCTATATTTAATAACTAGAATCATAAAGAACTCTTTGGAGTCAAAACTATAATTATTAATTCAGTACGCATAACCTGGTGATGCAATATATAACTAAAATGAAACACGCATATCAATGAGCTTCTATTCGAGTGATATCACGCCAATCATACAGCACTAACCACTGAATACGCAATATTTTTCACCACCTGTTGGAGAAACTCCCGGCTAAGGACAGCCGTAAAGCATATTATGGCTCTCTTCGGAAGGATTTTCCATCGACAATGGAGCACATTTCCTTGTTACAAAGAATGAAAGCCAAAGATCTCACACAGACAAATAAACATTTTGAAAGCAGAAACGTAACTTTAACTTTTTTGTTGCTCAAGAAATACTGGGTTCGAACCAGCAGCTTTTTAATTTGAACAGCGTGCTGCTACCACTCGATAGAGAAGAAGCAATAGAGGATAAAGTATGTTAGGAAAAAATTTTTAGATAGAGATTAATTTTTTTAAAAAAATTCCTTCCTTAAATATCTTCAAAGAAATTCACTTTTCCGGCCATACTCTCAATTAAAAAAGAAAAACATCAGAGAATTTATAAGCAGAAAACGTTTTTATTTCTGAAGAACAGATATTATAACAACATATTTAGTGAAATTTCCAAGAGAAATGCTTAAAAGTTCCAATTAAACAGATTTAAGGGAGTTTACACATAAACACTAAGGATTTCCCTACAATAAAATTCTATTATCTACATGCCTTTTCTACTGTTTTTTTGAAATTACGATAACTAACGCACGATTTGCTGATTTGCAAGATTTGCATTTCGATACTGGATATCAAAAACAGGCCAGAGTTAATGAAAAATACCTTTTTACTGTCATTAAAAAAAACTGATAGTGGGTAAATTATTAAGAATTTCGACAATAGCTTATTTAAAAAGCTATTATCAGAATTCATGAGATCAGTACGCAATTTGTCAGTTTAATTCAGAAGTCATCAAAAACAACATTCCTCCAGTTTGATTTGGGCTTATTAATTTTTTTATCATTTTATCTTTTGTTTCTGGAAAAACAGCAATTGAATATAAAATGCATACAATAGGGGGAAAATAACGGAAACCGGCAATTTCTAAAATATTTTAATAAATTGAAAAACTTAATTTTTTTATTTAGACGTTTGATAGAAAATAAAAGATGTTTTAAATTAGATGACATACTAGAAGATTCAACTTTTTGCGAGAACATGTAGACATAGTCATATTAACATCTTGTACCTTTGCATGATTATTCTTAAAAAATATTCTTTGCAGCTTAGTTATCCCTAATAAAAGAGTAATATGTAATTAGTTTCTTATGCTCACACTAAATTTGATTCAATAATATGAGAAGTTAAAACTAAAAATAGAACTCAGATTTTCATGAATCAATCAAAATC